>JAPXFQ010002783.1:57500-220000 GCA_028564705.1 Apricaphanius iberus | reverse complement strand
TTTATCCATCCAGCCATCCAGCCATCCATCCATCTTTTATCCATCCAGCCATCCATCCATCTTTTATCCATCCATCCATATTTTATCTATCCATCCATCTTTTATCCATCCAGCCATCCATCCATCTTTTATCCATCCAGCCATCCATCCATCTTTTATCCATCCATCTCTATTTTATCCATCCATCCATCTTTTATCCATCCATCCATCTTTTATCCATCCATCTTTTATAGTTGAATATCCAGCCAGCTTTCATTTCCAAAACCAGTTCTGGATAGAAAGTGTCTGATAGGAAAAGCAGTCGTCTAATTCCTCATTATCTGACCCTGCTGTGATTAATATTCAAGGCCTTTTTTTTCCAGGACTCTCCATGGCAACGACCTTTCAACCATCCCTGAAGGAGCATTCAGCCACCTCACCTCTCTGTCCCACCTGTAGGTGTCGCTCCGAGTCATTCTCTCTGTGGTTTAACCCGTTTATTAACGTGTTTTCTACCCGTGCTCAGGGCTCTGGGCGCCAACCCGCTGTACTGTAACTGCGACCTGCGCTGGCTGTCTCAGTGGGTCAAGGCCGGCTTCAAAGAACCCGGTACCGACCCAGCACCTCACTGATTCCCCTGAAACATCCACCCAGTGTGAAGATCTGATCCGAGTTGTGTGTTGTTGTCCCTGCAGGCATTGCTCGCTGTGCTGGGCCTCCTGACATGGCTGACAGGCTGCTGCTCACCACCCCACTCAACAGGTTCCAGTGTAAAGGTGAGCCGTTCTGGACCGGTTCAGGTTCTGGGCGTAGGAATCTCACGGTTACTGTTTAGTATCACTTTGAATCGCAGGTGGCACCAGACATTTTGTCCATCAATTAGACCATCAGGGTAAAAAAAAAAAATCACTTCATAGTCTATTTTTACCCATCAGTTTTTTAAATATGATAGTATTTTAAATACATATTCAATATTATTTATGTTTTTATTCATTGTAAATTATATAAAATCCAAACAAGCTTAACAGAGAACTAAATATGAAAATTAAAATTCAAACACTGAGTCTCTCATCTTCCTCCTGCTCCACATAGAAGTGAAATGATCACCCATTCCTGCGTAATTAGATAGTATTATGGTGTTAAACAGATGACTTCTCATTGGGGTTAAGATGCTCTTTTGGAGGATGCATTCTCAGAAAATCAACTCCCCTTTAGCCAAAGTTTTACGGCCCGAGGATGTTTTTTTCTCACAATCTGGAAGCCTTTTTAGCGCTTATAAAAGGTCTAAAATGTTCAAATTACTCTTGTATGATAGGAAGGTCTATGGGGATACTGTGAATGTCAAAAAGTCTCAAGAAAATCATAGTGGGCATGAGGTTGAAAGACAGAAATACACATTAGCAGCTTGTTTTTATTGTAAAGAAGCAAATAAACATCATAAATAGTAAAAAATAGGGACTTTAGACCAAATGTTTGTGTCTATAATAAAAAATCATTAACAGTTAAATGTTACTCTGGGACAGGGACTTCCCATTCCAGGCCCCGAGGGCCAGAATCCTGCAGGTTGTAGTTATTTCCCAGGTTCAGCTCGCCATTAGCAGAACCTCTGCTGAACTTTGTCCTGCTGAGGAGGAAGTTGGACAATTTAAATCAGCTGTTTTGGAGCGGAGACTCATCTAAAACTGGTAGAGGCCTGGATTTGGGGATCCCTAGCTCTAAAGTTCTGGACGGTTTTATTAAATAAAAAGAGAAGCATTTGTATAATACAAAAGTCACAAAGTAAAGGGAAATTACGCTTTTTTTTTTCAACCTGTACCTTATTTTTTAGCAATTTTTGTTTTTTCACTCACCGGTTCAGCAGTTTTTGTATATCCAGTTTTGATCAGTGTACATCCGTAGAACAGGAGTGCTCGGCGCAGTAGAAATGCAGCTCGTAATAAGGTTTATTCTGCCCCAAACGCCTTAATTTTACCATGTTAATATGCTCTTTGGACTTACAAACGCCTCAAAAGTGCTTCTTGATTGTCGATTTGGGGGCCTATCAATAAAACAATAATAAAAAGGTGATGAATCTGCCTATATAGTTACTACCAGGTACACAAAGATACTGATGTTTGTCTTCACACTAGACATTGGAAGTTTAAAGGTTGTTGTTTTTAATTTAACGGGAAAGAAACCCATTGAACTCTAAGCATTTCTAAATTAATGTTTCTTTTTGTGCGATATTAAATGTATAAATAAGTAACCAGGAAAGTGTTTATTTTCACAATACTTCGCTTTCGATTTTTTTTGGAAAAAAGAATTGCATATTGTTTAAATAAATCTTGCACAAAACGCGATTTTTAAATGGCATTCTAAACCTTTTTGAAGTTTTTCTGCTGCAATGCGTCTTGAAAGTGAGAATAAAGAAAAAGCTCTATGGTTCCTGAGATGGTCGGCCCGGTCAGTTTACCCTGAAGTTCTGGTAGTGGAAACACAGGGATTCAGGCCTGCATGTTGGGGATTCGCGGGTCAGACTCTGGGTTATACCAGCATAACTGCAGAGATAGCTCAGGATAACCCAGCCTGTTAGAACGAGCCACGAAAGAGGCGGAGCCACGGAGAGCCGTCTGTCTGGAGCTCAGTGTGTTCGCCTTTGGGACCCATTCATGCAAACTCCAACTTCCATCAACATGGTGTTACGCAAAAATTGTTTCAATATTATTTTTCATTTAGTAATTCGTAGGGACGCAACGACAGCGTTTTGTTTCAAACCGATACCATACCAATACTTGTAACTGAGTACTTGCTGATACCCAGTACTTGTACCACACACAAAAAATGCAATGAATTGGAAGACATGTTTTGTTTTATTTTCTGTCTTTTACAACAAATGATGGTGGATTAGATAAAAAAAAAAATAATTAAAATGACCACAAAGCAAAAATTCAAACTTTCTAGGAAATTCCACATTTTAAGTATCGGTTCTTGGTATCGGCTAAATTCTTGGGACTCAGTGCAGAGACTTATGGACGTTTCATCTACTCTGGTCCAACTGTGTTATGTTCAAGTTTGCAGAGTAGACTAGACAGAGATACCCACACCTATTTATGCAGAACTACGCGAGGATGATTACGAATAACTGGCTAAAACTAGTCTTTTTTATAACTGGAAGCTTCAACAAAAAGGAATGTTTTAGGCCTGGTTTTTAAAGCAGAGTGTTGACTTTCATTACCAGCCCCTTCCAGGATTAATGGGGTTGAGAAAGTTGTTGATGCGTTTAAAGGAACCCCGTTTATCTGATAAGAATCAGGATCTAAGGCAGCAGACGCGTAGATCTACATATCTAGATGTTCCTATCTCTGCGCTGCCGCACATCTCCCTCCCTAAAGCAAAGCCCATTTATTGCTCTGCGAAGCACTCTGCTTTGTTCCTCTGAGGTCTTTTGTGTTTGGTTTTGCATTTAGCGAAGAGACGGAGAGCTTTTGGCACAATGCGACTCAGATTTGTGGCTGGCAGCTTCCCTTTGCCCTCCGTCCTGTCTCGCTGCCGTCACCTCCCATTGCACCGCTCATCTTTCTCTCTTTCTGTGCCTATCCCTTAACAAACAGGTCCTGTGGATATCAGCCTGATGTCGAAGTGCGCCCCCTGCCTGTCAGCGCCCTGCAGGAACAACGGCACCTGCGTCTCTGACGCTGCAGGATCCTACCACTGCACCTGTCCGTACGGATTCAAGGTGAGAGGGCGGCAGAATAAACCCTCAGCAGCAACAGTTAGTAACGCAAATTAATTCAGGAGATTTTAACTGCAATAGGACATAAATAACATGTTTAAATATTGGCCAAGATCAGCTTTAAAATAAACATCTGGATCGGTTTGTTCTCTGCAGATGTTCTGCCACATAGAAACATATCTTAAAAAATGTTGTCAATATGCCCTTTATTTCAATCATACATTGGAGATTTAACAATCCAAATAATGTTTGGACCTCTGCTGTAATTTACACTTTTCACCTCAAATAAATATAATTTCTGATGCTGTTATTTGCACATCCCACATTTCATTTATATGTTTGTTTTATTTAACACATTACAGAAAATACAAAAGAAATATGTATTAAAAATACATAAAGATACAATGTTGAGATTAATGTATACACAAGTGGTAGAAGCCTGAATGGGCATATATAATAACCAGTCCTATTAAATTTACCATTAAAAAAAACAAACGAATATTTAAAAGAGGAAAAATAATCTTTTGTCAGTTTAGGGCATCATCCCAGCTCACATTTTAAATTACATTCAACTAAATCTATGGCTCTCAGTTTATATTTTAGTTAATTTTTGTACGTTCATGAAATGTAATTGAACATTTTTATGCGTTATATAACAAAAGATGTAAATTCAAAGTGTGTTTAGCAGAGAAGCTGTGAATTTGACAACAACTTTGAGAATAACTCTTGAAATAAGAAGGCTAATTCGTGTCATAAAGAACTTTAAAGAGAAAAGTGCGTTAATATAAAATATATCCAAAAGTTGTAATCCATAAAACAGAGGCGCGCTTGGTGTGTCGGGTTCGGAGTAGTTGTTCTCTTGAAAACTTTTTCTGTAAAATAAATATTTCACGAAGGTGAGTTTTAAATGTTGATCCCTGAAGTGGAAGAATAATTTCAAGATTAGTTATTTTCTGTGCTTAGTAATAATTAGTTAAGGGCAGCAGAGGAATATTCCAGAACGTTGCAGAGTCATGCAAATTGTTGTTAAATGTCGGGGACAGTTTGCCGACACTGATGAAGTTGTACGACGCAGTTCTGGACGCTGTTATAAGGTAGCAGCAGCACAGAGAGGCACACAGCGCTTATGGAGAGGGAGGCGGACTCATGTGTAGATGGGGAGAGTTTCATCTAGAGATGGGGTCTGCATCTTCCTTATTCTCATCAATCTATATGAAATCCTGCCACAACAATCCCAAAACAATATAAAAAATAAGACAAAATCAAACTATTGTACAATGTGACAAAGCATGAATGCTGAATTTCTATTGGTTTTGTAATATCTTGATCTTTCCAACAAAGTTTATCACCAATCAAGAATAATAAAAAAAAAACATTTTGACTGAACTTGCCGGTTTTCTTCATTAATAATATGAATTTTTAGACTTCAGACGTTATCTTAGACTTTCAAAATAAAGTGCGCAGATTTTCCAGCAGTGATTATTCTTTTGGCTTCCAGAATAAAAGCGTAAAGATTCCCTTCAAAATTAAAAGTATCTGACATGGTTCAGATAACAGTATTTTTCACATTACTAAAGTTGGATTTTCAAAGTAAAGCTCAGACTCCTCAGAATAAGACGTTATCATATTTTAGTCGTCTTTAAGGTATAAACCGGGAAACAGTTATCATAGTGCCTGGTAGAAAGTACCACCATCGTCTAAGGCATCTCTGCAGTTATTTATTGGCGTAAATGTTTATTCTCTAGGCGTTTTTTTTTTAAAATATGTTTTACTGGTTTTAGGAATGATGTGTCGGAGCTTAAAAAATGTTTTAAAATCTACGGGTTTTGTTAAACGTGGTTATCGAGTGGAATGTGTAACAAGCTGCTCTCAGTCTGACTGAATTTAGCAGGAATCTAAACTCTACATATATTTTCTGTGATGGTCCAGAGAACATTTTATTTTAGCTCTGTCACTGATTTATTGCTCTCATTAATCGTTGTTATTAGCCTGATCAGCTCCACCGTCCTCTGTTGTGGTTTTTGGAAGGACTCCTAGAACACTTTATCAAAAGTGAAACATATATTAGCTTTTCTGGAAGCCGTGAAGATCTAAGCCCAGATGGTGTTGCCGTCATGCTGTTCTTCCTGTATTTCCCTGTACCAGAACCCGACCCTCTGGTTCTGCTTTGCATTAAACCTCCTGAATCCTCTCCAACAGAGGGAGGGACGCTGCGAAACAATGTGGTCTTGCTTAAATCAGTCATTCGTCTGAAAGCTTCTGGTTCTGCGTTTATCGGGCCGGCATGAAAGGATTCATCCGATGAAAACATTTAGATTTCCTAGAAGATTTGCTCCTGCAGTGGAAACATTACGGTGGTGTTTAAGAAGGGACCTGTGCGCTTTCAACAAAATACAGGAATTTAATGTTGATCTGGAAAGCAAATAATATCCAGAATCTGGAAACTATGGGATGGATTCTGACATGGAAGATTGTGGAAAAAAATGCTGCTAGTTGTTGATGAGATGCTGTCCTTGTCCTCTCGTTTTCAGGGTCAGGACTGTGAGGTAGCGATCAACGCCTGCATCAGCTTCCCCTGCCACAACGGGGGAACCTGCCACATCCAGCCGGGACGGGACAACCACTACAGGTACCAAAACCAATGAACCAATGAGACCATTTCTTTTTTAATTGGACAAATTATAAAAACGTGACTGAGACCCAAAAAAACCACAAAGGATCCACTGGGAAGCGCTCGTTTAGCTAACTGCTTCACTTCTGGGTCAAACCTGCTCTGGTCTGTTCTTTTAAAGATAAATTTAGTTAAGTTGGTGTGATTAGAGGACATTCCTGGTTCTCTGATCAACACCAGCTAGATAGTTTGTCTTTTCATGTATAATCAGAAATAGTTTTCATGTTTCTGGAGCCAGTTTTAGTTCATGTTTTGATCTAAGGTATTTTAGATATCATGATGATCTCTATCTCACTCTGTTGTCCTCCTTTGGTTCCCTGGTAAAACGGCTTCAGAAGATGAAGAGCAGCTGACATATTTTCTCAACATAAAAACATAAAAAAATTCCATTTTAAATGACTGAACTGAATCTAATATGAGTTTGATCTGGTGAAAACTTTCTAACTTGCAGATGAAACATTTTTTAAGGTACTTTTTGGGTAGCATTTGTGAAGTTACACAGCAATAATTTGTAACTTCAACCTTTGCAATTACTGACGCAAAAGGTCTGCATCCCCCAAAAAATAAAACGCTGAAGGTTTTGTTTTCTCCTGGCATTAAGGTGTGTTTATGTGAAGCTCCTCCTCCTGGGTAAAAGGAGCTAAAAGGGTTCCCGACAGGCCCCTCCTACTAGCCAAGAGGCCCCTCCTCCTAGTTAATAGGCTCATCCCCCTATTTAATAGGCACCTCCCCCTATCTAATAGACCCCTCCCCCTAGTTAATAGGTCCTCCCCCTAGTTAATAGGCCCCTCCCCCTAGTTGATAGGCCTCTCCTCCTAGTTAATAGACCACTCCCCCTAGTTGATATCCCCCTCCCCCTAGTTAATAGGCCCCTCCCCCTAGTTGATAGGCCTCTCCTCCTAGTTAATAGGCCCCTCCCCCTAGTTAATAGGCCCATCCCCCTATTTAATAAGCCCCTCCCCCTAGTTGATAGGCCTCTCCTCCTAGTTAATAGACCCCTCCTCCTAGCTAATAGACCCCTCCCCCTAGTTAATAGGCCCCTCCCACTAGCTAATAGACCCCCCCCTAGTTAATAGGCCCCTCCCCCTAGTTGATAGGCCCTCCCCCTAGTTAATATGCCCCTCCCCCTAGTTAATAGGCCTCTCCTCCTAGTTAATAGGCCACTCCCCCTAGTTGATATGCCCCTCCCCCTAGTTAATAGGCCTCTCCTCCTAGTTAATAGGCCACTCCCCCTAGTTGATATGCCCCTCCCCCTAGTTAATAGGCCCCTCCCCCTAGTTAATAGCCTCTCCTCCTAGTTAATAGGCCCCTCCCCCTAGTTAATAGGCCCATCCCCCTATTTAATAGGCCCCTCCCCCTAGTTGATAGGCCTCTCCTCCTAGTTAATAGACCCCTCCTCCTAGCTAATAGACCCCTCCCCCTAGTTAATAGGCCCCTCCTCCTAGTTAATAGCCCCCCCCCCCCTAGTTAATAGCCCCTCCTCCTAGTTAATAGGCTCTCCCCTTAGTTAATGGCCCCTCCCCCAAGTTAATAGCCCCTCCCCCTAGTTAATAGCCCCTCCTCCTAGTTAATAGGCCCCTCCCCATAGTTAATAGGGCCCTCATGATTAATATTTCATGAGTCATAATGAGTCATATTTTATGTTTAACTGCTGGACTGATGTCTTCGATAATATAACCACATGTTGTGTGTGCGTGTGTGTGTGTAGCTGTGTGTGTCCACCGGGCTTCGAGGGTCCGCGCTGTGAGATAAACCCCGACGACTGTGAAGACAACGACTGTGAGAACAACTCCACCTGCATCGATGGCATCAACAACTACACCTGCGTCTGCCCTCCCAACTACACAGGTAACACACACTCACACATGGGTCCATCTAGCAGCACCTGCTCACACCCCTCTGCTGTAGGGTCAGAGGTCAGCTGTAGCTGCTCCTTCAGCATGAAGAGGAATTAAGAGTCGAGGAGGGACCGTTAGTCGGCAGACAGAACCAGAACCGAGCCGGAACCGTGCTGACTGGGAGGTCCGCTGATGCAGTCCCCACCCACTCTGAATCTGACCAAACAGAACCTTAAACTCATTCAATAAACATTTAAAGTCCATAGAAGCA
Source organism: Apricaphanius iberus (assembly GCA_028564705.1). Classification (NCBI taxonomy): domain Eukaryota; kingdom Metazoa; phylum Chordata; class Actinopteri; order Cyprinodontiformes; family Aphaniidae; genus Apricaphanius; species Apricaphanius iberus. The sequence goes on along the minus strand of JAPXFQ010002783.1, from coordinate 211,529 downwards.
GAAAATTTCCCCCCTCAAGGCTTTTCTGGTTTTACTTTGTATGTAAACGGCTAACAAAAAGCGGTAAACTAAGTGTGTATCTATGGGATGCAGCAGCTGTTAAAGGGAAAGTACTGTTTCTTGTAACCATGGGGCATAAAGCTGCTGACACACAAAACAGGGTTTGACGACAACGTAAGCAGCTTTCTACGCCTGATTTGATATTTATAGGAAAGGAAAAAAACGTATCAGAAAAATGTACGCAACATTAAGCTCAGTAAGAACCCTGCTTATGCACATTTTGGACACAGAGGACACAACGCAGCAGGGGAGTTAAAGAAACAAACATATTTATCTTCATTTACAGACTTGTACAGCATTGTGCACACAGACAAACATCCCGTCTCCATTCCCATCCTGTCTCTGAACCCAGAATCAGAATGAAAATATGTTGCATTTAACAATCATGTTCATATCTTAGCATGTATGTATGAATACTGCAGCGACGCTGCCGCATAACGCTGACCAATGGACGCTGGTTGAAAATCAGCCACTGGCAGCATCTGGTTGGAGGAGCAGATGTAGATTCCTTAAAGCTTTCCTATCAGATCTATGTGTAAAACTGGACCTGCTGTTAGATCTACAGACCCATCGGGACCGTTTTTCTCGTCCCCCGCTCTTCTTTTCTACGTCAGACACGCTGCTGCATCAACGCTGCTGCATCAACGCTGCGTCACTGCAGGGATGAAACGGTTTTAAAAGTCGACTTGAAGCTAAACCTTTTCTGCTGAAACTTATTATGTTCTGGAGTCATTTATTCGTTTTAATTTGCTTTTATTCCAGTCTTAAGACGTAATCATTGAATAGAAACTTTATATTTAGTATTCATTTTTGTTTTATTGCTTGTGCTGCTGATTTTACTTTTTAAAAATCTTTTTGTTCTTGTCTTGTTACTGAGTAAAGCGCTATATAGATCAAAACTGATGGAATGATTGAAATAAAACGATCTTCCGTGCCTCCAGGCGCATGTTTCAGTCTCAGTGGAATTGCACCTTATTTTTAGCATTGTGTTCATTTCCTCACCCAGACCAGTTTGGAGCCACTTGGAGTCCTTTAGGAGAAGTTTATATCCATAGGTGATCAGCGTATATCCATATAATGGGAGTTAATGGGGCAGCCAAAGATCAGCCTCTAAATAAGGAATTATCTGCCACTAAACTCCTTAATTTCACCAATGTTTGCTTATGAATCACTAGCTCTATTCCTCTGAGAGTTCAGAGCGTCTCTGAGGTGCTGCAATGTTGTCTTCCTGGGCGTTTTGGTGTGCATTCAGCCCTGTTTAGTCCGCTTGAAACCGACTCTAGTTCGTTTGTCTGAAAAGTCTGGTTCGTTTGGGCAGGTGTGAATGGGCAATCCAACTCTGATTCGTACCAAACAAACGAACGCCAGTCTGCCTAAAAACGTACGTCTTGGTTCGATTGAAACGAACTCTGCTTCAGTTCGATTGAATGTGTGGACATTAAACGGAACGGGGCCACACCAGAAGCAGGAAGCGGACTATTGTACTGGGCATTCTGGGTAAATATAATCTAAACAACCACTAATGCTGGAAAGATAAATGCTGGATCTTGTACATACCTTGCTCAGCATCTGTATAAGGAGAACATCTGTGCTGGAAGTTGTATTCAGGTGTTGCTACTCATAGCACACTGCCTCATATGGAGCAGTCTTGTATAAAAACCAACATTCTCCAAAGTCCTCAGCCTCATTCTTTGTTCATCCTTAGTTACTGCTGCAGTATTTATCTGGTACATTTACCAAACACAACAGATCAATCCTAAAACCGCTACAATCTGCTGCTCCTCCATGTCTGTTTACATTCAGCTGCAGTGGAAGTTTCCCAGAGACAGGAGGAAGCACAGCTCTACAACAGCGCCAAAACAGCCGGAGAGGTGAAATTGTTGCTCAAAGCTCTGGACTTTCTGATAATAAAAATCCAGTGTGAATGCGAACCGCAACAATGGTGCAGTTTTGGTCCCCAGTCTACCGGACTATCAGGTGTGAATACACCAACCCTTAATTTCACTCACTACGTTTACATGCAGCCAATATTTGGGGTATGGTCTGGTTAAGGTCACTATTCTGCTTTCTGAAACATTCAAGACAACCCGATTCCACGCGTGAGCAGAAAGAGTTACTCCTGTTTAAATGGAATCTCTATACCCGACGGCGCAAACAAGAAGTTTCTCTACTTAAAAAAAAACCGAGATTCTTTGCAAATAAAACATTCGCAGAACACAAATCAATGTTCCTTTTGAGGGGGATATGCCGATACTCGTCTACACGAGCTAATATTCGGGTTGGAGAAGGGCTATCATAAAGAACAGTGTGAGAAAGCATACCAGAGGCTAGAGTTTCTTCAGTAGATCGTATTTATTAATTAAATTATCACGTTTAATTGCGTATTTGCCTTTCATTCTCTTTAAAGCTTTAGTAAAAATAAAATCATTGTGAAATATAGAAAATTTAGGATTAACCGACCTGTATTTACATTTATGTATGTAAAATTGACCAAGAATCAGGACATTGTTAACTAAAAAAATAAATAATTGTTTTGTAAGGTAATGCCATACATGATATCGTTCTGAATAAAGGGATCTAGTGGAATATTAGAATGGAGCCAGTCATGAATGTCGGTCCACAAAGCATCTATTAAAGGGTATTGAAAGGATAACTGTTCTCGGGTTTCTATATCCTAGGAAACGCTGCTACTCATTTTGTTGAGGCGTCAGTAGTCTGGCAAAATTTCCACAAGTCTCTGGGTGTTTCTCAACGTCAAGGCGCCTCGCCTACCCAGGCGCTGCCTCGGTAGGCGAGGCGCCTTGCTTACAGGGACACGTCCTTCCTTGGTCAAAGAAAACGGTTTGGAACAGACTAGCCTCATGTGACAGCGCCTGCCGGCTTACGTGCTCTGTTTACGTCCCGCCCATCGTAGTAGCATTGTGGCGTAGAAATATTACTTCAGCCATGGAACTGTAAACGTATAACGAGCTTTTTAATTTTTTTTTATTGTGTATATGTTGGTTAAATCAAATGTGTAAGCGAATTAGTACCTGGTAGCTACGAAGCAACTAACCAACCATGTCTAACTTATTTGGATCTAAAAAATAATAATAATATAAAAATAAAACAAACATTTTAGATATAAGCCCGATGGTTAAAATTAGTTGACTTACATTTAAACTGGAAATTTGTCACCGAAGTAGCTGCTGCCGGCTCCTACCGCGCTGCATTCTGGGAAGTTTTTGACCGAGAGAAGCCATCAATGCGCCTCTGATGTATCCTTGGTCAGATAGCTAAACGGCTAACAAACGGAGGACATGATGACGTATCTCCTAGGCAACCGGGGCGGGGCCAAGGCATCAAGGGGAAGTTCCTGGGTATTGAGAAACACCCAACTTCTTCATCTTTGAACCAAGTGATCGGCGGCTGCGATTAGCTGTTAGCTCAGCAGATTGCTCTCTTGTGTGGAAGTCTGAACATCGTGATTCCCAAACTTTCCCGTCTGTGACCCACAAATAAAAAATAAAAAAAGGAAGACGCCTGTGACGCTAATTCTTGATGGAACATAAAAGCATTTTATCTGAGTTACTACAAAGTGGTACGATGGCAAAATAACCAAAACCAACAGCCGATATATATCGACCCTTACTCACAATCTGCTGGGATTCCTTACATAGAAAACTGTTAACTGATTGGAATGTTTGTATAACTGTATTAAAATGACTTTTCTTGTAAAGTGCCTTAAGATGACATTTGTTGTGAATTGTCACTATATAAATAAAAGTGAATGGAATTGAAATATATGTTGCTTTTATTTATTCAAGTCCTGTTTTATAAAATGGTCATTCATTTTTCTTTTTGGCAATTCGGAAAGATATAAACATGAGCCATGTCGATGTCTGCAGAAGCAGTTCTGTGTAACCGACTGCCGTCGTACAGCACAGGGTGAAACTCCTGCTCAGAAATAAGCTTCAGGCTGAATAAAACAAACTTCCCCTTTAAGAGATTCTACAGCAACATTATTTAGACTGTAAACGGCTTAAAGTTTTTCCTTCTCGTTGCAACTATTAATGTACTTATTTGTGATTATGATAACAATTAGAATGCTGCTCTGTTTGCTTTGGTTTTTAATCTGAATCCATGCTGCTGTTCATAGATATTCTGTACATTATCCTATTGGATCCTGTATGTGCATCATTTTAAGTTTAAACTTTAACTATATAGTTTATTAACTATTTTAGATTATGTTATGCTCTTATGGTCTTTTTCGAACCGTGTACAATCGTAATGTTTGTTGTTTCTTAACGTCTCCGTCTCTCGTTCTGTCTAATACGTTTTTTATAAAGCCGTAACCTTTGACCTCCAGCTGGGTCTAAACTGCACATCCTTCTGTCCCCAGGCGACCTGTGTGATGAGGTGTTGGACCCGTGTCTCGCCGGTTTCGAGCCGTGTCAACACGACTCCAAGTGCGTCAAAGTCGGCCGCAGCTACAGGTGAGGCTGGCTCCCCGAAGGGTCAAAGGTCACCACCTAGAGGAAGAGGCTGGAGCACTTGGGGGGTCGCGCAGGTCAAACGCTACTTCCTGGTTTAATTTCCCCCTCAGCCGAGCAGCTCAGAAGTTAACAGACGGCGGGCCCTCCAGGGGCGGGACCGCCCAGCTGCAGGGTCAGAAATATTCATACACCCCCCTCTCACCTGCTGAGAAGGGGGTGTTCATCCGCACCAGAACCAGAACCAGTCTGGGTTCAGTACCACACTGCAAAACTGTCCACCTAACCAGGTTAAAGGTTGAATGTGGAACATGGGAACCAAAGCGCCATCTAGTGTGTTGAGGTTGTAGTTGCAATGACAAAAAGCCGTCTGGATGCCAGTTCTGTCGCCATAACCAGCTAGCATCACGTCCAGCAATGAATCTTACAGGTTAAGGACTGTTTTTTACTAATAAGATTAAAATACTAAACAAAAAATAATTATAACAAAATATGGGCAACAATAAGTTTTTGTACCCGTCCTCTGCATCTTATTTCGGTAGCTGAGTGGTTTCCTCCACTCCTCTTGGTGATGTCCTCTATAAAAGTCATAATTTATACTTCAGAGTTTACATAAACATCCGACAGATTTCACAGCGTGTGTATTTGACTGAGGTTCATGGTCGGTTAGCTATGTTAGTACAGAAAGCTAGCTAGAAAAGTCTTTATAATCACTCACTGCAGCGGTGAAAGTGAACCTGTTAAACTAGACAGAGCGGGAGGAAACCGCTTCCTTTTCTTCCGTTTACTCGGTGTGGAGGTTGATGCTCTCATATCTAGGAACAACGTCATAAACACGAGTATTGCAAAGCTGTTTTACCGACAGCTAACGTTAGCCGTTAGCTAGCTTTCTTACCTTTCTCCATTAAACCTCGCCATTTCCGCGTACGTTTTGATGCCGTTAACGTTTTTCATTTGTGTCCATCTGCTGTAGGCTTCACCTAAACTAACTCTTGTTTTAGATATTATAAAGTCGCTCCTCTTCTGAGAAAGATAATTAAATCTATGGGGCTCAGACACAGCAGCTAAACTAACCGAGTGCTCCATTTTCTACAGTAAATACCTCGTTGCTCCAGGAATTTGTTTACAATAGTATTTGGCAACCGGCAATGGCGCGCCGCTGTTGGCTGGAAAACGTAAATATAAACACAGTGCGGTGGAGGGAAAAAGTTATCTTTTTTAATGACTTCAGATGAAATATAACGTTTAAAGGAAAGGGTTCACTTTCATTCTGCACACCTCTAAACTCTCGTTGAAGTATTACTTTTTTAAAGAAAAATGTTCCATATTCAACCTTGAAATAATCTGGTTTCTAGCCAGAAATTGTTTTTGATCTTGTTTAAGATTAAGATACTAAAATATAGTAAAATTCCTAAATTAAGTGAAATAATCTGCCAGTGCACTGCAAAAACTGATTTTTAAGAAACTAAAAATCTTTTGTTCGCGGACATATTTTCTTCTTTTTAAATATGTTCTCTCATGTCAACACATCTTTTCAAGAACTTTTTATCTTATTACCAGCAAAAACTGTCTTGTATTGATTGTTTTTACTTGTTTCTAGAGTCGCCTTTTTGCAGTGTGCAGTCTCTAAATAAGATTATTAATCCAACTTCTTCTGCTCTTGCTTAGTATAAAAGTCTCAAAACAAGATCGAACAAATTTTTTTAGCTGGAAACAAGATAGTCGTTATTAAATTATTACTTATTTACTAGTATTTCTCTTGTTTTAAATCATATAAAATCAAAAAAGATGAACAAAGAACAACAGATAAAAAAAATGTATCATAATTTCAGATTATAAAACGCACCTGATTATCAACCAAAGGTGTTTTAAGTTTTAATTTCCGTATGTAATTATGGGAATTGTGAGGAAATTGCTCGGCGTTTGGATTTTATGAACATTTTAACACGGTGGAAACACCTCAGCCGTCTCCTCTATGTGCGTTCAGCAAATCTTCAAGCTCTGGCTATTTGCAAACTTGTCTTCAGAGCGCTGACCTTTGACTTCTGCGAAGTAAAGAAGTTCCTCTGTGACCCCTACCGTTTCTCCTCCCGCTGCAGGTGCGAGTGCCAGCCGGGCTACGTGGGCCGCCACTGTGAGCAGGACTACAACGACTGTCTGGAGAACAAGTGCCAGCACGGCGCTGAGTGCGTGGACGCCGTCAACGGCTACACCTGCGTCTGCAAGGAGGGCTTCAGGTGAGGCTTCCTGGAGGGCCAGCAGGGAGGAGAATGCGGATGGCGCCCAAAAATCCGACTCTAAACGGCCTCCACCTGCTGAGTGCTGAGCAGCTGCAGCACCGTGTGGTTAATTACAGACTGAAACAAATTCATCACCGGGATCAGACGGAGGACGTTGCTCAGGAAGCAAACAAAACTTTTTGTGCATCTAATAAAAAAAATACATTAAAACCTCTCTAATTATTTTTATCGATTATCGATCAGATTCATTCTGATCCATATCAATATTAATCAGTGCTGTTAAAAATGTTTTTTTAATTTTATGCCTGTAATTCAGCGATTTACCACTGGGTAACAGTTTATCGGGAATAACTGTACACTTTCCGAACTAAGCCTTAAAACAGCTTTCTGGGTTTTTAATTCTTAATTAAGCCGTAAAAAGGCAAACTATTTTAAAACATTACACATATTTCTGAATTTGTGAATCAATTCAATTAGATTCTTGGAACTTTTATAAGAATAAATTCATAATCGATTATTTTTCTAATTTTGTTAACACTACTCTGCTTTTAATAAACCTTTAGGTGAAAACCAAATTTAAAATCAGTTTAGCTAACGTTTCATTCTACGACACAGTTTAGGTGCCAGTGTAGTAAAAAGAAAAATACATGCAGAGTAAATTTCCACAGAAATTGTGCCTCACATTTTCCAGAGAAAAATGAAATTTTCTTAAGAAAAGTTGAAATTTTATAAAAGAAAACTCAGAAATGTTGAGATTATTTTCAAATATTTTCCAGGAAAAAAAAGACAGACATGTTCTCATTTTGAAAAATTAAAAATTTGCAAAAGAAATATCAGAAATTCCAAGAATAAAGCAACATTTTTTTGCATGGAAATTTGTTCCATAAATATTTCTCTTCAGTCTGCAGTAGCCCTAATTCTCTGTTGTTTCGCTCGAATGTAATTTTTATTTTGGAATATTTGGTAATAATGTGTCCGTCTGTTGCTAATCCCGTCTAATCTGCTCCTCCCCCAGTGGGCTGTTCTGTGAGAACCCTCCACCAATGATCTTACTGCAGACCAGCCCCTGCGACCAATCGGATTGCCAGAACGGCGCCCAGTGCCTGGTGGTTGCCGGGGAGCCCATCTGTCGCTGCATTCCTGGTTACTATGGCAACAAATGCGACAAGATCTCCACAGTTCACTTCCTGGGTCAGGACGGGTTCGTGGAGCTCCACGGTGCCAAGCTGCGACCGACGGCTCACATTTCACTGCAGGTGGGGTTGACCTCTGACCTCTGTCCATGAGAGCAGAAATCAGAACCTGATGAAAGTTTGTGACCTTTGTGTTGGCAGCATGTTTGTAGCATGTTTGTGATGGTAGCATGTTCTCATGCACACGTATCGTAGCGTGTTTATGTTTATTTTGGTTATGATATTAATTTTTAATATACCTGTATACTTGTGAATAGCTCAGACAACTTCCAGAACATTTAAAGTGGGGAAGTGTTTCAGCGTGGACCGATTTCACTGCTACACGCTCTTCACCACAGTGTGTAGTACAGCTGCTGTCAGGCGCTACCAGAGTGAAGCTCACAATACTGAGGAAGTAAAGAGGAGTCACGTCTGTAGCTTAGAAGTTTTTCAGCCTTAAACGGTCAGACGAGAACCAAAAAACATTTATTTTACAAGCGCTGTTGTGAGTAACCAGTAGGGGGGAGTGTTGTGCGCTATTTCACCGTCTGTAGGTAAATGCGGTAAACGGCGGAAAAACCAGTAGGGAAGAAATCAAAAATAGCGGTAAATATGTTTTACATACCATCTACGATACTTCTGTTATCTGAATAACAACCAGCTAATCACCTACGGTCGCCATGTTTATTTTACTTTTTCTTTGGCACTATCTGATCTATCTAATCCCTCTAGGGGGCAGAGTCTGAACTCTGCCCCCTAGAGGGATTCTTCAGTACTACATGCAAAGCCAGTATAAGACGCAATTTGCTGCCTGCGTCAAAGTGAGGTTAAAAACCAAATTTACTTTCAGCCTTAGAACATCAATAATGTCTATTAGAAAAATAATAACTAATTGTTTTCATATGATTCACCTGTGTCTGGAAAACAACATGATGCAGATAATGTGGATATGAACGTTCTTGTATGGGGGAAAAAAATACCGTTAAATACTGCAATACTGATGTGTTGTTGGTTTTTTAACGTGATATGAACATTTTGCCACACACTTTGTGTTGGTAGCGTGTTCTCATATTCACATGTCATAGCGTGTTTGTGTTGGTAGCGTGTTCTCATATTCACATGCCATAGCGTGTTTGTGTTTGTAGCGTGTTCTCATATTTACGTGTCATAGCGTGTTTGTGTTTGTAGCGTGTTCTCATATTTACGTGTCATAGCGTGTTTGTGTTGGTAGCTTGTTCTCATATTCACATGTCATAGCGTGTTTGTGTTTGTAGCGTGTTCTCATATTCACGTGTCATAGCGTGTTTGTGTTTGTAGCGTGTTCTCATATTCACGTGTCATAGCGTGTTTGTGTTGGTAGCGTGTTCTCATATTCACATGTCATAGCGTGTTTGTGTTGGTAGCGTGTTCTCATATTCACATGTCATAGCGTGTTTGTGTTTGTAGCGTGTTCTCATATTTACGTGTCATAGCGTGTTTGTGTTTGTAGCGTCTTCTCATATTTACGTGTCATAGCGTGTTTGTGTTGGTAGCTTGTTCTCATATTCACGTGTCATAGCGTGTTTGTGTTGGTAGCGTGTTCTCATATTCACATGTCATAGGTTGTTTGTGTTGGTAGCTTGTTCTCATATTCACGTGTCATAGCGTGTTTGTGTTGGTAGCGTGTTCTCATATTTACATGTCATAGCGTGTTTGTGTTGGTAGCGTGTTCTCATATTCATGTGTCATAGCGTGTTTGTGTTGGTAGCGTGTTCTCATATTCATGTGTCATAGCGTGTTTGTGTTGGTAGCGTGTTCTCATATTCACATGTCATAGCGTGTTTGTGTTTGTAGCGTGTTTTCATATTTACGTGTCATAGCGTGTTTGTGTTGGTAGCTTGTTCTCATATTCACGTGTCATAGCGTGTTTGTGTTGGTCGCGTGTTCTCATATTCCGTTGTCATAGCGTGTTTGTGTTGGTAGCGTGTTCTCATATTCACGTGTCATAGCGTGTTTGTGTTGGTAGCGTGTTCTCATATTTACGTGTCATAGCGTGTTTGTGTTGGTAGCGTGTTCTCATATTCATGTGTCATAGCGTGTTTGTGTTGGTAGCGTGTTCTCATATTCACGTGTCATAGCGTGTTTGTGTTGGTAGCGTGTTCTCATATTCACATGTCATAGCGTGTTTGTGTTTGTAGCGTGTTCTCATATTTACGTGTCATAGCGTGTTTGTGTTGGTAGCTTGTTCTCATATTCACGTGTCATAGCGTGTTTGTGTTGGTAGCTTGTTCTCATATTCACGTGTCATAGCGTGTTTGTGTTGGTAGCTTGTTCTCATATTCATGTGTCATAGCGTGTTTGTGTTGGTAGCTTGTTCTCATATTCACTTGTCATAGCATGTTTGTGTTGGTATCTTGTTCTCATATTCACGTGTCATAGCGTGTTTGTGTTGGTAGCTTGTTCTCATATTCACGTGTCATAGCGTGTTTGTGTTGGTAGCTTGTTCTCATATTTATGTGTCATAGCGTGTTTGTGTTTGTAGCGTGTTCTCATAATTACGTGTCATAGCGTGTTTGTGTTGGTAGCGTGTTCTCATATTCATGTGTCATAGCGTGTTTGTGTTGGTAGCGTGTTCTCATATTCACATGTCATAGCGTGTTTGTGTTTGTAGCGTGTTCTCATATTTACGTGTCATAGCGTGTTTGTGTTGGTAGCTTGTTCTCATATTCACGTGTCATAGCGTGTTTGTGTTGGTAGCTTGTTCTCATATTCACGTGTCATAGCGTGTTTGTGTTGGTAGCTTGTTCTCATATTCACGTGTCATAGCGTGTTTGTGTTGGTAGCTTGTTCTCATATTCACGTGTCATAGCGTGTTTGTGTTGGTAGCTTGTTCTCATATTCACGTGTCATAGCGTGTTTGTGTTGGTAGCTTGTTCTCATATTCCGTTGTCATAGCGTGTTTGTGTTGGTAGCGTGTTCTCATATTCACGTGTCATAGCGTGTTTGTGTTGGTCGCGTGTTCTCATATTCATGTGTCATAGCGTGTTTGTGTTGGTAGCTTGTTCTCATATTCACGTGTCATAGAGTGTTTGTGTTGGTAGCGTGTTCTCATATTCCGTTGTCATAGCGTGTTTGTGTTGGTAGCGTGTTCTCATATTTCGTTGTCATAGCGTGTTTGTGTTGGTAGCGTGTTCTCATATTCACGTGTCATAGCGTGTTTGTGTTGCTGCCCAGAGCACCGGCTGTCGTTGTGGAGGCTGTTAAACATCCAGACAGAGCAGAGCTCATTAATCACTGGATGATGTTTCATTTTCACTTCATCACCTGTTTACGTCGTCATCATCTTCATCTTCCTCCTCCTCCAGAAGCTTTTTAAAGTATTTTTAAACAACAATAAATGTTTATTACAACTTCTCGTGACAACAGCAAAAGTAAACGATGCATCAAATCGTCCTTCAGCAGCTTGTTAGCAGGTACTCTGCTCCTCTTCCTCTATGACAGGGTGTTAAGTCTCCAGCCCAGGTTCCCAGTTCTCTAGTTAGTTAGTGGGTCCCCTGCTGAACTAACGGCATGTACACACGTAGCGTTTAAAAATATATATATATATATTTTTTTCCTTAGCTCCTTTAAAAATAAAAATCTGTTCACAGTAAATTTCTTCTCTCTAACATTTTCACTCAGAGGGGCCAACATATAGGGCAAAGCTGATATTTTACACAAAATACAAATACTAATAATATAAATTACTTTTATTATACAGTTATTTAACATTATTTTATGTGTAAATAACATTAAACTTAATATGACAATTCATAGGCATTTAGATCAAGTATCTAACCATCGGTATTTTTTTAATTTAATATTTATGTCAGTGAAAACGTTAGCGTCTTTAGTCTCTGCCAATAACAGCTGCTTAAACTACGGTGACCACGCTGCTGCAGCAATGGCTCATGGGACATTGCATACATTTATCAAATGTAAATATGTACACAAATCTACTGTACATGCCCCTTATAGTTGCTTGTATTTCAATTTTACACCTAATTTGTGATATTTCATAAGTATTTCAAATATATATTTATAAAAAAAATGGAACAAGAAGTGGAAGAATAATGTTTGTGCATTTTAAGGTTTTTATATTTGGTCAGAGTCATCCACCTTGCCCCCCCCCCTGAGTTTAAACGTTTAATACGATCAATAACGCAGCTCTGAGGGTATAATAGTGGAAACGTGTCGCACAATCAATGTTGGAGCTTTTTTTATGGCAGACAGTGACGTTACGAAACCCAAAAACTTTTAGGAGGATCGTTGTCGGTGCCGTAAATCTGCGTTAACGTGTGGATGACAGGCCAAGGCGTAGAAAAACATCTCTGTTTTGTCTGATAGCGGCTTCTGGCTTTACACACAAGGTTCTGGAATAAATATTCACCCCCTCAGGTGAATGTTTGTAATACATTTTATATCAGAATGGAATAATCCCTCCCAGCCTGTTAAAGGCAGCACCGATTACAGATGGATGCTACAAACATCTCCTGAGTGAAAAACCAGACGATCCATGGAATGTCCTGGAAAAGCTCCAGTCCACAGATGCCCTCCCTGATATCTTCAAACGGCTGCCTAAGCAAACAGTGGATGAGGCCACGTGTCCCATGTATGTTCATGCTCCGGTGGAGCCCAGGCATCTTCTCTGGCCCAGTGGGGACCAGCTGGTTTCCAGTTTGAGCTCAGGTGATCCGATGGACGCTGGTCAGGAGCAGCATGTCAGATTAGCAGATCCAGTAGAGTAGAACATATTAGATTAATTCACGTTTAGATCACATCAGATTAGATTTGTTTAGATAAAACGAGATTAGATTAGTTAAGTATTTTTTTAGATTATTTCAATTCGGACTAGATTAGTTCAGGTCTAGATCAGTTTATTTATATTAGATTAGATGATTTTAGATTATATTAGATTGGTTTAGAATATATTAGATCACTTTAGATTAGTTCAGATTTAGATCAGTTTGTTTTTTATTAGATTAGATCACTTTAGATTAGATTAGTTCAGATTTAAATGGTTTAGATTAGATAAATTTGGTTTATATCAGTTAATAGATTATATTAGTTCATATTAGAGTGGTTCAGATTAGATTAGTTCAGGTTTAGATCACTCGGATTAGATTTGTTTAGATAAAATGAGATTAGATTAGTAAAATTCATATTTTTTTTAGATTATATCAATTCAGGTTAGATTACTTCAGGTTTAGATCAGTTTATTCATATTAAATTGGATCACTTTAGATTATATTAGATTGGTTTAGAATATATTATCACTTTAGATTTGATTGGTTTAGATTAGTTAAGATTTAGATCAAATCAGATTGGTTCATATTAGATTGGTTTAGATAAGTTTATTTCAGATTTAAATGGTTTAGATTAGTTCAGATTCGATTAGTTCAAGTTTAGATCTGTTTATTCTTATTAGATTAGATTTGTTTATAATATATTATATCACTATAGATTAGATCACTTTAGATTTGATTGGTTCATATTAGATTGGTTTAGATTATTTCAGATTTAAATGGTTTAGATTAGTTCATATTAGATTATTTCAGGTTTAGATCAGATTAGATCAGATTCCTCGCCTGCTCCGTTGCCTCGTGGCTCCCTTCTGTCTGTGACCAGAACAATTCCAGCTTTCTCTCCTCTGCGTTTGTTAGGCTGACGGCCATGTTTGAGGAGAGCAGAAATGTTGGGACTGAGTACACGACCCTGGGGGACGCCAGTACTCCTGCTGACAGGAAGTGTGGATATGACCCACATTCCACTGGCTTCCTGTGGGCTTTAGATTAAGCCCTAGCTAGAAATGGGATGAAAATCTGAGTAAACTTCATTCTGTTCACCATTCCTTCTGGATCAAAAACTGATTCAGTTTTTCCATCAACTGGGATCATTCCGACTGGAAGTTTGATCTCTTTTCCCAGGCTTTTCAGTTCAGTCCAGAACTTCTTAGTGGCGTTTCCGTCTGGCCCGAGAAGTAACGGGCAGCCGAGCACTCGGACCTCTCTCCAGATGTCCTCTGGATTGCTCAGATTGAGCCGTTTGGACGTAAGGCTTTCATGGTGGTGGCAGCATCGTGCTGGGGGTTCATTCAGTGGTACTGCTGCGCAAAGCGGATGGAAGAAAAAAGGAGGAAAACCTTCACATCCTTCAACTTAATGGAATTCAAACCCAGTACTGGAAGCAATGGACCCTCCTGGGAAGCTACCAGTAACACAGCAGACAGTTAGGGTCAAAGTTCAACCTGAACATTAGTCTGGTTTGTGAAGGTTGGGGCCTGAATGTGGAGAAAATTCGCTAAATCACAATCTAACACTTACTGATAAATCAGCGGAGACCTTCTCTCCCAGCCTTCATACCTTCTACCAGTTTGTACCTGATGGTTCCCGTCACGTCTCGCTGATGGGCTCGTTAACCCGTCTTCCCGTCTTCTTCCACCAGGTGGCCACAGAGAAGGACAACGGCATCTTGTTGTACAAGGAGGACCACGACCCGCTGGCGCTGGAGCTTTACCAGGGACACATCCGGCTCATTTATGACATCGCCAACTACCCGCCGACCACCGTCTACAGGTGAGAACGTCTCCACTCACCTGTCTGAGCCGCTCACCTGAGCCAGCAGTTTCCAGATGGATTAATATATATAATATGTAGCATGTGTGGTAACTATGTGTGTTGCAGTGTATTCTTTTTTTTCTTTATATATGACTGCTTACGAGCATTTTCACTTTGCAGAACAACTTTTTAGAATGCCATTTAAAGAACATATAAATCCAAATAAAGCAACAAAAATTCTCACAACATAATTAATCATGAATCTATTTCAAATAGAATAAAAGCGAAATATTATCAAAGTAAATTTCCAAATTGTCCGATTTCCAGGTTGTTCATATATACATTTTATATCTGCATATATTTAAATGAAAACAGGTTTCTTCCTCGTTAAATGAAAAACAAACTAAACTCTCAATATCTATCTTCTTGTGTACCTGGTACAAAATATAGGCGCAGCTTGATGACATCATCAAAATGTGTCAGCGCGGCATAGATAGAATCTCTACCTTTGGCTAAATTTATATCATATCTACCTTATACCTCTCATATTGCTCACTATATGCACATCTTCTCCAGCTTGAATAAGAGCAGATTCATGGGCTGGAAGGGCCTAGTCAAAGTCCAGACCTGAACCCAACTGAGGGAGGAAAAAATTCGACGGTAAAAGTTTATGTCGTCTTGTTACAGAATCTCATAAAAGAAAATGATGCGCTGCAGCTTTAAGCAAATAAATCATGTGCAAAGTGCACCGATATCGGGTCTATACCGTTCTCATTAACCGAAACCATCAACCGATATTAAAAACTCTAATTTTTATTTATATTTTACTTTTTAATCTAATTCAACATAATTTGTTGTAACAAGCAAAGAGGAAAAATTAAACCTGTCTTCCAATTCATTGCATTTTTATTTCATTTTATTTATTTATTTTGCGTGCGGTAGACGTATCGGCGTTGTCACTCGGTATCGGCCAGGACTCAGACCCAAGTATCGGTATGGTATCGGTTGGAGAAAAGCGGCATCGTTGCATTCCTAAACAATTAATAAGGCGGCGAAAAACTGCAGAAAATCTGATGAGTATTCAGATTTAAAGAGACGGCAGAAGTCCTTCACTGTGACCTCATCAGTGTGTGTGTGGGTGTGTGTGTGTGTGTGTGTGGGTGTGTGTGCGTGTGCGTGTGTGTGTGTGTGTGTGTGTGTGTGTGTGTGTGCATTAATGTGCTGCCCTTTATTAAATGTCACACTAATCTCACATCAGGTCAAAGAGAAAAACATCTTCTGTCGTTCACTAACGAACAATGGAGGACTGCAGGAGGAGGGAGCGCTACACTTCCTCCTCTCTTCTTCTCCTCCTCTCTTCTTCTTCTCCTCCTCTTCTTCCTCTTCTCCTCCTCTCTTCTTCTCCTCCTCTCTTCTTCTCCTCCTCTCTTCTTCTTCTTCTCCTCCTCTTCTTCTCCTCCTCTCTTCTTCTTCTTCTCCTCCTCTCTTCTTCTCCTCCTCTCTTCTTCTCCTCCTCTCTTCTTCTTCTCCTCCTCTCTTCTTCTTCTCCTCCTCTTCTTCTTCTCCTCCTCTTCCTCCTCTTCCTCCTCTTCTTCTTCTCCTCCTCTCTTCTTCTTCTTCTCCTCTCTTCTTCTTCTTCTTCTCCTCTCTTCTTCTCCTCCTCTCTTCTTCTTCTTCTCCTCTCTTCTTCTTCTTCTTCTTCTCCTCTCTTCTTCTCCTCCTCTCTTCTTCTTCTCCTCTCTTCTTCTCCTCCTCTCTTCTTCTCCTCCTCTCTTCTTCTTCTTCTCCTCTCTTCTTCTCCTCCTCTCTTCTTCTTCTTCTCCTCTCTTCTTCTTCTTCTCCTCTCTTCTTCTCCTCCTCTCTTCTTCTCCTCCTCTTCTTCTCCTCCTCTTCCTCCTCTTCCTCCTCCTCATGAACATGAATCATTGTTCCTTGAATCGTTCTGATTGGACGTTGTAAAGGTGACTCTAAAGGCGTTCGTCTTCAGACCCACTGGGTCAGAACCTTCCAGAACCTCCATTTAACAGCTCAGAGAAAAAGTTCTGATCCGGAGTCGGAACCAGAGGTGGTTAAAAATCTGGATACACATACTGCCACCTAGTGGCCTGTTGGTGTCACTGCAGCAGGACTGTGGATTAGAACAGGTGGTTCTGGACCGGCTGCTGTGGAACCAGAACCAGGCTGAGGAAGTTGTTCCCTTTTTTCTGTTTGCTGCAGCGTGGAGTCGCTGGGAGACGGACTCTTCCACACCGTGGAGCTGCTGATCCAGAACCACTCGCTGAGCCTAGTGGTGGACAACGGGGCGCCCAAGGGTCTGGGGAAGCTCACCCGACAACCCTCAGTGGACCACAACACCCTGCTCTACATCGGGGGTACACACACACACACACACACACACACACACCCACGCACACACCCCCACACACACACACCCCCACACCCACACAAACACACACCCACACAAACACACACACACACACACACAACCACACACCCACACACACACCCCCACACACACACACCCACACAAACACACACCCACACAAACACACACACACACACACCCCACACACACACACACACACACAACCAAACACACACACACCCACACAAACACAACACAACACACAACACCCACACACACACACCCCCCCACACACACACACACCCACACACACACCCCCCACACACACCCCCACACACACACACCCACTACAAACACACACCCACAAAACACACACACTCACACACACCCACCCCCCCCCCCCCACAACCCCCACAACAAAACACCCCCACACATACCACACCCCCACACCCACACAAACACACACCCCACACAAACACACACACACACACACCCCACACACACACACACCCACACACACACCCCCACACACACACCCCCCACACCCCCCCCCCCCACAACACACACACCCACACCCCACACCCCCACACCCCCACACACACACCCCCACACACACACCCCCACACACACCCGGTCGATAACCAGGTCCTCATTCTGACTGTTAGACAGGAGCGCACACGCACACACGGCTGTTCGCTGCCTTGACACGGTTCTGATCCGCTCCCGCCACCAGGTGCCCCCCCCCGGGCCGTGTCCTCGGCTCTTCGTTCCGGACCGGATCGTTCTCCTCAGGGCTTCGACGGCTGCATCCACAACGTCCGGATCAACGGAGAGATTCAGGACCTGAGCTTCAGAACGTCAGGAGGTCCGACGCAAGGCAAGGTGAGAGCGCCCCGACCGACCTCTGACCCCTGCAGACGCAGAGTCCTGCTGCTGCTGCGGTGAATTAAACCCTCAGCACCGTCTGGATTTCACACCCATCAGGGGCGATAATGACGTTTTCATCTGTTGTTGCAACTACAACCTAGACACACTAGATGGCGCTGTGATGCTGCAGGAACAGAACTTTGTCCTCAGTCTCTGGTCGGAGTCGGATGTTTTGCCAACCGGACCTCCGTGTTTTTCTGCAGGGCCCGGCGGTTCTGGTGGGGTGTCACTCCTGCAGCGTGTGCGCTCCCGGCGCCTGCAGGGAGGGAGGCGAGACCGGGGTCACGTGCGGCTGTCCCCCTGGACGGATGGGGCCCCTGTGCGACGAGACGGCGGCCGGCAGCGACCCGTGTCACAACAGCGGGTGAGCCGGGCCGGAACCGGGTCTTCTGGGGGGGGAGGTCTCCCACAGCATGATGCAGCCACCGCCATGTTTCCACAAAGCCCAGCTTCCTTCTTGCTTCTTTTTTATTTAGTGTTTCGTTTTTTATTTCAGACAAAACTAAAAATATATACATAAGCAGACAGAAAAAAGAGAAAAATAATAATTGTTATATTCTCATGTGAAACTGAACGGTATCTGTACGAATGAACCAATTAAAGAACAATAAATTATCATAAATCTAAATAGTATAATCAGCAGGACTGATTAATAATAATAACCTAAACTCAGATCAGAAACTAGAGATCAATATTCCTCTCAGGTTCTTCCACTTTTATCTTAGACATGCTATTAATATTATCGGCAGTTTAAAAACGTTATAATGTTGTTATTAATCTAAAAAATGTTATCGAAATTACATCACAATCAGGATGGACTGATTCTCAACAAACTGTTTTTTTTTCTGACAAATTTATGATTTTTATTTTCTTGCAAACATCTAACTTTACTATATCGGTTTAAATATTAAAAAAAATTCTGCCTAAATAATGGACTTTTGCTTGCAATATTTTAACTTTTCTAAATCAGAAAAATATGTTGATTTTATCATTTAATTTGAGTTTTTCTCCAACAATTTTCCGACATTTCTAAAATGAAAAATTTCGCGTTTTTTTCTAAAAAATATTTAAAATTAATCTGTAAATTTTTCTCTGGCTATTTTTTTCACGCTTTTCTGGAAAAACGTTTTTTCTGGAAAATTTGTGACGATCAAGTTTTTTTTTATTAGAACATTTACATTTTTTCTGACAAACATTTGAAATTAATCTCTTAATTTAAAAACTTTTCTACATTAGAAAATTTCTGAATTGTTTTTCTGAAAAATATTTGAAATTAGTCTAATATTTTCAGAGTTTTCTCTCACAATTTTTTATTTTTCTAAATCAGAACATTTTAGGGCTATTTTTTAGAAAAATATTTGAAATTAATCTCTTAATTTCTAAATTTCGTATGCAAATTTTCAAATTTTCTAAATAAGGACATTTCAGAATTTCTTCCTGAAAAATACTTAAATTAATGTCAAATTATCTGCGTTTTCTACAACAATTTTTTAATCTTTTTAAATTAGAATATTTCAGTTTTTCTCTAAAAAAACATTTGATGTTAATCCCTTAATTTCTACGTTTTCGTTTGCAAATTTTCTAAATTAGAAAATTTTAAATTTTCTTCCTGAAAAATATTTGAAATTATTCTCTTAATTTTTACATTTTCCTTCGCAAATTCTCAATTTTTCTAAATTAGAAATGTTTTTATTTTTTTCCTGAAAAATATGTTAAATTAATCTCAAATTATCTGCGTTTTCTCTCACAATTTTTTATTTTTCTAAATTAGAATATTTTAGGGCTATTTTTTAGAAAAATATTTGAAATTAATCTCTTAATTTTGTGAATTTCGTACGCAAATTTTCAGCTTTTCTACATAAGGACATTTCAAAATTTCTTCCTGAAAAATATTTGAAATTAATGTCAAATTATCTGCGTTTTCTCTAACTATTTTTTAATCTTTTTAAATTAGAATATTTCAGTTTTTTCCTGAAAAACATTTGATATTAATCTCTTAATTTCTACGTTTTTCTTTGCAAATGTTCAACTTTTCTACATTAGAACATTTCTGAATTGTTTTTGTGAAAAATATTTAAAATTAATCTCAAATTATCTGCGTTTTCTCTCACAATTTTTTATTTTTCTAAATTAGAAAATTTTAGCGCTATTTTTTAGAAAAATATTTGAAATTAATCTCTTAATTTCTAAATTTCGTATGCAAATTTTCAACCTTTCTAAATAAGGACATTTCAAAATTTCTTCCTGAAAAATATTTGAAATTAATGTCAAATTATCTGCGTTTTCTCTAACTATTTTTTAATATTTCAGGTTTTTCCTGAAAAACATTTGATGTTAATCCCTTAATTTCTACGTTTTTCTTTGCAAATTTTCAGCTTTTCTAAATAAGGACATTTCAAAATTTCTTCCTGAAAAATATTTGAAATTAATGTCAAATTATCTGCGTTTTCTCTAACAATTTTTTAACCTTTCTAAAAAAGAATATTTCAGTTTTTTCCTGAAAAACATTTGATGTTAATCCCTTAATTTCTACGTTTTCGTTTGCAAATTTTCTAAATTAGAACATTTTAAATTTTCTTCCTGAAAAATATTTTAAATTAATCTCTTAATTTCTATGTTTGCAAATTTTCAACTTTTCTACATTAGAAGATTTCTGAATTGTTTTTCTGAAAAATATTTTAAATTAATCTCTTAATTTCTAAATTCCGTACGCAAAATTTCAACTTTTCTAAATAAGGACATTTTAGATTTTTTTCCTGAAAAATATTTGAAATTAATGTCAAATTATCTGCGTTTTCTCTAACTATTTTTTAACCTTTCTAAATAAGAATATTTCAGTTTTTCTCTAAAAAAACATTTGATATTAATCTCTTAATTTCTACGTTTTTCTTTGCAAATTTTCAACTTTTCTACATTAGAACATTTCTGAATTGTTTTTGTGAAAAATATTTGAAATTATTCTCTTAATTTTTACATTTTCCTTCGCAAATTCTCAATTTTTCTGAATTAGAAATGTTTTTATTTTTTTCCTGAAAAATATTTGAAATTAATCTCAAATTATCTGCGTTTTCTCAAACAAATTTTCAGCTTTTCTAAATTAAACATTTCCAAGTTTTATTTTTAAATATTTGAATTTAATCCTTACATTTCTTCTTCTTTTTTTTTCGCCTTGCAATTTTACAGCTTTTCTAAATTTGAAATTAATCATTTCAGAATTTTCTCTTGCAATTTTTAATCTTTTCCCAATGAGAAATTTTTCTTTGGGTTTTTTCTGGAAAAAAGGTGACGTTAGTTTTCGAATTTCTTCGTTTATATTTTGTGTATAGTGGCCCTAATACTCCGTTGTACTGATGTGGTACGTGACAGAAAACCGGCCAATCAAGCTCCAGGGCTGAATTTCAACACCGCCCCTCTCCCCCCCTCTCCCCCCCTCTCCAGGTGCGTCCACGGTACCTGTGTTGCTAAGGGGGCGTCCTCCAGCTGCAGGTGCGACGACGGCTACCAGGGTCCGTTCTGCGACCGGCCGTCCTGCGGCCGCTGCGTTCGCGGGGAATGCCGGACGTCGGAGTCGGGGGTTCTGGTCTGCCACTGTCAGCCGGGCTTCACCGGACCCAGCTGTGACTCAGGTAGGCGTGAAGGCGAGCCGCCGAGGGGAACGTTGAGGTTCTGGCTCCTCGCTTCACCTCCTCCTCCTCCTCCTGTTTAGAGCTGAGCTGCCAGGGGGAGATGCTGCGGGAGCAGCTGAAGCGCCACCAGGCCATGAGGACCTGCACCTCCACCAGCAGGATTCCCCGCATGAGCTGTCCCAGGTCCTGCCAGGCGTCGGCGCCCCCCGGCGTCTGCTGCGGCGTCACCAAGACCCGGCGACGGAAGGTGGCGTTCCGCTGCACGGACGGCTCGTCGTACTCGGAGGAGATGGAGACGGCGCTGGAGTGCGGCTGCTCCGGGTGTCCGCTGTAGGTCCTCCTCCCTGAGGAGCAGAACGGACACAGAGAGAAAAATATATTGTAAAATATATGTGAGAAACATAGAACTTATTTTTATTATGGATTTTTATAAGATGACAAAAGGACTCAGAAGTTGTTTTTAATGTGCTTCATAGTATAAAAATATTTTCTACCTTGTAAGAACTAGATTAACGTTGGTAAAATATCTGAAATGTTTTAATGTAAATCTTTCTAAATGTTTCTTTTAACCAAACCAACCTGATATATTCAGCGTATTAGCATGATGTTAATGTGAGAGAAGAAGCTCCGCCCACCTGGGTGGAGGCTTCTTCACCCTCTGAGGGACGTCGTCCCGCATAGAGGCTTCAGACTTTCCTCTCAGATCTGCCGGTTCTGAACCGCGCCGATGTTCTCCGGACCGGACCGAACCGGGTCGGCAGAGGAGAACCCGACAGCAGCTTTAAAAAGTCCAACGCGTGTCGATCCGTTCTGGACGGAGGGATGGATCTCAGCTGGGTTCTGATCCGGATCGGGGGTGCTGGGTATCCGGACCCAGAACCCGACCGGAGGTCCTCGACTGTCAGAACTTCACACTGGACCGCTCTGACCTCCTCAGTAGCTTTACAACCCTCCCAGGCTGGGTGTCTTCTGCAGGTTTTCCTTCCACTCACCTTTCCCCCCAGAACCAGCTGAGTCCACATTATAATAAAGCTGTTTTAGCGTTTAATTGAACTAACATTTTGAAGTTATTGGTGATATTTCGATGTAAACCAGCAGATCCTGAAGAGTTTGCGACGGGTCGGGTCCATTTTCTCCAGCACCAGAACCGAGTCGTCTCCTAGCTGCTACAGATCATTAGTGTAGATGTCTCCTACCCCACCTCCTCCCGTTTGACCAAAGAACAGGAGCTCCGCCCATCTGGATCCTCCTCCTCTACTGGGCAGCAGCAGAACAAGGCGGCCATCTTGGAACTACTGTAATGTGTCTCAGCTTCACCCTCCTGACCTCCACCCGTCACCACCCCTCCTCCCTGAGTAACTCCGGCGTCCACCTGTGACTCCGCCCACCCTCTCCCGCCTAGTAATAAAGGTTCATTGTGAACAGAGTTCAGGACCTCAGCTACTAGTTATTAAATAAACTGATCTGTATTCACTCGCCTGTAAAGGTCGTAGGTTATGTGATTATAACTGATGATTCTGTTGAATGTTGAAATTAAACTTCTATTGAAACCGACGACTTCTGCAGCGTCTGACATGCCGAGATCAACCTAAGGTTACCTGGATTTACCTGCAGTTTAGGTATTTATGGATACATTGTGTCTGCAGAGACTTCACATCATCACATGTTTAATTACTCCACCCACTGTTGGTGTATATCAGGGTTTCTCCACCCTTTGTGGGTATAGATTCCAGCCTGTCTCTGGATAACTTTTACCGGTGTATTTACGATTGACCTCCTAGTAAGAAGAGTTTCCCTGCATCCGAACCCTAATGCTGCGTTCAGACCGCAGGTTTTATCAGCGTCAGCAGCGCCTCAGTCTCTGCGGCGCTTTGTGAGCTTTTTCCTGCGTTTTTCAAGCTTCAAAGCTCATAACGCTAGAAACGCAGAGGTTCAGCCAGTTGACGGTTTTGACGGTCTTAACGCTGTTTACGCAGCACGGCAACCAATCAGAGCGTCTCACTGTGGCGACGCTGCCCGACGTCGAAGCTGCCTAGCCAACCACGATCTCCGAGTGTCTAAAACATCCAGCGGAGAAAGACCCGCCCACGAGTTTTGCTAGCTTCATCTTAAAGATGAATTTTCTGTATTCATGCATCGAACTAGTCGCTTTGTGAGCGTTGCTTGACGCTGACAAAGCTTGCGGTCTGAACGCAGCTTTAGTATCTACTACATGCCACATAGCAGCTACTACTCCCCCGTTGATTTAGTAAATACTGTGTAACAAACGAGCGAGTAGTCAGACGTACTGCTCCACCATATTACCAGATGTTTAACTTATCAACTTGTCAAAAAACAATTAAAGTAATCAGTAACATCGCTACACTTTTACATTTTATACACAGAAATTGTGGCGGTGTCAACGGTTGACAGTTCCTCGTTAGCCGACGTCGCTCTTCTTCTATGATTTCGGGGCTTCTGCTGCATTCTGGGATAGCGTGGCGTCCACCGGCTGCTTACTGCGGCGGTAAAACACATCGGGGAACTTTATGCCTACTGGTCTGATCCATAGTGGAGATTCGAATCTTCTACATCGCTAGCTTACTGCTTTTCGCCGGCGATGTAGCAATCGTAGAGGTATTAGGATGCAGGGCAGGGGCTCAGAATGTCAGGTAACGTTAATCAAGCAGGTTTGGGGGGCAGAGAAAGCTGTGAGTGCACACATTGAGGACATAAGTATTGTTTATAGAATGTATATCTAAAATGCTGATTCACTCGCCGTTCATTTTATTTTCCATTCAGCTTAATCGATACCAGCTTAAGATGAACCTGAAAAGAATTATTGGCGCTGAAAATAAAATGTGGCTTTGAAAAACACAAATGAAACTGAAACTCTTCATTTTAAATCTAAAATAAATATAAGTCGAAATTTCAGCATCGCAAGAGAAATAAAAATGTAAAGTTGAAACAAAATATATGCATTGAAACAATTAGCTCACAATCAAGTGTAGTGGAAAAGTCTTTTAAATAAAGTGATGAGGTTCCTTCAGATTTACGGAGGTTTAATTACAGACTTGTTTGATCAAACAAGGATGTAACATAGAAAAAATATACAAATACTGACCACATCTTTTATAACTTTGGTCATCTAAAAGACCAATCAACATCATATCAAACACTTTTAAATCATAAACTAGAAGACTTTCAGGTGTTTGTCGACTTGATATAGGAGCACAATCTGGTAACTGTCAGGACGTCCAGTGAACAGGGGTTTGTCTCCATGGCAACACAGGATGTAAGAATTTAATATCAGTTCATTTGACCTGGCCTAGAATCATATAGTGTCATATAATCAGAATAATCACTATATCATAAGAAATAGCACACAGTAACTATCAGTATGGAAGAATACACAGATCATTGTTAATATAAACATTTCCATAACACAAGTTTCATGGGTTTAAAGCATTTCTCAATTCTGCTTTATTTAGTTTTTGCCTTGTACATAAGTGGAATTGTTTATTTTTTCTCTTATTTTTATACTGAGGTAATATTGTATTAAGTAAAGCAAGTTTCCAGGCAGAATCAAACCCAAAACACCAGGATTACAAAGCAATTTCTGCAACCACTAGGCCACCACTTATAAATCCAAACCTAACGAAAGAAGGCAAACTATAATTCATTTAAAAGTAGGATCAAATTAAACATTACAGAACGTTAACGCAGTGGATTTTGCTGTAGTGTGCGGACATTGTAGAATTAAAGATATATAAAAGAACTACAAGTGTTATTATTTGCTGGGTTAGAGAACAGATAGAAAACGGCAGACTCACTAACAGCTGAAAGCTAATACATGCGGCTAACAGCTGAAAGCTAATACATGCGGCTAACAGCTGAAAGCTAATACATGCGACTAACAGCTGAAACCTAATACATGCGGCTAACAGATGAAAGCTAGTACATGCGGCTAACAGCTGAAAGCTAATACATGCGGCTAACAGCTGAAAGCTAATACATGCGACTAACAGCTGAAAGCTAGTACATGCGGCTAACAGATGAAAGCTAATACGTGCGGCTAACAGATGAAACCTAATACATGCGGCTAACAGATGAAAGCTAGTACATGCGGCTAAGAGATGAAAGCTAGTACATGCGGCTAACAGCTGAAAGCTAATACATGCGGCTAACAGCTGAAATCTAATACATGCGGCTAACAGCTGAAAGCTAATACATGCGGCTAACAGCTGAAAGCTAATACATGCGGCTAACAGCTGAAAGCTAGTACGTGCGGCTAACAGATGAAAGCTAATACATGCGGCTAACAGATGAAAGCTAGTACATGCGGCTAAGAGATGAAAGCTAGTACGTGCGGCTAACAGATGAAAGCTAATACATGCGGCTAACAGCTGAAAGCAAATACATGCGGCTAACAGCTGAAAGCTAATACATGCGGCTAACAGCTGAAAGCTAATACATGCCGCTAACAGCTGAAAGCTAGTACATGCGGCTAACAGATGAAAGCTAATACGTGCGGCTAACAGATGAAACCTAATACGTGCGGCTAACAGATGAAAGCTAGTACATGCTGCTAAGAGATGAAAGCTAGTACATGCGGCTAACAGATGAAAGCTAGTACATGCGGCTAAGAGATGAAAGCTAGTACATGCGGCTAACAGATGAAACTAATACATGAGCCTAACAGATGAAAGCTAATACATGCGGCTAACAGCTGAAAGCTAATACATGCGGCTAACAGCTGAAAGCTAATACATGCGGCTAACAGATTAAAGCTAATACATGCGGCTAACAGATGAAAGCTAGAACATGAGGCTAACAGATGAAAGCTAGTACATGTGGATAACAGCTGGAAGATAGTACACGCGGCTAACAGATGAAAGCTAGTACATGCGGCGAACAGCTGAAAGCTAATAGATGGGGCTAACAGATGAAAGCTAGTACATGCAGCTAACAGATGAAAGCTAGAACATGCGGCTAACAGATGAAAGCTAATACATGCGGCTAACAGATGAAAGCTAGTACATGTGGATAACAGCTGGAAGATAGTACATTCGGCTAACAGATGAAAGCTAGTACATGCGGCTAACAGATGAAAGCTAGTACATGAGGCTAACAGATGAAAGGTAGTACATGAGGCTAACAGCTGAAAGCTAGTACATGTGGATAACAGCTGGAAGATAGTACATTCGGCTAACAGATGAAAGCTAGTACATGCGGCTAACAGATGAAAGCTAGTACATGAGGCTAACAGCTGAAAGCTAGTACATAAGGCTAACAGCTGAAAGCTATTACATGCAACTAACAGCTGAAAGCTAATACATGGGGCTAACAGATGAGAGCTAGTACATTAGGATAACAACTGGAAGATACTACATGCGGCTAACAGATGAAACTAATACATGAGGCTAACAGATGAAAGCTAATAGATGAGGCTAACAGATAAAAGCTAGTACACGAGGCTAACAGCCGAAAGGTAATACACGAGGCTAACAGCTGAAAGCTAATACATGAGGCTAACAGATGAAAGCTAGTACATGCAGCTAACAGATGAAAGCTAGTACATGAGGCTAACAGCTGAAAGCTAGTACATGCAGCTAACAGCTGAAAGCTAGTACATGAGGCTAACAGAAAGCTATTACAGGCGGCTCTGAAGGTATCAAACCCAAATGCATATATTTTGAGTTTCATTGAAATGTTTTCACTTTCAATTTTTATTTCACTTTCAATACAGAATTTTTCACTACATTGCCAATTTTTATTTTCAGTGCTAATATTTCTTTTCAGTTTGATTCCAAGCTGATATCGTTCTGAGCCCATAATGTTCTGTTAAAAAGGTTCTGTGTTTGAAAAGACAACTATTCCAGAACGTCTATCTGAAAACATTTGGTTTGATGGTGAGAGACATTCTTTTTATAAAATGAAAAATTAGCTTCCTCTTTTTTCCAATAGAATGTTTGAGTTCTTTAAAAACGAGAGGGAAACTATAGATTTAATAAATTATTTTCAGTCACTCCAGTTACATTTTTTGGGGTTAATATCTGGTTGTAAAAGTAAAACGAGAATTTAGAAAAATAATGAAAAAAAAGTCAAATTTTTGAAATATCAGTTTGTAAAATAAATGGATTTCATAGGGATTTAGAGTCAACAAGAAAAACAGTGAAGCTGACATAGGAGAAGTTTTGTAGCCTTCCTCTTTGAAAAGTAATAATCTGATAAAACGGACCAACGTTGAGTTAAAAAAAATCTGTGAATGTTACATTTGTGGTAGAAAACAATTGAGTCACTGGTCCAGACTGAACGGACCCGGGTAAAAGGGTCAACCCGAGAGCTCCTGGTTCAGACAATTCAACCAGTCTACAAGCTCCAACCATCTACTGGTCTGGTCTGCAGGACTGGTTGGGAAGGACAGGAACAGCTAACTGGTCTGGGTTTGATACCAAACAGTTCTGATGGTCCAATGAAGCGTTCTGAAGCTCAAATCAAAAGGAACTGTGCTGTCTGGTGACCTCTAGTGGCCGAACATGGGAAGAGCAGCTTGGAGCATCTGCCTGTTTCCTCCAACCTTTGAACAGAACCAGCACCACAACATCCCACTGGTCCCACCACTGATGGACCAGGGGAGTCCAAACTGTGGCTCGTGGTTATTTGGGCCCCAGATCGTTGTTCTGATAGTTAAGAATATAATCAGTAAGTTCAAATAGTTTCAGTCGGGCCTTTTCAGACAGGATTCTTGTATCTGATTGAAGACAAAACATTTTATAAGTTTTACATCTACAATACTTTAAACACCTGATTGCTTTTGTGATAAAATCATTTGGTGCTCATTTTGTGGTAAAATTAAATAAAAAAATCAACCCAATTTTAGATGAGTTCAAGAACCGTCATGTGATCGATGACGTCTCTTCTTTCCAAGTCTGATGGACACCGGCGTATGTGGGACAGGTCTGGATAACCCAGTTAGCTTTAGCAGCTTGAGAACCGCTACTGCTAGCATGCTAACCAAGAGAAACGTGATCTCTCTTTTTTAATATTCATCAGAACTCTTGCTTCAGCATTTTGGATCAATTGAAGGCTTTTAATTGCATTTTGTGGACTTCCTGATAATAAGGAATTACAGTAGTCCAGCCTTGAAGTAACAAATGCATGGACTAGTTTCTCTGCATCACTCCTGGACAGGATGTTTCTAATTTTAGCAATATGCCGGAGGTGAAAGAAAGAAATCTTAGGAACCTGTTTCCGGACGTTCTGAAATTTGTCGGATCATTACTAGAAAGTGGCTTGGCTTCATTTGATCCAATGTCCAACCCTAACGTTGACATCGGGTGCATCAGCGCTCGTTCCTCAGATCCGTTCTGAGTTTGGGGAGTTTAACCATTTGCTCGAGGAGCTGCTTATGGATGAGGTTCGCGTTCAGCGCTACTTCCGACTGTCCCGCGCCTAATTTTACGACGACCTCGGCCGCATCGGAGCTTAAATTTCCCTTCAGGTTCTGTATTCCTCTTTAGGAGCGCCTGTCCATCTGACTTCGGTAAGTTGTTATTTCTGAATTTCTAAATCTGCGTTATTTGAAAATGTTTTCACTGGGCCCGCGCTTCATTCAAGATACGTGTATAGTGACATCACTACAGTGAGACGCTCTGATTGGTTGACGCACTGCGTCAAGTCCGTAAAAACTTCAGCTAGCTGAACTTTGGCGTTGCTTGCGTTGCTACGCCGCTGCTTGCAACACAATGGTAGGAAAGTTGACGGAGCCAAAGCACCGCAGAGAATCTGACGGACCGTAGACTTTACATGTGATCTTAGCGTAACTGACGCTGGTGTTTGGGTCGATGTGAACGCAGCATTAGACATTTTTCTTCTTACGTGTGTAGTGACATCACTACAGCGAGACGCTCTGATTGGTTGACGCACTGCGTCAAGTCCGTAAAAACTTCAGCTAGCTGAACTTTGGCGTTGCTTGCGTTGCTACGCCGCTGCTTGCAACACAATGGTAGGAAAGTTGACGGAGCCAACGCACCGCAGAGAATCTGACGGACCGTAGACTTTACATGTGATCTTAGCGTAACTGACTCTGGTGTTTGGGTCGATGTGAACGCATCATTAGACATTTTTATCTTACGTGTGTAGTGACATCACTACAGCGAGACGCTCTGATTGGTTGACGCACTGCGTCAAGTCCGTAAAAACTTCAGCTAGCTGAACTTTGGCGTTGCTTGCGTTGCTACGCCGCTGCTTGCAACACAATGGTAGGAAAGTTGACGGAGCCAACGCACTGCAGAGAATCTGACGGACCGTAGACTTTACATCTGATCTTAAGCTGCATTCACACCGATTTTTTAAATCTGCGTTTGTTGAAAATGTTTTCACTGGACCCGCGCTTCATTCAAGATGCGTGTATAGTGACATCACTACAGCGAGACGCTCTGATTGGTTGACGCACTGTGTTAACTCCGTTGGATCCGTCAAAAGTTCAGCTTGATGAACTTCTGTGACGCATGTGTTGGTACGTTGCCGTATGAAACGCAAGCGTCGTTGACGCAGCGAACGTACTCAACGCAGAGACTCTGACGGACTCAACCATAGACTTTACGGTATGAACGCAGCATTAGACATCATTTTTATTCCTATTCAATTCACTTTTATTTATACGGCGCCAATTCACAACAAATGTAGTTTAAATCCAATTATCCAAACATTCCAATCAGTTAAAAGTTTTCCATGTAATGAATCCCAGCAGATTGTGCTGAGTCATTGGTTAGCTGTCCGTATGGTTTAGAGCCGGATTATCGATCCGTATCGGTTCAAGAATAGATTTTATTCCGACTCCCAAGACTTAGAATCGATTATCACGACCTGATCCAATCCGCTCCAGGTTGATGCCGATATGGGTCAGGACGATTAATACCGATTTTTCTGAGCCGTTACTTTAATTATACGGCTGTAATTGTGAGGTCTGCTACCTTAACCACAGATGCCTCCATAGACTTTCAATGACTCATTAATTTTGCCTAAAAATAACGAGCCAAATATATTTGCTTCCAATAGTAAAGTCTAGCGTTTGATTTTTTTTTCACTGAATAATTACTTTTATGATCACTTCAACATGGAACTTCAAAGTACCAATATTTTTTAGATCATTTTTTCTGGTTGGTTTTGAAACTAGGTGATTTTTTACATAATTCCGTTTTTTTTCCCCTTCTTCTTTTAAATCTGAAAAACAGAAATAAAATTGTGTCCCTGTATAAATTACAACACATTTTACTCCATTAGATCATTTTCCGTTACGTTTTTCTCCTGTAAGATTTGCGGCTAGTTTTATTTTGCTGGATCGAGAACGAAAAGACTGGATGTAAAAGTTGCAGACCGCTGCTGTAGTTCAATGATGCAACACTGGGTGGCGCTACAGTTCAGAGAAAACCATTAAGCCTTTCAGACCTGAACACAAAAAAAACGTCTTTATGGGCGTTTCCTTCCTAATTTAGCTGTAGAAAAAGGGTCAAACTGGGTTTTTTTCCTACACAGAACCAGTTTGGGTCGTTTTCCTTCCTAATGAAACCAAACGGGTCGGACTGAATTTAATAGAGTAGGAACTCAGAACCAGGCAGCTCTCATTGCTCATCCACCCTTCTTATGAAGTACATCCCTTAGAGATGAACTTTAATGGTTCCAGAACCTTCTCACGCAGACACACCCAGTGTCCCTATGGGAATTGAACCCACAACCTTCCTGTTGGCCACCCAACAGGAGGAGTTCTGCACCAGTTTGTCATATTTTCCCGAATCACAGTCTACTGGGTCCAGTTTGTGTAATCGTTCTACCAGATCAGAACCTGGCATTGACAGAGAAAAAAAAATGGGTCACACATGAAGTAACAACTTGGTTCTGTTTATTGACCCGGTTTCGTCCTCACATCGGTTAGAAAACATTCACAGAACCAGAACAGCATTAGAGACAAACACGGTGAAACTTCCTCCGCCGGGTCAGAAGAGGGCGTAGGCGAGCTCCTGCATCAGATCCAGGTCCAGGTAGAGCCGGCAGAACGAGAGGAAGACGCCGGCGGCCGAGAACCCGATCAGAACCCAGAGAACCCGAGCGCTGAAGTAGAGCGGAGCCAGACTGGAAGAGACGAGAACAGGAGAACTGTTCAGAACCGAAAGCTTGGTCCAAACCCAGAGGTTCTAGCCAGAACTTGAAATGGTCCAACAACCTGGTTTCCAACTAAAAAGGTTTTATGATCTCGTTTAGACGTTTATGGCAAATTGTTTAATTTTATTTAGTTTTATGTAAAAATTAGTATTTTAATCTGCCAAAGCGGACAAAAACCAAACACAGAACCGACCCAAAGTAGAAGCGCACCAAGCCCCCCCCCCCAGTAAATACTGACACTGAACAGAGACTAAAAATGTTTAAATTTATGGGTATAAAAAATAATCCATTTCATTATGTTTTGTTTCAGTGTAGATTTAAAAATTTCTATGCAAGTTTCTTAGTAAAAATTGTTTTCATTTAAAATTACATTTTTATTCTGAGACAAAAAAAAAAAAAAAAGTTGCAAAAATATATAAATTAAATACATTTAACGAGGCGGTACCCAGTTTTTTTTTACTGTAACATTTAAATTCCCAAAATTTTCATTATACTTAAAAACTGAATTGAAACATTTAAGATTGCTTTTTTAATATTCATTGTTGTGTTACCATGGTTACAATCTGATGCTTTAACCTTTGTTTTCAGTTTAAATTTCAGATAGTCTCATAATAATAATAATAATAATAATAATTACCTCTGATTGGTTTTAAGCAGCCGAATAAGCTCCGCCCACTTCCCCAGATTAGACCAAATCCGGATAGAAACGCTGTTATTGTGGGGTCTAACAGAAAGGGGGCGCTCCTGAGCGTAACCTGCTTTAGGCCGAACATGTATAAATGTTTCGATCAAAAACGCTTTTTGGCTGGAAACCAGATTGTTGGACAGTTTTTGTCCTGGAGAACAACCAGCAAAGCTCATCCGCTCCATGCTGGGAGGCCCGTGACCTTCGACCCTACCGTCCCTGAGGCGACTCGGCGTATCCCCAGAAGTAACGCAGACGTCCGTACAGATACAGCAGACCGCAGAGGCTGGACAGCCCTGCAAAAACACACAGCGGCAGTCAGAGTGATGGACGGCGAGGACTTTGGCTCCGCCCCTTCACCTGTGGCCCACCTTGGCTGAAGAAGACTCCAGATGTCCACAGGATGGTGATGAAGATGGGGAAGTACTCGGAACAGTTTGCTCTGAAAAACAGCAACAATCGGGTCACTGCGATGACATTAAACCACCTCCAGGAGGCGCCAAATAAAAGAACAAGTTTTAGTTTTTATCAAAAAGGTCTACAACTCAAGTAATACACAACCACCTCAGAATAATAAAACTGTTAGCGGCATAAACTCCAGCGATGGGCAGCAGAAATATTTACTGGTGTAGAAAAATTAAATAAGATTTGGATTATTTAGGTTATTTCATTGCTCCTCTTGCTGCTTTATCGCAGCAGCCATGTTTGTTGGGAGGTTAGTACGCTCCAAAACTTCCACATCTGTACTTTGGATGCATGGCCATGTGAGACGTTACGCATTAAACCTCAACTTGTGCAGCTACATTTTTACTTTTATCAAATGGTCAAATACTAAAAAACAACTTCAATGTGTCAAATTTGGACATTTTTCTCCTAAACTCTTTTCAGTATTTAAGATTTTCGGACACTTAAAAAAAAATCTTGGATGACACAAAACACAAGGAAGTGATTTCCAACATTAAATGTCTGATCTATAAGAATTCAGTGGTAAATTTACGACATACAGATCAGAAATGTTTAAAAGTGCAAGTAGTAGCTACAATGCGACTTCTCCCACGTTCAGAAGAGACCCTGAACGCCTCAAAAAAGGCAGAAGGGAAGGAAAGGAAGGAGCACAGCGCTCAGGAATAATAATCCTTCCTTTCTTTCCAAAGGGGTCCAAAGTGTGGCCCAGGGGACATTTGCAGCTCCAGGTTGTTGATCCAGATAGAGAATTTATTTTAGTGCAAAATTATGGACAAATTAAAATCAAATATTGAACTAAATCCTGATTTTATTAGTTTTATTTTTGTTCTAATAGAGACGTTAAAAAAAATGTGCAAAAATGTATTCTAATAAGGCAAAACTCAAGTTTTCCTTCTAAAATTATTTACAAATCTAACAACAAATCTGATGCCTTTAAAGTTTTGCTTTCATAGCTAATAGGGATTTTTGGCCCTCAACTTCGTTTTTCGAAGGTTGATTCCTTGATATCAGCTGAACAAGCAGGTTAAACTCCCAGAATGCACTGCAACACACGCACACAGAGGAACTGACTGAGCTCTGAAGATCCGCTCGAACGCCGGCGGCCCGCTGGTGGTGGGCGGGGACACGGAGTACTTCCTCCTGGCGTAGATGACCTGCAGGGAGAAATAAGCTGCACACAAGCATCATCATCATCATCAGGCTGATTTCCATACGCCGCTGAAGGTTCGGCGCTCCGGACCCGAACAGAACCGGAGCGCGGGTGTGTGTTTGTGTGTGAGGTTGTGCAGAACAAAGTCCGCTTTGTCGGCACTGGATGCAAATCGGAAAAGCTTCAGACCGAGACAAACTGGTTGGGACTGGGAGGAAGCCTCCTCACATCTCCAGGTCCAGTTCATCCTGCTGGTTTCTATGGAAACCAGCAGGATAAAGCTAGCAAACATTTGCATCAGTAATAAGTCAATAAATAAACCTGCTGTTGCTGGTTTAGGGTCTATTTAAAGACTTTTTCACTGTTTCTCCGCTGATATTAAAATCATTTCTGGCTGCTCGTTTGATCGTTATCGTCTGTCGGGTCTAAAATAAACGTCCAGCAGAGATCCTGCCGCTCTGACGTCCGATCCATCTTCATTCTGGAACAAGCAGCTGGTTTCTCACACAACGAGAAACTTCCTCCTGATTACATCTGAATATTCCCCCCATCAGCAGCTTCGTTCGTTTTAAAAATGAAAACAATTCGGGGAAATGTTTCGACTCGAATTTCTTATTTTTGGGTGCATCGATGCGGCCGATTCAAAGCCGATCCGAGTACCGACGCCGATACTTCTACCACACAAAAACAAATGCAACCAATTGGAAGACGGGTTTTATTTTCTTCTCCGCTTGTTACAGCAAACGCTGGCGAATCAGAATATATCAATAAAAATACTTTAAAACTAAAATATCAAGTGAAAAATGAACATTTTCCGTTAAATCGTTGCCGTTTTTCCAACATTTTAAGCATCGGTGCATCCTTATCTATTAGTTTTTGGAATTTATCTTCATTCTTTCGTCCAATTACATCATTTTTAAACATTAATAAATGCGATGATCTCAAAACTAGTCGGAACTTTAGACTTTTTACCAACGATTTTATTTACTTGTCATTTTCTGGGATAATTACTTTGGACTTTTACGCCAGTAAAGATGCAAAACGTTAAGCGTACGATTAGAATACGATTTTGGGCTCGTTTTGATATTCCATATTGGACGAGGATTAACCAATCAGCTCATTTCTTAGCTAGTTTACAGCCGTCTCTGTGAAATTAGACACATTTAGTCTTCATACATCACAGGGACGGTGAGTCTGATGGAGAAACATCTCATTTATCGGGCCGTATTTTACATTAGAACGCGATTTATCGGAACGGAAAGCCTGTGTTTAAACGTCTGCCGCGCCTGGAGAAAGCCTGAATGGTTTGATTTAAACATTTATAAAACGTAAAGTAACACATAAGCCACTGCATATTTTAATTCAAGTCACGCGTCGGCTTGCTCCGCACCAACTGTCCACTTGGTGGCGCAGTGCGGCGTCCGCTTACCTTGCTCCAGGACTCCCAGCACGGTCACGGCGCCGAGCCCGACGGCCTCGTCCATCATCTCTGCAGGGCGGCAGGTGAGACTGAAGCACCTGAGCTGTGAGGGAAGCTGGAGTACACCTGCAGGAGGCGGGGCTAAAATACACACCTGGCCCTGTGGAGTCTGGTGGTAAATCATCAAGGCCTGCCTCAGATAAATGGGAATAAAAATCAGTAAATCCAGGATGTTTTATCTGGAATGTGGTTCATCGTCCAGGAGAAACCAGATTCTTGTTCTCACTGTGAGAATTTTGATTTGTTGCCAATTAAACACGTTTCTGCTGAGAGCTTCATACCTCAAAGTTCGGTCCGAAACAGGCAGGCGGACGGCTGGAGGAAAACTCATCGGACCGGGACCATGAGGACCTCAGCAGAATGTTCTGAGAATGTCGGGTCCAGGAGGGAAACCCAGACAGATCCAACATGGAGAACATATTATAGTCATACCGAGGAGGTTCTGCTTCCAGGTAAAAACCAGACGGGACCAGACGGAAGTTTCTAGAGAACTATATTTACATAATACTCTTGTTTTACAGAGAACCATATCAAAAGTATAAAATACTTACAAAATTCAGCTGCAATATATAAAAATAACTTCTATCTTCTCCAGATCATTAGGAAAGGTTTACATAACAAAAATATATTTATAGACTTTTACACACAGAGGATCCGGCAGAACTGGACAGAAAACAGTACAGTAGATGAGCGGGCCGGGGCTGGACCCGACTAGAACCGAACCAGAGCCGGTTACGCTGAGTTTTAACTGCAGATGTGGGGAGACAGAAACCGTTTCAAGCCTGAACCTGCAGCAGAAACCGTGATGGAGCAAAGAACCTACAAACGGGCCGCAGACCAAAATATCCACAAAGGACAAACTGAGTTTGCATAAACAAATCCAAACGTTGATCTGGATCTTCATCTCTTTGTTGTGTTCCCATCAACTTCCCTACGGTAGGAAAATCAGCCAGCAGAGCAGCATCATGGCGGCTGCAGCGCTCAACCTCGGCTCACGTCCTTCAAAACGTCTCCGTGGCCACCAGGAGGGGGCGCCAGCCTCTTCAGTAGTCGGCTGGATCAGAAGGGAAGTCAATACTGGAATAGTTCCTGTTCAGGGGCCAGTTCCCGCCTTCGTCACTTCTAATTGGCTAGAAGTGCTCTCACATGATTGGCCTTTTTAATTGGAGGGGGAAGTCCCGCCTTTTTTTCTTGAACTCCGATTGGCTAGAAAGCATCTCCGACAACTGCAAAATGTTACTGCAAAATCTGCGATAAACCTTCATGTGGTTTAATTATTTGAGAGCTGGCAATTCTTCCATCCAATCAGAGGCAAAAAAAATTGTTAAGAACGCTTTCTAGCCAATCAGAAGTGAGGACAAGTGTTTAAAACGCTTTCTAGCCAATCAGAAGTGAGGACAAGTGTTTAAAACGCTTTTTAGCCAATCAGAGGTGAGGAAAATTTTTGACAACGCTTTTTAGCCAATCAGAGGCGAGGAAAAATGTTGACAATGCTTTCTAGCCAATCAGAGGCAAGAAACGGGTAGAATATCAATATTAATTTCCTGGAACAATGGAATGATTATGGGATGGATTGTGTCGTCTGAAACACCTGATCTGTCTTATTATGGGATGTCTGCGGCCGTCTCTAACAGGGCGCTGAAGTGAAGCTGGGATCTGAAGGTGGATGAAACTTCTGGGCCGTTTGAGCCAATAGACGCCTGCGGTTCTGTTCTGGAGGTTCTGGTTCGGTTGCTGAGGAAAGACGCAGAGATCGGGACCGGTTAAATAAATAATGGATCCGGTTTCATCTGCGTGGCTCTCTGCCTGAGCAGGAAGTGATGTAATGCTGAACCCAAACGTTTAATGCTGCTACTTCCAACCCGATGAGTTCTTCCTGTCCGTGAGGAGGGTCCGGTTCTGATCCGGAAGCTTACGGATGGCTGGCGAGCAGCTCGTCCAGGTCGGCCATCCACTCCTGCGAGCTCTGGCTCTTCAGCAGCGAGTCGACCAAATCGCTCTCCGCCGCGAAGCTCCCCGCCGCCGCGTTGTAGCCGAACGAAACCTGCTGCTGCTGCTGGGCGCCGGCCCGACTCACCTGGTAACCTTGGTTACACGGCATGGCCTGGCGGCCGCCGCCCTGCACCTGTCCGAATGCCGCCAGGTCCGGGAGGACGGCCTGGCTCTGATTGGCCGGCTGCTGCTGGGTCTGCTGCTGCTGCTGCTTGGCGCCCGGCGGCGCTCTCTGCTGGGCTGCCATGTTCTGCATCATCTGCTGCGCCATGGAGCGGCCGGCGGCGCCGAAGGAGGCGGAGCCAGCGGCCATCTTGGGGATGCGAGGCTGCTGCATGTGGAAGGTGTTGTTGGCGAAGGCGTTGGAGTGCAGAGCGGCGTTGCTGGAGGGAGGCTGCTGCCAGGCTCCGCCCTGTCCGCCCGCCATGGCCCCGCCCATGCTGCCCTGCATGGCGTTCGGCATGCGGGTGGCGGCCAGCTGCTGCTGCTGCTGCTGCTGCTTCAGGAGCTGCTGCTGCTGCAGCTGTCTGTAGGGGGCGCCCATGGGGCCCAGAGGCTGGCGCTGCAGGTTCATGCTGCTGTAGAGAGAGTCCACGCTGGCTCCGCCCCCTCCGCAGGACGGCAGGCTGATGTCAGCCTGACTCGCCGTGGTGGGCGGGGCCACGCCGCCTCCAGGCCCGCCCGCCTGCGCCATGTTCATTCCCATAATGCCTTGGTTCTGGGGAAACATGCGGGGTCCAGGGGCGGGGCCTCCCATGGAGCCGATGCTGCTCATTGGCTGAGAGGAAGCTGGGAAGAAAAGATTCTCCAATTAGAAACAAACTCAGAGGGAAGATAATCGCTACAGTCTCCAGAACCGGACCCATCAGAACCAGATCTGGAACCGGACCCATCAGAACCAGATCTGGAACCGGACCCATCAGAACCAGATCTGGAACAGGACCCATCAGAACCAGATCTGGAACAGGACCAATCAGAACCGGACCCATCAGAACCAGATCTGGAACCGGACCCATCAGAACCAGATCTGGAACAGGACCAATCAGAACCAGAAAAGGACCCATCAGAACCGGACCCACCAGAACCGGACCCATCAGAACCAGAAAAGGACCCATCAGAACCGGACCCACCAGAACCGGACCCATCAGAACCAGATCTGGAACAGGACCCATCAGAACCGGACCCACCAGAACCGGACCCATCAAAACCAGAACTGGATCCATCAGAACTAGAACCAGAACCGGACCCATCAGAACCAGATCTGGAACAGGACCCATCAGAACCGGACCCACCAGAACCGGACCCATCAGAACCAGATCTGGAACCGGACCCATCAGAACCAGATCTGGAACCGGACCCATCAGAACCAGATCTGGAACCGGACCCATCAGAACCAGATCTGGAACAGGACCCATCAGAACCAGATCCATCAGAACCAGATCTGGAACTGGACCCATCAGGACCAAAACGATCAGCTATTGGATGGAGGTTTGCCCCCCCCCCCGTATCACCTAATCTGAAGCCAACACTTCCTGTGTATGCTAATGTTAGCATGCTAATGTTAGCATGCTAATGTTAGCATGCTAACAGAAGCTAGCAGGAAAACATAATGGCACTGGCTGGAGAAGCAGATCAGCGATGATTCCTGGTAACAGATTATGTTGACCTGTGGACTAAATGTTTTACTGGAGGACATCAAAAAGGGAAAAGTTTGGCTTTTTTCAACCTGGACCTTAATATCTTCATTTCATCCCCCAGACCAGTTAGGAGCCACTTGGAGTCCTTCAGGAGAAGTTTCTATCCTGATCAGCTTATATCCATATAATGGGAGCCAATCAGAGCAGCAGATTTACTGCCTGTAATAAGGAATTATCTGCCCCATAACTCCTTCATTTAACCAGGTTTAGTTATTAATAATTACTGATATTCTCCCTGTGAGTTCAGAACGTCTCACAGATGCTAAGCTATTAGCTTCTGGGTGTTTTACAGGCTTTTAATGTAACTGATTCCATCTTCCACTATCAGCCGTCCTCCATCCCAGCTGTAGTCTGTGTAGGTTGTAGAAATAGAGCCTGTAGAAGCTGAACTTATTGGTCCTATTGATCCAAACATGAACCATGATGATGTCAGCAGTAGTTCTGTCTAACCGACCGCCGTAGAGCAAAGAAAGTCCTGATCAGATACAGCTGGGATGTTATTGGAATCACGCTAGGCCTGGTTATCTATTCAAAGTTCAAGATTCAGATTCTCGGCAGTTATAATCTATTATCGCTGTTCGATACGATTCAGTCTGATCCAGTTCATTACAGATATGGATCAGTGCTATTAAAAACATTTTTTTAGCCATTATCTTAATAATATGCCTGTAATTCAATGCATGATGGAAAGTTTAAGGAGTTTTAAACCATCTGGTAATGCAATTTCCTCATGCAAAACCCCAACAGAGTTTTTTAGCTTAATTCATGCATGTCTGAGTAATCCTCCTGAGTCCTGCTCTCTGAGCAACTGCCCCTCCCTCTCCTTGAAAACGACTGAGTGTTCAACTAGTGACATCACTGGTTGAAAACAAGGAAGTGCTAGAGGTGTCTGCACCGCCCCCTGCAGGCAGAGCACCTTACCTCTGATAGAGTTCCAAACACACCCTCCTCCTTCTCAAAGCTCATAGCTGCTTCGGTTTTTGGCAGTTTAAAAACACTTTTTTTTTGTTGGATTTTTTTCCTTTCTCTGTGAAAACGCCCGTTTGGCTGCATGGATTACAGGATTTTATCCTACATTCCTAAAGAACAGCAGCTGGATCAAAGAAAAAACACGCCTTATGGACAGA
The DNA here is from genome assembly GCA_028564705.1 of Apricaphanius iberus. Lineage (NCBI taxonomy): Eukaryota > Metazoa > Chordata > Actinopteri > Cyprinodontiformes > Aphaniidae > Apricaphanius > Apricaphanius iberus. The sequence continues at coordinate 171,353 of JAPXFQ010002783.1, read as the reverse complement.
GAAGTAAGTGGCTACATGCTAATGCTAATGTGTGTTAGCCATTTATCAAGCTGCTTATGTGATCTTATAACAGCATTGTGTGGATAATTAATTATCAAATGCAAAAACCTGCTGTAATAATCATCAATAATCATCTTCAACCTGTAATAACCGTCTAGTGGAATAAGCTGCTGTCGTTATTTAGATTTATTTTATTCTTTATTAATCAGCACCTCTGAGACGTTCTGAACTCACTATTAATAACAAAAGCTGACTAAGTGAAGGAGTTTTATTACAGGCAGCAAATCTCCTGCCCTGATTGGCTCCCCACGCTGATCAGACTGGATAGAAACTTCTCCGGAAGGACTCCAAGTGGCTCCAAAATTGTCTGGTTGAGTAAATGAACATAATATTAGCGAAAAATAAAAACCAGACTTTCCCTTTACCTGGATTCTTGTGGACCTAAACGGACCACTTTGTTCTGGTCGGCCCAGTCGTGTCGGTGATGCTTCGAACGGTGATTATTATCTTTCTGAGACGTTTGGCTAAAGCGATTAGCGGTTCTGATCGGATTCTGGACCGGCAAACTTCATCAGAACAGGAGAATACGTATGGATCTTCCCAAAAGGTTCTCTCCCAGAACAGCTGACCCGTAGAAGCCTGTAGCATCTTCATCATCTACCAACACAAAGGCCGAGCTGCTAAGCAGAACCAGAACCGCAGCAACCCGGTCTGAAGAACCCAAACATTGAAACCAGCAGAAGAACCTGATTTTCTGGGTTCCTGCCTGAAGTTTCAGAACCTCGTTCAGGTTCTTCAGGGACCCGTAAGGAACCGAGCTGTAGGATCTACCCTGCAGGAGGGACAACGGTACCAGTACCAGTCTGGTACCGGACCGTGTGTGTGAATGGGCTCACCTGTAAACTGTCCCACAGACTGCTGAGGGAACAGGTTCTGGTTGGCCGCCGGTCCCGTCTGGTCCTGGTACTGTGGAGGAGGACGGGTCAGGTGCCTCTGCAGCTGCTGGTCCTGCTGGCGCTGCTTCTCCTGGACGCAAACAGCAAAATAAACGGATCAGAACCAGAGTCGGCTCTGATCGTGAACCCCCAACACACCCGTCTCTGGTTCAGCGGCCATGCTGGTTCATGACCTTTAACCTTCAGGGACTCAGACGGAGCCCCAGCAGAACATGAAGCGGCTAGACGAGCTTTCAGCTTAGCACATCTAGAGCCACATTTTTCTTTCTTTGCTCCGGCCAGACGCCGCCTCATCTCTGAGCCAACAGCTCCCCCTGGTGTCTGAGCTGAGAAGTCGTACCTGCTCGGCCAGGAGCTGCCTCTGCATGTACTGCTGCTTCTTCTTCTGCTGCTCCAGCATCTGCTGCTGCTTCAGCGCCACCATCTGGTCTCTCAGGAAGGCCGGGTTACCATGGTTAGCCGCCATGGCGTTGGGTCCCTGCGCCGCCGCCATGGGGTTAGCGGGACCGGTGACGTGTGACGGAGCGGAGAAGTTGTTCTGGTCCTGTTGGCGGCAGAGAGGAGACAGATTCAGGTCCAGGTCCCGTCAGCAGAACCAGAACCAGTTCTGCTTAACACGAACTGAATGCAAAGCTGCAGAGTCACTGAGCTCTTTTAAATCAAAAAATAAAACGTAACTATTTAGACATGCTTATGAGTAACTGATACGACTTTTTTGTCTCATTCCCATTACAGTTATTGCTTATTTCAATCACAAAATGTTTTCCTTTCTTTTAATGTTATTGCTAAATGTTTAATTGACGCTTGTGTTTCACCGGTTTTTAATTTTCAAAATTGCAAAGATTTTCTTTTAAGCTTTCTTACACCGATTATCCGTTGTAATTTTCACATTTCTGTAATCATGTAAAGCACCTTAAATTGCCTTGTTTAAAATGTGCGATAAAAATAAAATAGCCCTGTGTGACTGTAGAGCTTTTGTTCCGTCTTTACGTAAAGCCCGGTTCACACTTTGTAGAATTTCTGAAGCTTCCTCTGATGCCATTTATACCCACTTTTGACCGTTCATATAATTTTAGTTTTAGAGCTGCAGCGGCTTGTTTTGTCCTTCCAGACGATCAGCTGACCAATCATAAACCTAAAATCGGATGATGTCACCCACTCACAGTCGAAGCCGATTTCATTTTAAACTCCATTTAAAAGTAAAAAAGAAATCTTGTAAATCCGACCGAATTTGGTCTTTTATGCTGCATTCAAATACCGTTCGAAATAGTCGGTGAGTTCAACCATGTAGGATTTTAAAAAACACAAAATAACGTAAACTATTAACTTCTATTCAACATCGGTTGGTAGCAACGTTTGGTGCACGCATATGCCCCATTTTTTTTTTTTTTTACAAAGTACTATAAAATAAACAAAAAGCTATTTTATTTCTATTGATTTTGTCTTGAAATATCTTTATAACTGTTTTTTTATTTCAGAACATGATGACATGTGGCATCTAGTAAATGTAGCAGCGGTTTCTCAACAGGAAAAATAACCTAACCCTGTTCCACAGTCTCTTCTTGGAAGTTTTTTTTTTTTTTACAGATTTTGATGTTTTCACTTCAATTCCAAAATTTTTTGTTTGTGCTACGAAACCAGCAACTTCTGTAGCCTCAATGCTAGAAATAAGTTCAAGAAATATTTTAAAAAAATACCTAAGCAAATGGAATATATATGGAATTATATTATATATTATATACTTATTTGTTTGTAAAAAAAAAAAAATACTTTCAACACTAAGTTCTGTAAATAAAGTTGTAGTATTTACCTTTAAATCTGGTGTGTTCGTACTCGCTCTATAATGTACAGCTACAGCTCTATGTCAATAAAATGCTGCTGTGACTTTAAAGACATGTAGCTTAGATTCTTAAATGCTTTTTAGTCGATACTTTCTTGGGAAAAAAAATATATCTAGATAAATATGGGACTTGAGCTGACAACCATCCAGGTATAAGTTTGGGTCTGTACTGTTAAACAATGAGCAAATATAAGTTAGAAAGCTGATAATCGCTGGACTCTGAGTCCTCAGGATGTTGGAACGTGGATGAAGTTTTTACTTTTACTTGTGCCCCTCAAACTAAAGCAGTAGGTGTATTTGTTCATACCGTAGGTAACCAAACGCTGAGCACACGAGTAACAAGAAGCTTTTTTTATCTGCAGTAACCAGCCGTGCGGTTCACAGAAACCTAGTTTTTGACGCGGCGCCATTATCCGTCAACGCAAGGGCTCTCCGTCGTCTACGCAAGAACGCACGGAGTAGAGGCCCAATTTTTTACTATCCGTCTCCGTAGAGCGTCTGCATCTGATTGGTCAGTTTCAGCAACAGCCAGAGATAGTTTCACCAGTAGGGGGCGCTATAGTCGCTGTAATCAGTTCATAATGCAACGTTTGGCCACTTCATGCTTTATATTGTAAGGATAATTTAATCTAATCTGGGTTTTTGGCGATTTTGAACACTGGGAGAAATGCGTTCACAAGCGTAGAAAAAACCCTGAAACGACGCTGTGTAATAGTAGGCAGAGATGCCATGAAAACTTAGCGCCCCCTGCTGTCCTGGTCGAGCAACGGCGAAAAAAAACCAACAACACAGAAATGGAAAAGCGGAGTCCTATAAACGAAAAACGCCTCCGTCAATACGTCTGCGTGCATAAACTAGCCTTAACAGACGACAGTATTGACAGCCGTAAGCAGCGGCGTGGAAACTCATCCCAGTTTTATAGTATGAACATTAGATGGCTAACATTAGCTGGCAGCTATAGCTAGCTATGTGCTAGCTATAGCTGCCAGCTGTATTTCTAGCAAATATTACGTTCATTTACTCACACAGTGCAGTTTGGAGCCACTTTAAGTCCCTCAGGAGAAGTTTACATCCTTTAATGATCAGCGTATATCCATATAATGGGAGTTAAAGGTAAAAGACAAAGGTCAGCTCCTAAATAAGGCATTATCTGCCACTAAACTCCAATGTTTGGTTATGAATCACTAGCACTATTCCTCTGGGAGGTCAGAGCGTCTAGGAGGTGCTGCATTGTCGTCTTCCGGGGTGTTTTAAAGGAGTTTATCCCAACTTACATTCACACCACAGCCGTCCTCCATCCCCAGCTGTAGTCCGTGTAGGTTGTAGAAATAGAGCCTGTAGAAGCTGAGCTTATTGGCCCAAACATGAACCATGATGACGTCTGCAGTAGTTCTGTCTAACCGAGCGGGAAATAAAGAATGAGCGGAGAAATGTACGACAGCAGAGCAGGCCATGATTGTGTGACGCAGTGCAGAACACACGCATTTAAATAGTCGGATTTCAGTCAGACCAATTTCTCTTGCTGCATGCGAGAACGTGACAAATCAAAACGGATCCAATTTACATTAAAAAAAGAATTAAAAATTAAAATTCTTTGATATATGCATGTATGGTGCCAACAAAAAATGCCTTCCTGCTGGTTTAATGAAAATACTTTTTTAAACTGTAATGAAATATTCATAAAACAATTGTAAAGAAGCAACTTGTCTGAATATATGGGGTAAATAAACGGAATAAAATGCTTATACAGACTTAAATATATGAAAATAAAAAAACGATGCATTAGCAGTAAAAGTTATGTGACAAAACTGTAAAAAACAAATCTCGTTGTTCTTAGTTTCTTATTCAGTTTTATTTGTATAATGTTATTTTGGTTGAAACGGGCAGATGACACAAATAATTCTGAGTTGAAATTTGTGTTGATTTTAACACGAATAAATAAAATTTATTCACAGTTTTGTGTAAATTGGATTAAAACACGGTGGAAGACTTCAACACAGCACCTCTGAGACGCTCCGAACTCACGGGGGGAAGAGACCTAGTGGTTAAAAAACAAAATATTAAGGAATATTTCATTCATAATTACCGGATCCATAATTTTCCAACTAGACAGGCTCCAAAGTTACATTTACACAAACGTAGTTGCTGCAATTTTCTGTCTGCTATCATGGATCAAAGTCATGGACCTTTATAATAAACCCTGTAGATAAATCTGTGTCACCATTAGGTCGGATTAAAATAATAAAGAAGTTGTTGGCAACATATTTGGACTGTTTTGTGTTGAAATAAAGCAGATGTAAACCTGTAGAAGTTAATAATGCAATAATTAATTGCATGTTTTCCTCTTTTTTTAACGTGATAAACAAATGAAGGAGTTTATAAAGAAGGTCTTATTTACAGGCTGATCATTAATGGATCCAAACTTCTATGGGTGAGTAAATGAACGATGCTAGAAATGAAACGGTACCGGCCCTTTAAATGGTTAGAACTATGCGGCACAGAGTGTAAAATGTTCGTTATTTAGTAGAAATGAACTTTTTTTCATTCTTCATTTTTCCACATTTAGCACATTTTCATACATTTAGGAAGAAAATGTTTCTAAAATTCAACATTTACAAGCATATTTACATTTTTACAAATCTAAATTCTAAATATTATTTCGAAATGTAACATTTTAAATCTAAATGTTAAATCTAAATGTTAAATCCAAATCTAAATGTTAGGAACATTTAGATTCAGATTTAACATTTAGATTTAACATTTAGATTTAACATTTAGATTCAGATTTAACATTTAGATTTAACATTTAGATTTAACAAGATTTAGATTCAAGATTTAACATTTAGATTTAACATTTAGATTTAACATTTAGATTTAACATTTAGATTTAGATTTAACATTTAGATTTAACATTTAGATTTAACATTTAGATTTAGATTTAACATTTAGATTTAGATTTAACATTTAGATTTAACATTTAGATTTAACATTTAGATTTAACATTTAGATTTAACATTTAGATTTAGATTCAACATTTAGATTTAACATTTAGATTTAACATTTAGATTTAGATTCAACATTTAGATTTAACATTTAGATTTAACATTTAGATTTAACATTTAGATTTAGATTTTCAACATTTAGATTTAGATTCAACATTTAGATTTAACATTTAGATTTGATTTAACATTTAGATTTAACAAGATTTAGATTTAAATTTAGATCTAAAATTTAGATTTAACATTTAGATTTAACATTTAGATTTAACATTTAGATTTAACATTTAGATTTAACATTTAGATTTAACATTTAGATTTAACATTTAGATTTTAACTTTAGATTTAACATTTAGATTTAACATTTAGATTTAAATTTAGATTTAACATTTAGATTTAACATTTAGATTTTACATTTAGTAACATTTAAATTTAGATTTAACATTTAGATTTAACATTTAAATTTAACATTTAGATTTAGATTTAACATTTAAATTTAGATTTAACATTTAGATTTAACTTTAACATTTAGATTTAACATTTAGATTTAAAATTTAGATTTAACATTTAGATTTAACATTAGATTTAAAATTTAGATTTAACATTTAGATTTAAATTTAGATTTAAGATTAGATTCAAATTTATTTCACATTTAGATTTAACATTTAGATTTAACATTTAGATTTAACATTTAGATTTAACATTTAGATTTAACATTTAGATTTAACATTTAGATTCAACATTTAGATTTAACATTTAGATTTAACATTTAGATTTAACATTTAGATTTAAGATTTAGATTCAACATTTAGATTTAACATTTAGATTTAACATGTTACATTTCGAAATAATATTTAGAATTTAGATTTTTAAAATGTAAATATGCTGATAAATGTTGAATTTTAGAAACATTTTCTTCCTAAATGTATGAAAATGTGCTAAATGTGGAAAAATGAAGCTAAACGTTCAAAAAAAGTTCATTTCTAGTAAATAACGAACATTTTACACTCGGCGCCCCATACAGAACAGCTCCACCTGCTGCTGATGTTCCTGGAGATTCGGGCCGACAGGTGAGCTTACCTGTGGGTGGGGGATGTGGTGCCTGAAGTTCATGCTGTTCTTCTGCTGGTTCTGCTGCCGCAGCAGGTTCAGCAGCGCCGCCTTGTCTTGGTTGGCTGGGGGCCGCGGGGGCCCCGGTCCTCCGGGCCCCGCCTCGTAGTGGGACAGAGGGATGGTGTTCTTGTAGTTCAGGACCGCCGCGGGGCTCTGCGCGCCCTGCGCGGGCGGGTGGCTCAGAGGGGGCCCCGAGGACAGGTGACTCAGCATCCTGGGGGCCGGGGCGGGCCCCTGCAGGTAGCCGCCGGCGGCCCCCGCCTTCGGGGAGCCTTTGTTGGGCTGAGCGGGCATCAGCAGCTGCTTCTGAGCGGCGGGGGCGAAGTCCGAGGGGTAGAGGGCGGGGCTGGTGGATTTGTCCATCCCAAAGGGGGCCCCCAGGGAACTCTGGGAGCCCCAGGGGGGGTGGGGGTGGGGGCCGTGGAACTTGGCCCCCGGCTGCGGCTGCTTGTGGGGCATCTGGGCGTGCTGGGCGCGCTGCTGCTGGGCGGCCAGCTGCTGCAGCTGCTGGGCGGGGGACAGGTCTTTGGGGGCGGGGGGTCCCGGAGGCAGGTGGTGGTTGGGCGGAGGCTGGAGCTGCCTGGGGGAGGCGGGGGAGCCGGCGGGGTGAGGAGGAGGCGGCGGCCCCGAGGAGCCGGAGCGGAGGTGGGGGGACCCGGTACGGGAGTCCTGCTCGAAGACGGCGGACGCCGGTGAGAACTCCGCCTTAACGCTGGACAGATCCGGGAGGAGCGTCTGGGAGGACGGGCCTCCTCCACCTGCTGCCGGCGGCTCCAGCGGGTCCTTCCGGTCCTCGAAGCCGTAGTTGAGGATGTCCTGGATGTCCTCGATGGCCACGGAGCAGTTCAGCTCCTCCATCAGCTCCTTCCACTCCTGCTCGTTCAGGTTCAGGTCCAGGAAGAGGCCGTTGTTCCCGGCCGCCGACGGCGGCATGATGGGCAGGATGTCCTCCGGCTCCTGCTTCATCTCCTTCTGGTGGGGGTCCGGCTCCCCGCCCGCCTCCGCCTCCGCCGCCCGGTGGGTCCCGTTGGAGCCGCGATCCGGCAGGCTGGAGCCGTTCTCCAGGCAGGCCTTCTTATTGGAGGAGAGGCCGTCGGGGAGACCGTTGCTGAGCGGGGAGCCGCCGCCCTCCATCTTCCTCTTCGCCACCACGTCCATCAGCTGCAGCGACCCACGGGAGGAGAAAAAAAATCATCAGAATAAATAACGTTTCTGGTCCAGATTCTACAAAAACACCAATCCTCCCAAAACTCAACCTAAATATTACCGAGGAACACTTTTTCTAAACCGATCCGATACCAGGGCTGTGAATAGATTCAATTCTGATTCTTTAGAGTTAAAATCGATGATGACAATTCTATCCGATTCAGTCTGATCCAGTTCGTTACTGATATGGGTCAATGCTATCATTTTATTATGATCTAAAATCTAAATTTTTTGCCTGTAAATCAATAAGCCTGATCACTGGGTAAACAGTTCACCGAGGGAACAAGACCTAAAATGGCCGTCTGGACTTTGGTTTCCTATTTTAGTTGTAAAAAGGGCAAAATGCGATAAATTAGAAGGTTTTATTAAAACATCGGGATCCGACGTTTTCAGCCCCGATACCGACAGCAGCGATGTCTGGGCTTTGTGCATCTGTCGATACCCGATGCCGATACTTTTCCACCTTATACCTTTCCAGAAGAGACTAAAGGCAGCAGCTAAACATAACTAAGACAAATTAACAGATGTAAAATATAAAGTGAAAAAGAAACAAGTTTTTGTGATTTTTTTTTTGTTTGTGCAGATTTACCACATTTTAAGTATCGGTTAACTTTACAAGTATATTAGACAGTATCGGGGCCAATACCCGAAACCAGTATCGGTTTATGCCTACAACAAATGATGATGAAATAGAAACAAAATATTTTTTTAAATGAAAATGTAGTGAAAAAAATAAATATTTTCTGTGAAATTGTTCCATTTTCCAGACTTCAAGTATCGGTTATCGGCCCCCATACCAGTATCGGTGCATCCCTACTTAAAATAAATAAATGTGTGAAGATTGGAAGTAAATAAAAACAAAAATACGCATTATTTATCATCATGAATTAATTCATTTTTACCTTTCCAAACCCCAGTTTGCCTCAGGTGTGTACGGCAACAAGCTGGGCGTTTCTGAGGGTGGCCTATCATCGGTCGGCAGCGCGATTCAGAGTCAACCAATCAGATCCGGCCACATTATTATTATTTAGCTGGTTATCAATTAATTAGATTCAGAGTCTGTATAATTAGGGACTTCCCCATCAGCATTTTAGGCCTCCTGCTGTAGAGGAACACCGTTTTTCTTACTGTACGAGTTTCGCCGTCCCTTTCCACAATGTTTCATCATTTTTAGAAGTTAGTTTTGGTTGAAATGTTTGTGGCGTTTTAAAAGCAAATGAAATCGAGGTTCTGCAGCGGTTCCAGCAGAGGGATGCATGTTACATAGATGTGTCTCTGCTCATCCTGATCTACAGAGCCGTTCAGCTGCTGAACAAGCCGTCCTCTTCCTCCCCGATTGCTGAGTCATGGCGTGAAGCTCGTTGGAAACCGACTCGCCGACTCACGCCCGCGTGGTGCGAGCCTGAGGCGCAGCAGAGGATTGTGGGCATTTCAACGAGCGGCCTGTTTCCAAGGCGACGCGTCTCCCGCTGGCGGCTGGGATGACCCATCCTGGAATCTCCGGCGCTCGCCGCCGCGCCACAAACATCCCAGGAATCTGCAGCGTCCGTCGGCGGAGGAATTTCAGACATGCAGAAGCTCGATTCTATTACCAGGAGGCCGAGTCGCTCAACTTTGTTTTAATTCAGCCACATTATTCACAGAATTAACTAATGAACGACCAGAACCAGAACCACTCACGTCCTCAGATTCTGACTCAACCCGCAGCAGATTCAAATCTCCGTCACGGTCGATGAAAACCCAATTAAAATGTTGCGTTTACTGGCTGGTCGGCTCCATTTTCTCCCAGGTCATGAACGCACCGCGGGGAGGAGCTCCGTCATCGTCCCAACTCGGCATGTTGGGTTCTGCTGCAGGTACCTGAGCTCAGGTGAGTCCAACCAGAACATGAAGCTTCGTGGGTCATCTGGTGAGCACCCGACCCACCTGTGGTTCTTCTCATTTTTAAAATCGTTTTAATCAGGGATGCACAGATAAGGATATCAAGACGATACTCTTCCCGTTAAAGTTAAACACTTAAAAAGTGGAAACTGCAATTTTTCACTTTAAATGTTTGTTTTGTGGTCGTTTTTAATAACTTTTTCTTATTTTTTTCCATGTAATTCAACATTTGTTGCAACAAGCAGAAGAAACTAAAACCCGTTTCAGAATTATTGTTTTTTTTTTTTTTGCACTATTTGTATGAACTCAGATCCAAGTATTGGTATGAAAAAGTTGTATTGTTGCATCCTTAATCTTAATGTAATAGCTCAATATTTGTGAAATATCTTGTTTATCAGAAATAACAGTTCTAACGTTAGTTTCAAACATTTTCCGGGTCTTTCTCTGCACTTTAAAGTCTCTGCTCACTGAAAAATCCACAGACACATAACTGTTTCTGTACACCGACTCTAAAGGAGGAGTATCTGTACCTATGATAAACTACATTTATTCTGCTTAGCCATAAAATCTCAAACATTAATAATAATATTTTTGCCATTTCAGTTGTTTTAAAACGTTTTTTTTTGTTACATGGTTAAAGATTTTATTTAAAAGTATCCATGAAGTCCACATCAGCTAGCGTTTGGATCAACGTTTCAACAGCGTGAGAAACACATTTTACACGCAACGCTGTTGAAACGTTGATCTTAACATTTAAAATAAATGTTAGAAAGTATGCCAACACTTAGGCTAGGCAGAAAAAGACCCGAGGTGAGGAAACAGCCCAGAACTATACTGGGGGAACTGGTCAATGACCAGTAACGAAGCTAACTGTCAGTAACACACTACGTTAAACGTGAATAAAGCTTACTACTTAAAAACATCGAAGCTAAACATCATATCTAACTTCATCTATGTGGTCAGTTTATTGAGAATCTGCTCCTTTTAAATGTTCTCAGGCGTCACAGATAGGTGGCGCTAGCTGCAGGCTCATATAAAAGGTTTAGTCATAAATATTACGGATAACTGCAAGGATCAGATAATTAAATATTTTTATGTAGAATTTGTGATACTGGTTGAGTTTATATTGGTATTTTATAAACTATTTTGGCATGTAAATTGATAGTAATAGAATTATTTTAATGCTGACCAGCCCGCTAACATGCAACCTTTTCCGGACGTGTGAGCCTTACATGAACCCAACCGTTCATTTCATTCAAAACTGGGAGATAAACTCAGCATGTCTCCAAACAAGTTATTTCCCCCCAAATATTGGGTTTAACTGTGACTAAATATTTTCTCTCACTTTGTGATAAAAAAAATAGATATATAGCATTATATCTATAGCACACATATATCGGGATATGACTTTTGGTCTATATCATCTGATATTAGTTTACCTGATGATAAAAAATAAGAAATAAGTTAGTTAATCTGTGTTTCGTAGTTTTGTGAATAAATCATGCAGGTTGGTAAAATATTAACCCCTTATGATTCCGGGTCATTTTGGCTAAACCACATGTAATGCGACATCTCCAAATTAAAATTATTGCCGTTTTTGAACCCTCTGCAGGATAAATACATGTTTGGGCTCTTTGTAAAGGGAACGCCCTCTAGTTTTACCCAGAGCAGTCAGAATCACTGTAAGTACGACTCGTAAAACGTTATGCACTTTATAAATCGCAGAAAGAAATATTTTCTTTTATCCTCGCCTCAATTTTTTTGTGAAAATGTAAGTGCAGATATCTACAATGAGTGGTTGGGAACTGAAACACACTATGTGGCAACAGAATAAAGTGTTTACTACTCAAATTTGAAAAGTATATCTATAAAAGTTATTTCTTTACATCATTTTTTCTTTGGGTATGTCCACGAGCTTTAGAGGCTCCTATGCTTTATCCAAACCTATCCAAACTGTAAACATTTGGGAACTTATCGGAAAAATGCAATTAAATGTTTCAACCCATATGCTTTAGTGTTTACCAGCTAACTCTTATCTACTTTAGTTTTTATAAATATTTATCTAAATTATCAGAATATCTTAATTTGTTATCCATTTTCCATCTAAATTATCTAAACATTGAATTTTTTAATCTGAATTTAATCTAAAATGACTATATGGACAGAATGGGACCAAACTTTCTGGGAATTAAAGACATTAGACATGCAGGAATTCGTCACAGGTATGAAGAATAAATTCTTGCCGTTTTTGCTTTTCTGTAAAAAATGCTTTAGAGTCAGTGTTGTGGTTGTTGTTTGTCAGAATAGTTTATATCGTTGGAAAAATGAGACTCTGAGCTTTGATTTGATTAATAGTTTGTCGGGGTGCGTAACGTAGGGGAATGCATGCATGGCTGTATTGCTGTGGAGACATACTTATGTTCCAGGACCGGTACGTAGGAGTCAGAAGGGGTTAAATACCTTAAACCAGCGGTGTCAAACTTATTTCCATTTAGGGCCACATCAACCTGATGAATACCCTTAAAAGGGCCGGTTGTGGCAGAAAGTATTGATAAAACTATAACAAACCGTTAAAATCAGCCTCCGCATTCCAAAAGTGCGTCTAAAAATCAAATAATCCTGAACAACTTTGCATAATAATGTGATTAAAGACCGTTTAAATAAACAAAAACGGGCCGTATTTGGCCCCCGGGCCTCAAGTTTTGACACGTGTGCCTTAAACCATCAGTGCTTGTGTCGAAGCGCAAACTATAATCTAATCAATCAATTAACTGTATTCCCCTAAAGCTGGTCATCATCATTTATGTCAGCTGAGTACAAAAACGCGGCTAAAAGTCAGTCGGCAACATCATCCCGTCTTTACATTAACGTTAGCTTACCAACATCCTTACTCTCTCACCTCAGCATCGTAGCTTTTTTCCTTCATGGAGGCCTGGACTTACCCCGATAGACTTTCCACCTAACAGTGAAACTGATAAAACTCTATTTGACTTATAGGAGTTTAAACCCGTCTGAACAGACTTCGGGAGGTCGCTGTATAAAAGGCGCCGTAGCCAAAGTGCTTTACGTCACCTACCTAAAAATTAATGAGTTGAGGGCAGTTTTCATCTTCTTGAAACGGTAATAAAACCGGATGGAACAGGTCTGAGTTTTTTTTTAGAATGCTGGGACATTTTTTTTCTACAGCTAAATTCGGTTTAAAAAAAAAAAAAATCACCACAAATATAGTTTTACTCATCGTTTCAGCAGATTCTTAACACACGAACCTGGTGGAGATCTAGAGGAAACCTTTAACCCGTCGTTGCCAAACAAGGTTACAGTACAAAGTACTGAGAAGGACTTTTATTGATCAAATAACCATTATACACCATCATACAAATAGGCTGTTTAAAAAAAAATAATAATCATAAATGTGATTTCCTGGATTTTTATTCTACCTTCTGTCTCCAACAGTTGAAGTAGCTACGATGAAAACTACAGACTTCTTTTTAAGTGGGACAACTGGAACAATTACTTTTTAACAACCCCTGGTGAATTTAATGGGTTTTAGGCATGTATCTTTTATTTTTCATATGATCTATTTTAATCGTTTTCTGCCCTTTTGTTACCCCATTACCTATCTGCATGTATATACACATTCTAATACTGATATTTTTACATTTAGTCCTACTGTACTTATACTGAAAGTGCTCTATAAATAAAGTAGCATGTTAAGAGAAGCATGAATGAGCCAACATGTGGACCAGAACCGGATTCTGGGGGTCCAGGTCAATTACAACAAAGCCATCCAGCAGAATCTCCTTGGTTTACGGTGAGGAAATGCAGAAAGGAGGGGGGGTCACCTAGGGGTCAGAGGTCACGTACAAGTCCACTGACCCAGATGAGATGAAATCTTCATTACAATCCTGATAATAATACATCCTACCTTTTTAACCTGAACCATGGGGGTAGAGTAACCCGGCAGGTTGCCCTGCCTGCTGCCCACCGTGTGTGTGTGTGGAGCCGGACTCACCGCTGCCCGGGTGCTGTTCCGGCTCTGCTCCGCCGCCGTCCCGCCGCTCTCCGGCCCGGCCCCCGCCGCCCTCTGGCCGTCCTGCTCCACGCTGGGCTGCGGCTGCCGGTGCTTGCTGGCCCGCTTGGCCTTGTTCTGCAGCAGCCGCTGGTGCAGGTTCATGGTGTGCTGCCGCTCCAGCTCCAGCCGCTCCTGCGTCGCAGCCTCGTAGCGGGACTCGCAGAGGTTGTGACGCTGCCTGAAGGCCTCGATCCTCCGGCGGAGCCGCTCCATCACCGCGCTGTGTCGCGGTGTAACAAAATCCGCCATCATCAATAAAGACCTGCAGTGAACTCCCGCTTCAGGTTTCGTCCATAAAATGCTGATTATGTCTCTCTGGGCGTCTATACACCCCCCCCCCACCCGGCCCCTTACAAAGACTGCTGTGCTGGCTCCATGGAGGCGACCTTTGTCTCGCTAACGGCCTTCAGTCACAGCGGCACTCACTGCCGGAGAGGAAAAGTACGGTTTCTGGGTAAAAAAAATACCATTCAGCCTCCGGTTTTCAGCTTCTACACATCAGCTCATTTAACTGGCTGAGCTACTGGAGCCACATTCGGTTTAATTCCAACTAAAACCTGCGGCTTTCTGGGTAAAACACATTTAAAAAGCATCCAAAACAAACAGGATCGCCACCAAAGTAACTCCCGACCAGCTACTGAAACTTAGCACATTCCTGCACTCTTAATCAGAGCTAAACCTACCGAACCCGACCGGACCCGGTCCGTGTGAGACCCGGGAGACGGAAGCCTCCGTCCGGACATCAGCTGCTGGGTTACGGGTTGTTTTCCACCAGCTGGGAGTTACATTACGGCTCTCCAACTCACCTCAAACTTTTATTTTGAGTCGGGAGTTAGCTTCGGTTAGCTAATGTAGGCGCTAGCTACCGGGCTGAAGTTGGCTTCACATTCGAAGTAAAGGGCTAGTTCGCCGTTTATAAAGAAAATCAATTTTCATACTTTGTAGGTCAAAATACACAACACGGGGGGCAAAGTGGAATAAATTACTTTAAGGTGCCTACAGCAAGTTCAAAAGTCAACTTTATTTCATTTTTAATAAAAAGAGATCTTTTAATAAAAATAAAAAAACTAATTAAATGAAACTCAAGGGCCAAAATAATCTTTTGAGCTAAATGATAGTGTCAGATAATTAAGTCCGTGTTTGGCCCCTCTGATTCCTCTGGTTTTAAAGCAGGACTTCATCTAATTTGGTACAAATACTTTTAAATTGCCCATTTTCGATTTTTACAAACACCAGAAAAAGTTTTTAAAATTTAATGTATGTTCAAGAATCTTTAAGAGTTTAAATTTGGCCTGTCTTTAATAAAGAAAACTACAAAATTTGAACTAAAACTAAATTGATCTAGATTCTTTAAAAGCACTCAAACTAGCCTTTTATTTAAGCCTCAAACGGATGCCAACTTCATCGGAGTGAGCTAACTGTAAATCAAACTTAAACTTCTAAAAATAATTTTACAGGATGCCTAAAATTAAGCTTTCATGTTCCCCCCTAAATTCTGGCGTTTAAGTTTAGGATTTAACACTTACTGTGAAAATGTAGCAGCCCGCTATCACTACAGCATCTGTCCGGCGAACAGCAGCTGATCCTCCGCCTCCCTGTAGCAGTTAGCCGCTGTGTTTTGGGTCGACGGGCCTGAAACATTTAAATAAATCCTCATACTTTAACTAACTTCGAACCAGCGCAATGGATATTCCTCCTTTTCCGTGGCTGAGCCAGAATCGGGAGGTGAACGGTCCAGAGCGAGCCACAGCTCGGGTTAACTGGCTCCCTCCTCCCGCTTCTATTGTTTCCCTGCGAACAGGCAGCTCTGCTCGGCCATCTTGGAAACTTTCTCTTTTCTTCCATCAGCGAGGAATGCCGCTGCTCCCGCCTCAAGGCTGAGAGCCAATCAAAAATGGGTGTAATCTCACTGCTGACTGAAGCCAAAAGTAACCAATCAAGAGCGAGTATTGCCTTACTCGGCGAAAATGAGAACCAATCAGAGAAAGAATCCCTTGAAAATGCTAGTTCGTGTATTGTGAATTAAATTCCGACTAAAAATAGCAGAAATCTCATGTGGTAGATTTATGAAATTTATTAAATTTCAAACCAGAAAAAAAAACTGAGCGGATAGATGGATAAATACATGATTAGATGAAAAGAAGGCATCTGAATGCAACATTGTAAAAGATAGGACTAAAATATATATTTCCCATTTCTAGAGGAAAATTTGTAGGAGTCATACTGAAAAGACAACGTGAATTGAGATACATATTTCGAATGAGTTTAAAAACCAGTTATCACAAAAAGAAAAAATAACTAAATCATAGTAAACAAAATGCTGATGGGTGAGGCTGATGGATCTCCTGTTACGGTCCGTATCGCTGTAGCTCTGAAGAAAACCTCTGACTGAAGACATTCTGTTTGCATAACAGACTGCTTAAGGGGGTGAAGACAGGTGAACTGTTTTACACTTTGACATTTATAAATTCTTAATCTGAATTCATCCCAGCTCTGTAAATGTGATTTATATATAAAAAGTCTTGGTTTCTTCTTGTCCTCATTCAGTTAATAAAAAGTTTGAATTTTTATTTATTTATTGTGAGGAGAGCAGAGCTTTCGTCCAGCACCAAGTATGCAGACAAACCACAGGAGCCTTTGGGTCGGTTTCCACTCAGCCGTTTTTATTAATCAAAAAACAAACATTGACTGCGCGTCGTTTCAGCGACATCAGGCTCCATAGTCACAGTGTTTCATTCAAAGCTGGACCTTTCTGCAGCCAGTCGGTCCCAAACCATCAGAGGAAATAAAAACGCAGCAGATACAGTGTTCCGCTCGCACAGAGTGACCCGATCCACCCGGCAGACTACAGGGATGGGGGATGGGTGGGGGGGACCAGGAAGCTCGCCGTCCGGCCAATCACAGGGACAGGTTAATTAGAGGACCGGCCGATCACAGCAGACGTTCAGAAAACAGGCTTTCCATCACTATTCAGGAGAGACTCGACTTCAGCTTGAGAAAATTCTGATTCGTCATGAAAGAAAATAAAACAGAAAATATTCTAAACACAAAACCAGAAGTCTGAAAGTAAAATATATGAAAGAAAATAATTTTTAGATGTTCGCTTCATGGTTTCCATCTCTGCAGGCCGAGGCTTCACAAACATTTAAACTTCTAAAAAAAATACAGATTTTAAACTGAAAATCTCAATCGTCTCTAACGGTTTGTACAAAAGCAAAGGGGAGTCAAGAACTTGCAAGGAAACATGTTAATAAAACGACAGTAAGAATGACAGTACCAGAGACGGTTTGTAGATCCAGTCCAAGCTCAGAGCTGCTGCAGGTCGTACACTGACTACCAGGAGCTACCTCACAGAACCCCGCCTAAACAGAACCAGAGCGGGTCGACGCCCCGCCTACGGCACTTTATCGCGTCTCTTCAGCCCGTTTCTGACGGCTCATCCACATCCTCTTGATTCCGTTCTAATTTTATTTTACATCTTTTCCAAGCTGCGCAGCCATTGGACGAGAGCGGGCTGTGTGTGATGTCATGAATAAATTAACTGAAGGCTCAGGGACCAACAGCAGCAGCTAATTTAAGGGTGTGGTAGCGCCAACCCCTGGTGGATGAAGACCCGGAGGGCGGCCTGAAGGTTTGGGGCCGAGTCTGACCTGCTGGTGGCGCCGACGAGCTAGAGGAGGCGCCCCCCCCGTCTGGTTGTTTTAGGAGACGTTAACAGGAAGGACGACAACAGAAGCACGGAGAAACAGTCGGAGTGTTCTCAGTTTGAGTTCTGGCTTCATTAGGCAGCTAGCAGACTAACTCTAGGAGCAGTTAGTAGTTGGTTATCTGTGGGCTGGTTAGCAGCCGCTTTCTAGTCCAGCAGGGTCACCTTGGCCTTAACTGAGCAGGCTGCTGATTGGTGGAGCCCCCTGCAGGTTGGAATGATGCAGGAAGTTTTAGTGAATCTCTGTTAATCTCTAAAAAACAAACAAAACAACAACAACAACAAAAAGTCCTTTTACAGTCCAAAACCGGATCGTGTTGGAATCGTCACCAGATTTCTGTCGGCTTCGCTGCTTTTAGAGGATCCAGTCTGGCTCGGTGGCCTCAGGGCGGGGGAGGAAGAGGAAGAAGACGATGTGGGGGGGGGGAAGGTGTCGAGGTCAGGGCTGAAGATTCAGAGACATCAGTCCTTTCTGACCTTCCTGCTCCTGGGAGATCGCCGCAGAATATCGTCATCTTTCTGTGGATCAGAACCAGAACAAAATTAGCCCCAAAATAAAATCCAGAAAGAAAAATGATGGGGCTATGAATCATCAGAGCGTATCGATGACTAACACAGAGCTCGACGCGCTCTGTAGTACGGGAAGTTAACCGCTGACGCCTGGGAGCTACGGCGGAGTATTACGGGTCGTTCTAAACAACAGAAAAATGTTTGAGTAAATTTACTCCCTAAAAAAAAAAAAATATCTGAAACTCTGATGTCAAAAAGTAGTAAAATTACAATTTAATAAATCAGAATTTCTGAGATTAATGGCACATATTTTACTGGGGGGGAAAACCCTGAAACCCTGAAAGACCATTTCTCATGGGGGTTTTAGATGTTCTGGATGCTGATGAAAGTATCTGCGTATCGGTGTGAATATTAATCTGTAAAAATGGCCGACAGCCTTCAGATTTCTCCGTCACCGTTCTAATATATTTACATATCCATTCTCATTATTACGTTTATCTAAGCTGAGGGGCTATTTGCTTTTATATTACACTTTATTATGTTGGCTGCTGTTGCACTGAAGTCTAAATGTGAATAATTTACATTATTTATGACCAGATTGTTAAAGCTCCGCCACAGAAGGGCTCTGTTTGTTAACAGTGTTGTTAAATGTTATTCTATGTTTGAGGATTCTGTGTCGGCACAAAAACCTGATGGGGACGTTTCCAATAAACGGACTGAACTCATATAGAGATCCTCTCATCAGACTGATCTCTCCCAGCGCTTAACGCTGGAATTGCACCTACAACCCTGCGCTACGTGCGGGCCGTCGGCGCCTTACCTCATCTGTTGTGGCCTCCTTCTCTCCATCCTCTTCCTCAGCAGGAGCCTCCTCTTCTTCGCTTTTGTCCTCTGCAGCTGAAGGAAGAACAGCGACAGTTAGAGGAGGAAGGAGGTCCAGCAGAACCAGTTCCCTCAGACGGCCTCCCCACCTGAACCGCTCTTCGCCTCCTCAGCCTGTTCCTCTCCCTCCTCCTCTTCCTCCTCCTCCTCTTCCTCCTTCACGTCCGGCTGGGGTTCGTCCGTCTTCTTGTACTCCGCTGCGGGACTCTTCTTCTTGTCCTGCAGAGAGAGAAACGGATGACCTCAGATGTCTGGACGAACGCGGCAGCTAGCGCTACGGCAGCACAGCGACGCCACAGGAAGCTACGCTAACGGAGCGCGACGAGTCACCGGGTGGAGGCGTCCGGCTCCGCTCAGCTCCTCCTGTAAGTCGCTTAGACTCAGCGCGCCCTGAGCTGACCCCGATGACCTCTGGACAGTCCACCACCATAAAAACAGAACCCGTTAGCCGTTATGGGCTTGTCCTGTTGGCATGATGCGTGGATCATCTAAAGCTTTGGATGAATCCTGCTGCCTGTGTATGTGTGTGTGTGCGTGCGTTACCTTGCCCGTGCAGCAGAAGACGACGATGAGGACGAGAGGAAGAGCCACGGTGAGGACGTAGACGATCCAGAGCCAGGGACGCTCCTCTGCAGCGTTCAGCATCTGGGTGGCCAGGCCCGGCTGTAGAACCAGAGACAGGTCCAATAAGACGACCGTTCCCTCTTTATTCAGCACCAATCGGCATCAGGGCGGAGCCAAGGGCCAAGCTCCACCTTACAAACATGAAAACTGCAGTTCCCTCCTCATCCACTAGGAGTTCCCTGTTCGAGGCTTCCACTCTGTAGGAACCTTTTGTGTTGCTGTAACATTTCCAGGAAACCAGGCCGCTTTGTTGAGAACTAGGAACCACGACCGCCAGTTCCTAGAACCGATTTAGCCCCTACTCTGAGCTCTTTTCATGACTCCATCATTCATCGGCTCAGAGAGAGAAACTTTTACTAAAACTACAATCATTGTCTTTTAATCCTTCTTTACAAGTGAAGAATCTGGGTGTGATTTTTGACTCTGAGCTTTTATCCCCCACATTACAAATATGAATAAAATAGGTTTTTATCACCTAAAGAACATCACCAGACTCCGCCCCTTTCTCTCTCTGACCAATACAGAGACACTAATGCAGCTTTTATCACCAGTAGAATCGATTACCGTAATGATTTCTGGTCTTCCCAAAAAGACTACCTCAGGTTTACAGCTTTTACAAACTCAGCAGCTCGTATCATCTGTTTAAATGCAATTTAACAGTGAAATTATGAACAATAGCGTCTGTGTCCTAATGACAGGTGTCAGTCAGCGCTAGCACTGATGGCTAACTGTTAGCCTGTTTCACTTAACGTGACCATCAATTGGGTCTGCAAAGTTTATTGGTGTTTGGATGTTAATGATGCAATTATTGGAAAATGATGGCTGCTGTATTGTTCACATTTATGTTGGACTCACCTCAGCGGCGCCCTCTGCTGCCTTCTTCAGCCCCCAGCCTTCAGCCGCCCAACGTTCGGCCGTGTTGCGGTTGTTGGTGATGAAGAAGTTGTCGAAGAAAATGTCAGAGGTCATGGACCAGAGCTCAAGGCCCAGGGCGCTGAACGGAGTCATTCTGAACGGCTCCAGGTCCTCAAAGTAGTCCGGGTTGGGGATCTTCCTCGGCTTCCAGATGCCCTGGAACCCAACAGGACCGTCAGAACCCAACAGAACCATCAGAAACCAATGGAACCATTCACAGAACCCAACAGAACAGTCAGAAGCCAACGGAACCATCAGAAACCAATGAAACCATTCACAGAACCCAACAGAACCCAACAGAACCCAACGGGACCGTCAGAACCCAACGGAACCGTCAGAAACCAATGGAACCATTCACAGAACCCAACAGAACCCAACAGAACCCAACGGGACCGTCAGAACCCAACAGAACTGTTCACAGATCCTAACAAAACCGTCAGAACCCAACAGAACCGTTCACAGAACCCAACGGAACCATCAGAAACCAATGGAACCATCAGAAACCAATGGAACCATCAGAAACCAATGGAACCATCAGAAACCAACGGAACCATCAGAAACCAATGGAACCATCAAAAACCAATGGAACCATCAGAAACCAATGGAACCATTCACAGAACCCAACAGAACAGTCAGAACCCAACGGAACCGTCAGAAACCAATGGAACCCTCAGAAACCAACGGAACCATCAGAAACCAATGGAACCATCAGAAACCAACGGAACCATCAGAAACCAACGGAACCATCAGAAACCAATGGAACCATTCACAGAACCCAACGGAACCATCAGGAGCGTTTACAGAACCCACCTGGTAGTTGGGGTTGTCGATCATGGGGGGCTTCCACTTGCCCTTGTAGCTGGGGTTGTCGATCATCGGCCGTTTCCAGGGGCCGCAGCCGGGGGCGCTCTCGCAGGCGGGGTTGGGAATCTGGGGGGCCTCCCATTCCCCGTCCATGTCCTCGTCCCTGCAGGACACAGAGAGAGAGCCGGCGGTCAGGAAGGTCACGGCCGTCGGCCGCTGCGCGTTGCCATGGAGACTCACCAGTCGTCTGGTTTGATGGCGTCGGGGTCTCCGATGTACTCTTGCTCGTCGTCCAGCCAGCCGTCCGGTTTGACGGCGTCTTCATCGGGAATCTGAGCGGGAGCGTCCTCGTCCCTGCAGAGAGACGGCGGGGACGGTCAGAATAACGAGTCCAGCCCCCAGGATTATACCACAAAACCGCAACCTTTTTAGATCCAGTTCCAACTAAGGAACCACAATAATAACTAAGTGTTGAATATGGAACATTTTCATTAGAGGGGTACAGAATAAAAGTACAACATTAAAATATTAAATATGATAAAATGTCAATGTAAAAACAGGAACAACATTGACGTTACGTTGACATCTAGCAGCCAGTAGCGGCACGGAAAGCTAGCACACGGTAAGCTAATTTGGCTACTGTTAGCTGTTAGTTAAAATATCCAACCATTAATCTCTACAGAGCATTTACAACTTCTATTAAAAAGAAATTTTTTATATCCAATATGAAATAATCAAAGCAATACCATTAATAAAATGCATGAACTCTAAAAAAAGATTGCCCTTAAAAATAGTAATCTATTGGTTTGGACAAGAAAAGTAGGAAAATCTACCAGTTAGGAGTTTAGGAAACAAAAAGTACAAATGAAGAAAAACCACATTTACCATAATGGTCGGGGTTGGCAAATTAAAAATGCAATATAAAGAAGTACAGCACAAATTATAAGACCCAGACATCAAAATTTAAGAAGTTCCAAGGCATTAGTTCCAAATTCAGAAATTCGATTAGTAGTGGGCTATATAAAAAGGTAAAAATCATTAATTTAGCCAAAGTTAGAGATTTTGACTCTACCATCATACCACAGTACGGCATTCTGATGATGTCATCAAGCTGTGCCTACATACTTTGTTCCAGCTACGCAAGAATAATGATGTTCGTAGTTTTTCTTCACACTAGATATTGGAAATTCGTAGTAGATAAAGTTCATTTTTCATTTAATGGAAAAGAAACTTGTTGAACTTGAAGCATTTTTAAATTAAATATATGCAGGTTTCTTTTTATGCGATATTAAATATATAAATATGTAGCCAGGAAACCAGACAAATGTGGAACTTTTCATAATATTTAGCTTTTATCTTACTTAAAATATCTTCAGCTTTATGTTGCGAGAATTTTTGTGTTGAATTATGTTGACAAAAAAAAGATTTGAATATTTTTTATTGCGTTTTGCACAATAAATATTTTATATGTAATATTTCTTTAAATGGCATTCTAAACCTGTTAAAAGCCCGTCTGCTTCAATGTATCTGGACAGTGAGATTGTTTGATTTATATATTTTTTGTAAAGAAAAAATATATAAATCGTTACTGCACACGCTTTAGATTAAATCGCAATATTTGGAGACATAATCTATATAATTTGAGGATCTCTGCTTTGTAAGTCTTTTCTCATACATCTGCTAATTACCAGCTAAGTTGAAAGTTTACTTTAAAATATTAGAATCGACACGATACGCGAGTTGTAAAAGAAACAGTAAAGCTAACTTGTAACACCGTAGCTAACAGTTAGCGTCTGCTAGCATTGGTTTGATTTCGTTTTTTATCCTTCCCCGGCTCTCCTCCTCATCTCTCTGTTATCTGGTGCAGTAAAATCATAGCTGTATGATTGAGTTCAATCATACGTGTTGTTGTAAAGGTTTAACATTTATTCTGTGTCAAAGTCGACATTAAAATCCATAGTTTTCTATTAAATAATGTATATATCGGTACATTTTTATTTAGAAACTGTTCCTAATATATCTAAATCACGGTTTAAGGGGGGCTCCAACCTGCAACCTGGACTTTAAGACCCTGTACTAAGTGTATAACTGTAATCATGCTTTATAGGCGCTTTGTAAATAAAGTTTGATGATCTTTCAACCACCGCTGGGCTAACTTGATTTTCTAAAAATCAATCAACAGAAAATAAAAACATGTTTCCTGGTGTTCCACTTTGTTCTGTAGTCTGATAAATTTTCTCTACAAAACAGGAAATCTCATGTTCTGTGTAAATAAATGTTCAGGATGATTATAAAACTGACTGAAGCTGAACTTACAACTCAATCTTACAGTGATGGAAATGTTGTTACCCTTTTTCTTAAGAGAACTTTGGTTTTAAATGATAACTTTATACATTTTATTCAGACCAATCTGAGACAGAAACGACCGTTATAAAGCTAATGATTGGCTTAAACCTGACCCTGTGTAACCATGGAAACCAGTGTACCCATCAGAGGAAAGGATAAAAGCGGCCCGGTTCTGACCAGTCTTCGGGTTTCACGGCGTCGGGGTCCTGGATCTTGGGCCTCTCGTCCCAGTCCTCAGGCTTGTGGTCGTTGGGGTCCTCGATCTCGGCAGCGGGGTTCACGGGGGGCGTCATGTCCTTCAGCAGGTTGCCGCTGTTCACCACCGTCTGATCCACCAGAACCTCGAAGCTGTTGTCGGCGTTCACCACTGGGGGGGGGGGATGGGGGGGCGACAGAGCACAGTTACACAACCTGAGCTTCTATTCGTTTGAATTTATAGTTTCTGGGTTGAACACCAGCGTAGTGGGACCAACCGGTTTATGGGACCGTTTTTGATTAGCTCAATATTAAAGACTTAATGGTTCAGAAATAAGCTCAAAATGTATTAATACAGGGTTCCTATAAGTTTCTTCAAGTTAGATTAAGGTCTTTTTAAGACAATCTAATGAAATAATACCCTCTCATGGCCCCTTTCACAGCCCTACTGGTGGAAAAAAGAAACAAGCTAAGCAGAGGTGTGAAAAATCCAAGAACATTTACAACATTAAGTTGTTTTTTAACATTGGTTACGCTTGTATTTCAATTGTTAATCTTCATTTCCTGAAGACGTTACGTGTTGGGAGGATGTTGAACTTCAAGAGGCTTTGTTGAATTCTCAGTTATTCGTTCCACCATTATTTATGCTACGTTGTTCAGCCACAATAGTCGGGGTTGATATGGGACGTGTATCGGCAAGAATCTGGCGACACGATATGAATCGTGATGTAAAGGAGACGATACAATACACTGCCATCAGAATGCTACGGTTGAGACTATATTTTGATATTTAAAACTGAATTCAACTGGAGAAAAACTGTCCCAGCATTCTAAACAACCAGCTTCATATTTAACACATCCAGTTTTATTACTAGATCTAGTTTATACAAAAAGAAACAAACAAGGTGAAAATAAAGCTGGATGATATAAAAAGAGCATATCGATATAGGAATAGTCATATTAATTGATATAGATAATTATCAATAATTATCACAAAATATAAAATATATATTTTAAATGCCTCCCCGGTTATTTTGTTATTCTTTAATTAACTAATTTTAACAAAGAATTAAATTAATTTTTCAAACACTTCTTTTTATCATAACCAAGTTTTTAAGACAGACATATCAATAGACCTGAGTACCAGTAAATACAAAGAAAATTAGTGTCAACCATTATATTATATATATATATATATATATATATATATATTCTAATTATGTTAGTAATTTAAATAAAAGTATATTTTTATGCTTTTTAATGTTTTTAACATTTAATGACACTTTATAATATTAATGACTGAAACCTTTGGTTTAGTTTGTCAATAAAGTTTATTCAAATTCGCTTCAGCTCTTGTTCAGCTGTTAGCTAAAGCTAACCAGCTAGTCATCAGAAATTCGCTAGTCATCAGAGTGTAGACAGAGCCCAGAACACAGAGCTGAAGCCGGTAGTGTTTTTAAAGCGTTTGTCGCTTCTGAGGACCGGGGGCAGAAACAAGAGGACATTTTAAAAGTTACAGTTGTTAGCAGCACGACCTGGGTAAGTTACCTTTGTCTCTCTGTAACAGATTCGCAGTCTGCGAGTCGGAGGAGGAGAGTTCCAGTTAAGACAGCTGATCGTAGCATTATATTTTGTTTATTATTGCTATGTTTAGTGTTTTAGTACATTGAGGATCGGTTAAAAACGGGACGCAACCTTTACCCGAGCCACTGAAACATTTATCCAGAACAATTTCCTCTGCTGCTCCCCCAGGGACAAACTCCGCCCCCGGAATGTGAAGCAAACCCGGAAGTGGTACAAACTGCAGTTCATCCCTCATCCACTAGGAGCTGGCTCCAAAAAGGAGCAACTTCCCATTGACTCCCATGTAAAAAAGGCCAACTTTACAGCAAAATAAACTTGTTTAGAGCCTGGGTCAAAAAAAACATTC
Source organism: Apricaphanius iberus (assembly GCA_028564705.1). Classification (NCBI taxonomy): domain Eukaryota; kingdom Metazoa; phylum Chordata; class Actinopteri; order Cyprinodontiformes; family Aphaniidae; genus Apricaphanius; species Apricaphanius iberus. The sequence continues at coordinate 145,377 of JAPXFQ010002783.1, read as the reverse complement.
TACGTCAGATAGATCAGGTTTATCATCATGACAACTCTGAGGGGGGTGAAATTGTTCTAACTTGTATGTAATTTAACCTTCAAATTACGAATAATTAGGGGTGTGTCCTTTTGATTGACAGGTCCGTCTAGGCTAACTCTGGTGGCTTATGGTTGCTAATGGTTGCTAACGGTGGCTAAGGGTGGCCAACTGGTGGCTAAAGGTTGGCCAACTGGTGGCTAAGGGTTGGCCAACTGGTGGCTAAGGGTTGGCCAACTGGTGGCTAAGGGTTGGCCAACTGGTGGCTAAGGGTTGGCCAACTGGTGGCTAAGGGTTGGCCAACTGGTGGCTAAGGGTTGGCCAACTGGTGGCTAAGGGTGGCCAACTCTGGTCGCCAACTCTTGGTCGCCAACTCTTGGTCGCCAACTCTTGGTCGCCAACTCTTGGTCGCCAACTCTTGGTCGCCAACTCTTGGTCGCCAACTCTTGGTCGCCAACTCTTGGTCGCTAGCGGTGGCCAACTCTGGTCGCTAGCGGTGGCCAACTCTGGTCGCTAGCGGTGGCCAACTCTGGTCGCTAGCGGTGGCCAACTCTGGTCGCTAGCGGTGGCCAACTCTGGTCGCTAGCGGTGGCCAACTCTGGTCGCTAGCGGTGGCTAACTCTGGTCGCTAGCGGTGGCTAACTCTGGTCGCTAGCGGTGGCTAACTCTGGTCGCTAGCGGTGGCTAACTTGTCGCTAATGTGGCTAAGTCTGGTCGCTAATGGTGGCTAACGGTAGCTAATAGCTGTCCCCCTCTACTTGCTCAGGGAAGGTCTTCACATCCTGGGACTAACGTAAAGACCTTTTCATGTTTCTGAACTCCACGATCAGTTGCCTCTGGAGTTTTCATTTGGTTTTGGATGTTAATCTGCAATTATTTGACAAAGACGGCTTGCTGTGGTTTTGATTACAGTAACAGACAGTCCAAGAAGTTTCTGCTTTGAGGGGAGGCTTCATACCGGCTGATGCTTCACCAGCTGTGGGGGGTCTCTGTCAGGTGGCTGAGAGGAATGCTGTTCTGGTCCGAGCTTTTGTCTCTTTCTACATGCAGGTTGGAGCTGGCGACCCATTTGGGTCTTGTTATATAGATACGTTTTCCCCAATCTATATGGTTCTGGGTCTAAAGCTACCCTAGAGGGAAAACGGGGCAAAAGTCTCTTAACCGCAGTCAGTGAAACCGGCTGCAGCCTACGTTAGCTTCAGTTAGCTCCTGATTAGCTTCTGACTAGCTTGTAGCTATGTCGGCTCGGAGCGTTAACCCTCCGCCTCCAGCCTCACAGCGCCACTCTCAGCTCCACCTCTTTGCCCCTTTTTGGAGTTTCTGAGAGTGACAAGGCGAGTGACACAGACAAGATGGCGGCGGTGGGAACCGCCCAGTTGGCCTCATTTTTGCTCTTCAGAAACCTGGGGGTAACGTCAACGAGGGTTTGTCTATTGTATTTTACAGGCTATGCTGCTCCTTTCCTGTGACGTCTGAGCGCGATGAAGTTACGGTGATGGTTCGCTTAGGGACAATAAAAAAAATTCTGTTTCAGCTCAAATCATTTCATCGTTTTTGTGGTTTGAAAGCAGAGAGAGATGCTGACAGAGCTGCGTGGGTCAGCATTATCGATTCGTTTGGAGTAAGTAATGATTTTTATATTAAGCTACCTGATAGGATATAATAAAAAAAATGAGGGGATCGATCGATATATACTTCAATCGAATTATCTTCCAGCCCCAAGTGAAAACAGCCACCAACTACCAGTCTGACTTAAATGTACAGTAAATATTTTCTCTGTTTAATTCAAATTCATAGAGAATATACTTTGCTTTTGAATATCAATACAATTCCACGACAAAATATCAATTAATTATACAACAGTTTTGACCCAGTAATTTGATTGGATAAGAGACATTCCATAAGTGCTAATATTACAGTACAACAGCACTGGGACTTTTTACAAAGAATATCACTCCGCTTTACAGGCATTAATGGCGCGTTCACCGCCCAAAACGTAAACGGTAAGATTACATGTACAGTCTATGGTTGAGGCCGTTGGGAGTCTCCGTGGTGCTTTTGGCAATTTTTTTACTTTTGCTGCTTTCCAGGTTTCAAATCAGCAAAAGGTAGCAACGCAGAGGCTAAGCTAGCTGAACTTCTACCCCCGTCCCCTGAGCATCAACCAATCAGAGCGTCTCCCTGTAGTGAGCCTGACCTTGTCTAACCAGCCATGATCCACCATTAAAAACACACGGCAGAGAAAGGCCTTCCTACACGTTTAGCTAGCTGCATTCATAGAAAATGTATAGGCTTTAAACCATTAACATTATTATGTCTACGGCTTCTAACTAGGAAGCTTGTAAGCATATTTTAACAGCGACAAAGGGTGTGGCGTGAACGTACCACGATGTTTGAGTTCCCTGGCAACAGCATCGTCTCCCTTCCAGTTAGAACCATTTGTGATGACGGAAATAAACAAATCATAATCTATTGTTAATTATTATTGTGAAATATAAAATGAGCTTGTAGAATCACACCAGTGCTGATATTCTCGTCTGATATAGCTCATCGGGATATCAATATTTCCTTACATTCCTCGTGGTTGAAAAACATTTGAGGAAAAATGCAATACGAAGAAGTTAAATACGGCACAAATTTTAAGACCCAGATATCAAAATTCAAGCCTTCTTAAAGTAATTCATAGAATAATTTACAAATTCAAGAATTCAATGCTTTTAAGAACTTGTAGGAACCCTGTAATAGAAAACTAACTTTTCAATTGCTATTATAGTTTTATTTTATGTTTTTTTATAGCAACTTGACATTTCTTTTGAATTTGAAGTCCAATAATAAAGTTGGTGTACTAAGCTGCATTGTGTGAAAGGCTGCAGAATCAGGGGAAACTACAACCTAGCTGTGTGAGGGTTGAGGACCGTCTTAGGTTGATGGAAGGTCGTTCCTAGAACCAGACAGTCCCTCTCCTAGTTTGGTCACAGTGACCTCTGAAGCCTAGACTTTCCACAGCTTCCCTTCTTCCCCTTTTAAGCCCAGTTCATGCTTCTCCGACCACAAATTTGCACTCAGATGCAGACGTATTGACCAAAGTTTTTCGTTTATAGTACTCCGTTTTTGTTTCTCTGCCCTTTCTATTGTTTTTCCAGCGTTGCTCGATCAGGACAGCAGGGGGCGCTAAGTTTTCATGGTGTCTCTGTCTACTATCACAGCATCGTTTCTGTTTTTTTCTAGGCTTGTAAACGCATTTCTCCCTGAAGGAGCAATGGACAGAAAGTACGTTTTGATTAAACTGTAAAGCTTTTTACTAGAAGTGCAGCTCATAGAATCCTTTAGAAACGCATGGAAACAAACACAGCAGCCTTTTCTGTTGTTTTCCTACACCTTATGTTCAAAATCATCAGAAAAACATTAGATAAATTATCCTTTTAGTATAAAGCATGTAGTGGATAAACGCAGCATTAACTACTGATTGCAGCGACTGTAGAGCCCCGTTCTGCTGAAGCGATCTCCGGCTGTTGAACTGACCAATCAGATGCAGACGCTCAAAGTTGTTGGAGACAGATAGTTAAAAATTGGGCCTCTACTCTGTGCGTCCTTGCGTGGGTGATGGAGAGCCATTGCGTTGACAGATAACGGCGCTACGTCAACCAGTCTGTCAGAACGGAGAAGCATAAAGACCTTTTTATCCTGAAATGTTGCATTTGAAAGTGTTCTGGTCTCACAACCCACAAAAATCTCCTTAAAGCATCCATCTGCTTACTATTTGGTTGCACAGTCCTCATAAACCAATAATGTCCCCATAAACCACCATCCTGTAAAATGACCTCATAAACCAACATGTCCCCATAAACCACCATACTGTAAAATAACCTCAAACCTGTGAAATGTCCCGTATTGAATGTATTCTAAAAGTTTCTATTGCTGAAGTGAGATTTTTCTTCTGTGGGTAAAATAAAAATATTTGAAAGCTTTTGTGTGTCCAACAGATGGAGGGAAACTTGTGTCCCCATAACCCTCTGGGCGCCGGGGTTTTTTTTCTATAAAATATTCCATTTTGATCTCACTAGTTCAAAATGTTGTAGCTTTAATATGGTTCTAGATAAAGGTACACTGTAAATTAGAAAAATCTTCAGTATGATCCAAAGTTTGTGACACGAGCAAAATCATACATCTAATTTGCATATTATGACGTCATCAGGCGTTGGCACTATTGGATTGCATGACTTTTACAATTTTATTGCTTTTTTACATTGTTTAAAACTTTTGTTTCCTCAATAATTTTTTTTTTTTATTTAGATTTTTCTATTCATGTATTTTCTACATCTATAAGTTTCATTTTTTTGGCTTTTTTTCAAGAACAGGTGGATATATCTGTTTATGTCCTTTCTTATGTGGCTCCGTTACTCTGTTCACTATATAAAATCAACAGAAAGAAAATATTGGATCCATCCCAAAAATAACTAACAGGCTCATCAAATCATCTGATCCGCTGTTGATCCTACTCTTCTTCATCTGTCAAGCAAACCTCGCCAAAATCATCATCATCATCCTCACTTGCAGCGGGACAGAGAGCTTTACTTCCGTTTACTCGCTTATAATCGGTCTTTTTTCTCTCCTGTTTTCGATCGCATCTGCTATTATTTCCACTGATTTTTACATCCCTCCCACCTCGGTCACAATTGTTGCTGCGGGACATTTTAGTTTCACTTTCTCCCGGGACAACTGAACACATCAGAGGTACATATTTCTCTTCAGAATCTGAATAAGCCGATACTTCACGGCGGGGAACTCCGACGTCTCGGCCTGATAAGTTTTATCTTTCTAAAACTCGCTTTCTCTATACTGTGACCGCAGTAGCTGCACCTCGCGTCCCCCGCTCGCGGCGCTGACTTAAAGGCCGATTCACTCCAAAAGTTTCCATGGTAACACACCCAAAAAGGTGTCTAAGATTAAAGGTACACATGTCCGCCATCTCCTGATGTAAAGTATTAATTAAATTAGTGGCCCTATCTCCAGCTGTGGCTCGTTAAAGTCAGCAATGTTGCTTGTCGCAATGACGCAACTTTGGCGCCTAGAGGGTTAACATCGTAAAAGTCACAGTGGTGCCGTAAACCATAAACGATGGTATGCGTGTGTGTCGTACCCAGGGTGAACAGGTGAGTCTTCTTGTCGGTGAAGTAGGAGCGCAGGTCGGCGTCGGGTTTCTTGGCGTGCTTTTCCTCGTACTCTCCGGTTTTGGGGTTCCGGTGTCGGAAGATGAAGTGCAGCTTGTAATCTTCTCCACATTTGTCGGGTCCAAACATGATTGTGTACGGAGTCTTGTCAACAAACTGGTCCTGCAGGAAACCAAAAAACACACACAACCTGATCAGAACCGAACCAGTCTACACACGGGGTCGGACCCGAAGCCGAGGCGATACCGACCAGGTCCAGATCAGGTGCGTGGCTCAGCAGCTTGACGTAGGCGCCGCCGCAGTCGATGCCAGACTGGAAGTTCACCTCGTACCTGAACACAAAAACAAACACCTGGTCCGTCAGGAGGTTCTGTTCCTCCTCGGTAAGAAGCGGGGGGGGTTCTGGTTCCGGGCGGTTCTTACTGGATGACCAGGGGCATGGTGTCGAAGGTGAAAGGTCGCAGCAGCTGGGCGGAGACGGCGTGATGTTTGGCCCGAGACTTCAGAACCAGACCTTTATCACCTGGCAGCTTGCTGTCCTTCATCTCCTCCACGGCCCATTTACCTGTTCAATCATCATCATCAGAGACGCGTTAAATCCTAATTAATGGACTCCTACCCGACTTAATAACCACCGAGCATCAGGGCCATTGTAGACAAAAAGAAATTATTTCAGGAAATGTCCGCCCTAAAAACGGATGTCCAGAAAGCGAGCGAGGTTCACATTTTTCAGAAATCGGAGATCAGCTGACGAGTCGCCATTTTTACGAAAGTTCCTCTTACTTGCGTTTGACGGTGATGGCGCAACAATTCAACCATCAGCATAGCAGATTAAACACAGTTCTAATATGAATAAACTTCAACAAATATGCTTAAATCTACTTTCAACTAGATAAGGCAGAAGAAAAAAAAAAACTCACCTTCTGGCATTTACACGCAACAATAAACAGAAAAAAAAAGCCAGACGCTGAGCTGCACAGCCTTGTAGCATTTAAATAACGTCGGAAATCTATGCCGAGTTCAGGAGCATAGGAGAGTGAAAACACCAATAATAAACTGCAACTTAGAAACTTAGATCAATGTGGGCTTTATAACTCTGGTATTTATTTAAATATATAGAGTGAATGTTATCCCATGACAGTAGGGGGCAGCGTTGAGCACACCAGGGTATAACATAACCAGAAATAATTTTTTTATAATACTGTACCAAGTATAAGTGTTTTATATTTTAATTTTTGTTGAAATATTAAACTGAAGTTGACCATTAATTCTGTAAGATTTTGATTTCATGGGATTTACAACAATAATGGTAATTCTTATTAGTGAAATTTGTCGCATAAAATTAGAATTACTTGCTAAATATATATATTTCCGTTCAATACGAAAGGCAAAATATCCGATCTGGACTCGAAATCTGAGCGGATTTGATGCTAAAATATCGGAGGCCTAAAATGCTGATCGGGACATCCATAATTTTTTATATTTAAACCGATATTTTCTGACATTCCAAAGTCACAAAATTTCAAAAAAAGAATTGTTTCACATTTTTAATCAGATTTTCACCCATTTAAAAGATGCCGATTTGGAAAAATTAACACTTTAATTTTTTAGGAGTGCCATTTTCTGTTGGGAACATTTGACTGAAACGATATTTTTTTCTGATAAATTTGTCAGTTTACAATATCAGAAAATATCCACTGAGATATTGAAAATGTATCCTGATTAGTTGCTGAACTCTCTGTCACAAAAATTCACGTTTTTTTTTCTTCTGGAAAATAATCCCCAATTTGTGGGCATTATTTCCTCCTGATTTGTGGTCTTTTATCTCCACTTTAACCGTTTTCACAGCCAAGCAGAGAAATAAATAACTTCTCTTCTGGTTCAGACGGGTCCAGGAACTGGACCATCGGAACAGACGAGGACGTACCGTCGTACTTTGCGATCTCTTCATCGGCGTCTTCCTTCTTGGCCTTGGACAGAACCCACCTGTAACCAACAAACCGGATCAGTGAGAGCAAGGTGAGCCAGTTTTATCTGTATAGAAGGTCATTCATGCTGGTAAAGAAACCAAACGTAATATAACAGAAAATTAAGAGTTCGGATCAGAACCAGCCGGGATGAAGTTTGGTCCTCACCCATCCAGGGTCCCCCGATCAAACGACTCAGCAAAGAAGTGTTCCCCCATGGGTTCTGGAGCCTTGTAGGTCACCTGAGCACAGAGATCCGACAGGTGCGTTAGGGTTCTGATCAAAGGTTGGCCTGCAGCGGATGGAGAACCTTCTGGACCGTAATGTTCTGTGATCGGGTCGACCCACCTTGGGCGCAGCGGGAGGCGTGGAGGCGGGCGGGGCTTCCTCCTCCAGCTCCTCGTCGTCTTCGGTTCCGGCCAGGTCCAGACCCAGGTCGTCGTCCTCCACGTCCGCGTCCTGCGCCATGGAGACGGGCGCCAGGCTGAGGCTGAGGAGACCCAGCAGAACCAACAACAGGACCTTCCGATGCATAGTCTGCAGAGACAGGAGACGCTCAGAGGGGCGGAGCATCAGCCGTCGCCATGGAGACCAGCCTGTACGCTAGGCTCCTTTAACCCTAATGAGATCACCCCCCCCCCTATAGGATTACTGCAGCACACACACACACACACAAACACCTGTTTACAGTCATTAACAGCCTTTTATCTCACACTGCTGATCAACAGAACCAACCAGAACGGTCCAGTTTCACCAGAACCACCCAAAGCGTAGAGCTGCTCACGATTAAGATTTGATTTTTAAAACAATTATTTTTGTTAGAAATCGTCTCCCATGGCTACTTTCTATTTTTTAAATTGTTTCCCATAACCGAAGGATCCAAACAGATTTATGATCATGAAATAGTTAATATATTTCTGTTCTATGCGGTTAAAAAACACGTTTAATTAAATAAACTTCTTTTACAGTCAACCATTACAGTTATGACTTTAAAAATCTAAATGGAATTAATGATTAAACATCTTTATTAGAAATGAAACTTACAATAATTTAACCTCATACGGGACAAAAGTGAAACATTTCTGATTTTTATATTCAAAGTACTAGAAAATAAAACCAAATATTTTCCCAGAGATACTTTATACTTTAAAACATGAACGGCAACTTTAAACTGTGTTCATTTTTTCTGTGTCCGTGTGATCAGTGGTCCGTCCCCAAAAAACGTCCCTGTGGAACATCTGGCTTTTATTTATTTTTTCTAATTTTATTATTATGAAAAATTATTTTTGAAAACGTTTGAATCGCTATAAATTTGGCACGTTTGTCATTAATCGCTTAAAGTGGATCCCTGCGGGGAGAGTGGGTGTGTCTCTCTGCACCTTGGGCTCTGATTGGTCAGAAACTTGCAGGTCCTCCAGCAGGGGGAGACAGAACCAGCTACAACTGGATGGAGAACCTGGTTAAACCCAGAAGGTTCTGCAGGGTTTACCGGGTCAGAACCATCACTCTGATATAGGTGCTTATTGGCTTTCAGCTTTTATTGATTGAATAAAAATACAATATTCTAGTAGTGGGCAACATATAAAAAGGTACAAGGTAGAAATTATGTAAATTTAGCCAAAAGGATTTTGACTATAAAGCGCTTATGCGTTTTGATGATGTCATCAAGCTGCGCCAGCATACTTTTTGTTGCAAGTATGCAATAAAACTCACGTTCTTTGTCTTCAGATAATAAAAGTGTAAAATTAGTTTTTCATTTAACAGAACAAAAACCTGTTGAAGTATTTGTGTTAAATATGCGCAGGTTCCCTTCTGCGCAATATTACATTTATAATGAAGTTACCAGGAAAACAGACCAATTATTTCAACTTTATCTACATAACATTTAGCTTTTATTTAATGTTTTTTGGTCATTTTTGTGTTTCATAAATAGTTTTTTATTGGTTTTTGCACAATCAACGTTCTTTAAATGGTATTCTAAACCTTTGTGAAGCTGTTGTGCTGTAATGTATCTGGAAAAGTGAAAATGCTCATAAGCAATCATTCTGACATGTATAAAGAATTTAATAATATTTCCCAATAGATACTGTTACTGCTTTAGATGATATTTATATATAGAACTGAGGCGTCATGGTCCAGCACTGTTTTATATTATATTGCACACCTGTTTATACATATTGTAATGAGAGGTGATCTGGATAAATACTTATAGGCGATATGAGTAATAATTATCCCCAGTAATTATAAAATTAAACTGACACCCAGTGATAAACTTGTCCCACTGTTTCTTTAATGCTAAGAGACCAAAAATCCTTAGAGTTTCATAATATTTGCCTTTCAATAACTCATAAATAATATTTCTAACCCATGGAGAAGAAGAACAGCAGCTTGGAGTTTCAGGATGAGGATCGTGTTCCTCTGACGTCTGGGAGCATTTTAACCACCATCAAACATCTTGTGACACGGTCCAGATGAACTTCTGGGATGTTGGAGCCGCTTCCAGGTTCTGGTCCGGTTTACAGAGTCGGTTAGATTCCTCCAGAACTCCAGAAGCATCTCTGGATCACCGCTGATGTTCTGCTGGCGTCCAGAAGCTACGATCTTCTCCAGAGGACTTCGGCTCCGTTGGTCCGTTATCGTCAGGTGGTACCGGTACCAAAGATCCTTGGATACGCTCCAACGTCTCCTGGATGAGATGTTTGCAGGACTCCAGGGAGGTGCTGGAGCGTGTCGCCGTTACCGTAGCAACCTGCCGTTGGACGGAGAGACGCCAAGCATCGGCGCTCAGCTTCTACCTGGACCATCTCAGAACCAGGCGGACGTCTTCAACGCGTCCCGAAGAGCTGCTGAACCGAGCTCATTACCGGCCTAACGAGCTTCTAGCCTCTGGCCTCTGATTGGCCGACCAAACAGCCGCCTAATCCCCATCAGCCAGGAGGGAGGGGCGGGGCCTCTTCTAGCCAGACCAACGGCAGCGAGGAGTTAATCTGATATGAGAGCCACTCAGCCTGCAGGACATCTGCTGCTCCTAACTGGGTCCTAACTGGGTTCTAACTGGTTCTGAGTGGAGGTTTATCACGGCTGGCCATCAGCAGCACCGAACACATGCACACAGTAACGGGTCGACCTGATCACACCCAGAACACAGACTGTTAAAAGCTGCAGCGTCCGTCGACCCGTCACCCAGCAGGTCCGACTGGTTCCCAGTTAAACAGAAACTAAGGTGGAGGAGGGGATCCAGAGGAGCAGCTTCTGCTTCCTTCCTGACAAACTGGATCCCCGCGGCGCCACATCAGAACCGAACCGCTCCTCCAGTTAAAACAGACCCGGTCCCATCCAGAACAATTACCAGAACCTTGAGAGAGTTCTTGGATATTTCGATTCGTCTCCAACTCATAGAAAATTAAATATTGCTCATCACAGCGTCCTCTCATAGAACCAGAACCAGAACCTGCAGCTGTTCCTGCAGGAACTCCAGGCTTCTACACCCTCCAGTTTCCTTCATAGAGACGTTTAATAACTGAGCAAAATATTAAAAAAGAAAAACAACACGCAACAATAAAACATATTCATTCCAGAAACTTCTCCTGTCCGACTCAAAGTGTTTCACTTTCATAAACGCTGAGCTGAAAACAACATGAGGAGAAACTTTTCCCTGAACATTTTTTATGACGCTTTAGTTAGCAGAGAGGACAGGTTTTACTCATCAACCTGAAGAAGCTGATCATTTACGGCTCTGAAGACCCAACAGAGTGTGAGGGAGGATTTTATAAAAACAGACTAAAGCTACTGAGTCACAAACCGTCATAAATTCATCATTTCATGAGGAGTAGCATTTTAAAACTGTCTTTCAACACTGTGCAATGAATTAAAAAACTAATCAAGAAAACTGTTTCATGCAAAGACCTGAAATAACTGCAGAAATTATTCAAAATTTGCAGCTTCCAGATATACAAATGTATTCTCATTTATAGGACAAAAACCTCTAATCAAAAAATGATAAATACTCTTACATATAGGGTAGCTCTTGAAGTTTGACAACTTTAATTGCTTAATTTGATCAAAATGAATGCAAGCTGAACGTCTTTTTGACCCAAGCTGAATATTTTTTAGCTGTAAATATCCTATTTTATATGAACAAACCGGCCCTAATTACTGGTAGGAGTTACTTATTCTGACCAGGAAGTCTCAACATTATGTTCAACCATGAGCGGTTTGTAAAAATATGTTTAAAACATTTTAATTAAGCAGCCTCTAGGGACATAAATCAGGCCAGAATTTCAGCTGCCTTCATTCCCAACATTATTAAACACCTTATTGTCATTTAAAAGTTTTAATATTTCAGATCCAACTGTTCTATAGTTAAAGTTTAGGTTCTTTATGTGAAGATTTATTAACAGAAAGACAAGTATTGTGTAAATGCTGCTATTACAGGCACATTAACTTATTACAATTGGACATTTTCATGTTGATTTTTATCTATTAACTCATTTTGAACGCAACCAGCTTCCTAACTGAACATTTTCATGTTGATTTTTATCTATTAACTCATTTTGAGCACAACCAGCGTCCTAACTGAACATTTTCATGTTATTTTTTATCTTTTAAATCATTTAGAACACAACCAGCCTCCTAACTGAACATTTTCATGTTGATTTTTATCTATTAACTCATTTTGAGCACAACCAGCGTCCTAACTGAACATTTTCATGTTATTTTTTATCTTTTAAATCATTTAGAACACAACCAGCCTCCTAACTGAACATTTTCATGTTATTTTTTATCTATTAACTCATTTTGAGCACAACCAGCCTCCTAACTGGACATTTTTATGCTATTTTTGATCATCTATTAACTCATTTTGAACGCAACCAGCCTCCTAACTGAACATTTTCATGTTGATTTTTATCTATTAACTCATTTTGAGCACAACCAGCGTCCTAACTGAACATTTTCATGTTATTTTTTATCTTTTAAATCATTTAGAACACAACCAGCCTCCTAACTGGACATTTTCATGTTGATTTTTATCTATTAACTCATTTTGAGCACAACCAGCCTCCTAACTGGACATTTTTATGCTATTTTTTATCTATTAACTCATTTTGAACACAACCAGCCTCCTAACTGGACATTTTCATGTTATTTTTTATCTATTAACTCATTTTGAGCACAACAGCCTCCTAACTGGACATTTTTATGCTATTTTGATCATCTATTAACTCATTTTGAACACAACCAGCCTCCTAACTGGACATTTTTATGCTATTTTTGATCATCTATTAACTCATTTTGAACACAACCAGCCTCCTAACTGGACATTTTTATGCTATTTTTGATCATCTATTAACTCATTTTGAGCACAACCAGCGTCCTAACTGAACATTTTCATGTTATTTTTTATCTTTTAAATCATTTAGAACACAACCAGCCTCCTAACTGGACATTTTTATGCTATTTTTTATCTATTAACTCATTTTGAACACAACCAGCCTCCTAACTGGACATTTTCATGTTATTTTTTATCTATTAACTCATTTTGAGCACAACCAGCCTCCTAACTGGACATTTTTATGCTATTTTTGATCATCTATTAACTCATTTTGAACACAACCAGCCTCCTAACTGGACATTTTTATGCTATTTTTGATCATCTATTAACTCATTTTGAACACAACCAGCCTCCTAACTGGACATTTTCATGTTGATTTTTATCTATTAACTCATTTTGAGCACAACCAGCCTCCTAACTGGACATTTTTATGCTATTTTTTATCTATTAACTCATTTTGAGCACAACCAGCCTCCTAACTGGACATTTTAATGCTATTTTTATCTATTAACTCATTTTGAACACAACCAGCCTCCTAACTGGACATTTTTATGCTATTTTTTATCTATTAACTCATTTTGAACACAACCAGCCTCCTAACTGAACATTTTTATGTTATTTTTTATCTATTAACTCATTTTGAACACAACCAGCCTCCTAACTGGACATTTTTATGCTATTTTTTATCTATTAACTCATTTTGAACACAACCAGCCTCCTAACTGGACATTTTTATGCTATTTTTATCTATTAACTCATTTTGAGCACAACCAGCCTCCTAACTGGACATTTTCATGTTATTTTTGATCATCTATTAACTCATTTTGAACACAACCAGCCTCCTAACTGGACATTTTTATGCTATTTTTGATCATCTATTAACTCATTTTGAGCACAACCAGCCTCCTAACTGGACATTTTCATGTTATTTTTTATCTATTAACTCATTTTGAACACAACCAGCCTCCTAACTGGACATTTTTATGCTATTTTTTATCTATTAACTCATTTTGAACACAACCAGCTTCCTAACTGGACATGTTCATGTTGATTTTCATATTTTAACTGAAACTCTTAATCCCCCAGCTTCAGCCCATCAAGCGGCGCAGCTACGATCTTCTGGGTGTTTCGGCCTCTAATTAAACACCAACGTGCCTCACTGAGCTGCTCTTTAAACCGTTTAAACGGTTTTCGGAACATTCTGGAAGGATTTCGGAGGTAAAACGCCTCCAGCGGACCAGGGTAACAGGATGTCCGGGTTTATCTGCGGTTAATTAGCCCCAGCTAGCCGCCCCGCTCCTTGTTTCACCACCGGAACCCACCGTTAGGTGACCACCTACGGCCCCACAGCCCGAATAAACCTTCTGCTGCCGGGAAACGGACACGTTTCTCTGTGTTTTCTTGTAAAAACGCTCATTTATCGCCATCTTTACTCACCTCCAGCTCCGCGATGTGACCGCCTGGGAACTACTGAGGAGGGTCACGTGGGAGAATCACAGGGAACTTGCCGCCTTCCGTAGACGCTGATTGGCCAGTGGGATCCAGAGCTAAACCTTTCCTGTCAAATGTCAGCTGCTCATTGGTTCCCTGAAAATCTCTGTCAGACTGGCCGTTTTACTACTGAACCTCGTGGACGGCGATGATTGGCGCAGCTATCACAGGAAATGTGCGCTGATTGGCTGCATGAAGTCTTTCGAAACGTTATAAATGGTGGCTCACAGTGAAACTGATTTTATGGCAAAGTGTCAGTAATCGAAAATCAATATATACGAGTTTGTTTTTAACTACGAAAATCAAAATATACGAGTTTGTTTTTAACTACAGGAAGCAGCTATTTGCCGAACCGGCTGTACGTTATAAAAGCGGGTAATATGGCGGTCCCGGACCGGAAAGGTCCACTACATGTTTATGTGAAATTACCTTTTTTTCTGGTTCGAATACAAATTTTTTAAAAACTGTGATAATTTGGTTTTCGAGATAAACTACAAAACACGAGATTGAAATAATAGTATTTCCCTTTTTGTGGTGAAATAATAATGATAATAAATGTAAAATGGGTTTAATTTTTGCCATGTAGTTGACATAAAATCTCTGACTCAAGAGAAGCAGAAAATGACCTTTTTGTCAGGTTACCATAAGCAGCCAGCGTATTGCTATTCCTCCTCCTCCTGTACAGTTTGAGCTGGCCTTAAAGGTCAGATAAAAACACCTCCTGAAATATTACATCAGAAAAGGAGCACATCCTCCTGGTCTGAGATGCAGCCCATGAGCTCAGCTCACCAGAACCACCGCCATCCTTGGAGGTTGACACCTCGCGGTTGTATCTTCACAGGTTCTCTGTTTAGCATTTGAACTGGCCGTGAGTTTGTGAGGAACGTCCCGTTTTTGCCTCACGTTCATCCCAAACAAAGGTACCATCATGCCTCCATCCACTGAGTCAGGGGAAGTTGGACTCATTTAACATTTTTATTGGTTTATTGACCACACATTTATTAGCTGCAGCTGCAGGATGTCATAAATAGTGTCTGTCAGGCAGATGTTGACTCGAGTCATTCATTTTGTGGCTTGAAACTTGATCTGAATAAGACTTGGGATTGTAAAATACCGGAAAAGTTAGTTTATAAAAGGATATTAAAACACTTCACAGAAAATGTGATCTTATATGATAAGCAGTATGGCTTCAGAGACAACATGTCTACAGAAATGGCTCTCATACAGTTTGTTGATAAAATCACAAAAAATCAGCATGAGAAAAAACACACTATTGCTTTATTTTTAGATTTGTCAAAAGCATTCGACACAATAAATCATAAGATTCTTGTAGGAAAATTAGAAAATTATGGTTTTAAACATACAGCCTTAAATTGGGTACAAAACTATTTGGATGAAAGAGAGCAATTTGTTTATGTTAACAATCTAAGCTCAAGCAGGGAAAAACCATTATGCGGGGTACCGCAGGGGTCCATTTTGGGACCTCTGTTATTTCTAATTTAGATCAATGATTTAGGAGTTGTTTGTAAAAATGTTATGCCACTTATGTTCGCAGACATGTCTTCTATTATCTCATTCTAACATTGATACGTTGATAAGAGAAGCAAATGAAGAATTACAAAATTTTTCTAAATGGTTTAAAGTAAATCAACTTTCTATTAATATACAAAAAACTAACTTTATGATTTTTAGCACAAAAAACAATTGAGATTGTCAGGACATAGAGGTATGTATTGATGGTTTAAAACTTAGCCAAGTGAACCAAATCAAATTTTTAGGTGTCGTTGTCGACCAAAAACTAACCTGGAAATATCATATTCAACATGTTTGTAGAAAAATAATGAAATCTGTTGGTATACTGAGTAAAGTTCACTCTTTACTTGATATTTCATGTATGAAAAGATTATATTATAGTTGAATCTATCCCCACATTCTGTACCGTAGTTCATTAAAACCCCCTTGTTATAATTATACACAAAGTGGGATATTGTGATCACACTAATATATTATTTCTGCAGTCTAAACTATTAAAAATGCACGATTTAGTTGATTTCTCTACTGCCCAACATCTGTTTAAAGCTAACAAAAGTGTGCTATCTGCAAGGATACAAGTGCTTTCTACACGAACAGAAGGGGGATATATCCTGAGGGGGTGTGATAACTTTAAGATTCAAGCATTGTCTTCCACCAGGAAAAGTATGTCTGTGTGTGGAGTTAAACTCTGGAACTAATTGGGGGCAGAACTTAAACAATGTCCACATATTCATCACTTCAAATCAAGATATAAAAAAACGTTATAGTCAAAGTACCAGCAGGAAGAAATGGGCACTTGATTGTTAATGGGTGTTACAAAGTGCTGTATACTGTAACGATCAGATCAAGCTAATGATGACGTGTATTGCTGTTACTAGTATATAATCGCAGTTGTTATTATTGTTACTATTGTTATTGGTATCACTACTGTTATTATTGTAAGAGGATATGACATGTAATTTACTAGATAAGGAATAACTAAGTGACTATATTGTGTTAGTAATATCTTAAATCAACTATATGTCTTGGCTATTTTTGTTGTTGTTGTACTGTTATTGCCGTTGTTACGGCTGTTGTGTCGTTATCATCATTACTTTAACAGTCTAGGATTAATACCTAACAATCTACATATCATTCTTAGAATCAAACTTTATCGATTCAGACAGCGGGATTGGTATTGATGCTAATGGTGATATAAAGGAATTAAATTCTTAGAAGTAAAAGATGCAAACATAACCCATAGTACAGGGCGGACATGTGGGGGCCGGCAGCTCGAGGAAAGCCTCTTCTGGCAACAGAAATCTTGTCTCTTTTAATGCACAGCATAGGACACTTAATAAATGGTGGTCCTGTTGTTCGGGGGCTGCACCCCTCCGGCAGCAGGTACAGACACCCCGACTCCTCTTTAATACACATCATTAAGATTAATCTTGTTATCATGAGCATCAATCAGTCTGCTATTATTGTACCTTCATGAATAAATGTGGAGTATATTATGTATCACTCAAGCATTTTTGATACAGAGTAATGCTAAATGGGCTGTAATGATGACGGTGAATAACAGTAATACCAACATGGTAATAAAATAGGCATAGGAAACAAAATTGTACACTTGTTATGTAGTGTAACATACTATGAATGTGACTCAATATACTGCATTTGTTGCATCTGTAAATATGTAACCAACGCTTCGTAAGATAAGAACTGAACAGAGTTATTGTTGCAACCACATTGTTACTTAAGTGTATGAACAGGGGTGTGAGTCAATAAGCTTCTCTTCCTCACACTCCTTTTTCGAGCTAGAATGTTAATAATTTTTTCTTTATTATATTTTTTCTGCATTTTGTGCTTGTGTTGTGTAGCTAAAAAAAAAATCTATCTAATATTGTTTGGGGTGCGACATGTGAATCATGTCTAAATAAGATTTTATTCACACAAAATACATTTTTAAGAATTATGAGTAACTCATCTGCTCCGCTTTTCATAAAATATGATGTTTTGACAATATTTAATGTTAACATATATTGCATAAATGTCTTTATGTACAAGTATGTGAAGATGACAAATATTATGCCCAGAACTTTTGATAGAACTACGGCCAATCAATCTACTCTCCAAAACAAAGGGCCTTCCCTCCAAAATCATTTAGAACCTACTTTAAAGACTAAAACTACTTTAAACTCTTTCAACAGAGAGCTGAAAATAATGTTAACGTGCAAATTTATGTTGTTAAGTTGTTATATCTAAATGTTTGATGTGTCACTGTATTGTCTTGCTTGATCATGTACTTTTATTGTCCATTTAATGGGGTTTTGGGAAGGTGGCTTCATAAGACCTCGTGGTCTTCTCGCTCTCTCCCGCACAATATTTGCACTTTTGTGTCATTTCACTCATCCTGCGGCGCTAATCCTGCCTTAACGGGTGGAGACTACCTCCGTCCAGAACAGCTAGTCAAGCAACGCCTCCTTTTACAGCATTTATCGAACTGGAAATGTAGGTGAAGTAATGCTGCGTTCACTCCACCCCGAATGCCAGCGTCAGTTGCGGCAAGATTACATGTAAAGTCTGAGGTAGAGTACGTCAGAGGTCCGTCAGAGTCTCTGCGGTGCGTTGTGTACGTTGGCTCCGTCAAATTTACTTTCGCTTCATACGGCAACGTAGCAACGCAGAAGATCAGCAAAAAGCCGAAAAGTTAATTACGTCAAACTTCATCCGTTGAGTCCGTTGCCTGACGCAGACCAGCTGTGCGGTGTGAACGCAGAATAAGACTCTGGAAAGGGGTGAGTTGCTCAGTAAGTAAATACAAGTGACTCTTAAAAATCTAAACATCATTTTGGAAATTACATCACCCGTACTCTTTCGTAAAATCTCTTTCGTAGAATCTTTCAAATTATAGTTCAAAGGAAGACTTGTCTAATTAGCTAAGTTAGATTAAACCGTACAAGATGGAGGTTTGAGTTCAGTAAAAATGTTCTTCATTTTCTAAATTCAGTTGCACTTGTTTTATGGGGTATTCAGATGAATAAACATTTTAAAAAGTACAAATGGTTTATGATTTACACTGAAAATTAAATTGCCATGTTTTAAAAAAAATAACTCGTCATGATTTGAAATTCAACATTTAAAGCTTGGATATTGGATATGCCATCTAATGTATCTAGGTTGTAGTTACAATGAAAACATTCCAGCTGCTTGGTTGCCAGGTTTGCTGCATATACGCCCAGTGACCAACCTGAACCGTGTCCAGTCAGGAATGTATCCTAGAGGAGTTAAGCTAACAGCTTTTTTTTTTTTTACGTGTCCTGTCTAGCAGTATGCTACTCAGAATTGGTGTCTGAGTACCAAGTACAAGCCCAACAGTTTTACTTTCCCAAGCAGAGTATTACAGCTTCGCTGTAGTACGCCACTTGATGTATATGTATGAAAAATCTTTATTAGTAATTACTGTGGGTTCAATTTCCTGACGTCATGGACATTAAACTGAGACAAGAAGGGAGAAAGGAAGAAGGTGAAGAAAAGAAACCGGACCAACAGAGGGGCGAACCGACGACACAAGACAGGGAGGCAAATAAAGAACACAAGAAAACATCCCAGTCCTCCACCTCTGCCGGACGGCAGAGAAACAGTAATACAAAACAAAAACAACAAAGTGTACAGAACCAAACCAATAGTTCGGATCTGGTAGAATAAACAAAGAATTACACATTCACTACACACAAGCATTGATTAATGAACATAATACAAATGTTTCTGGTAAGCTCCTGTGAACAACTAACTAATGATGATAACCTCAGCTTAAGATATGTCCGTCCTCACCAATGTCCCCACACCTATGTGTGTGCGAGCATGCAGGTCGGAATAAGGTTTCCCCATGCAAGTGATTGATAGCTGGTGTAAGGAACCGTCAATCCGTCCTACAGGAATCGGCACAGACATGGAGGAGGCAAGAGATGTATGCATCCAGGGTCCCACAGAGTACAGAGGCCACAGGCGGATCAGCGCAGGGTCGATCACCCACCAAGAGGGGAACAGATGGAAGCCCCAGGGGAACACCCACCAGCCGCAATGCTGGGGCCCGAGAGATCGCAGTGACGAGCCCACGGGCTCCGCCGGTAACCGGCTACGCCAGGGCGGGCCCGGACCAGGAACCGGAGGCCACGGGGACCAGGGGCACCCCACCCCCCAGCGGGGCCCCAACCAGGGACCAGCCGACAAGGGTCCCCCGCCGCCGCCGCAGGCAAGGAGGACCCGCAGCCAACCGACGGACAACACACGCCGCCGCCACCCCGGACCAGTACCCACCGCCAACAACCCGGCCCGCCTCCACACATCCACACGCCAGGGAGCCACAGCAAGAGCCACAGCGGATGTACGCCCTCCCCAGGCCGCGCCCAGCCGGCACCTGGACATCCAGATCTTCCAGCTCCAGGGTCCAGATCCCGCCCCACGTGGGGCGCCAAGATCAGGGGCCCAGCCAATGCCGGACAGCCCCACCAGGCGAACAGACCAGCCAGCTGAAGTCCTGGAACCGGCAGGAGGACTGGGCGCCAGGCACGGTCCCCACCGATCCACCGGACGGCACCAACCTATTCTACAACCCCGGCACCCCCATAAGAGGTGCCCCAGTCAATCCAAGGAGGACATCGGCCCGAAACAGCGGCCGCCCGACACACCGGACCACCCAGGACCCGCCCGACATGCACCAGGACCGAGCCGGGCCGCAACCGGGACCCCCAGCCCCAGGCATCGAGAGCCATCATCAACCAGCGGGCAGGAGCAACCATCACCGACGGGGAGTGACGGGGAGGGAAGAAGATGCATCAGGCCAGAGAGCAGCCAAACACCCAACCTGACAGGTAGACATAGACAGACAGAGACACTCATACGTACCCTCCCTCTCATGTGTACACATTCTTACAAATACAGGACATACGAAAAAAGGACGCTATACCCTCATTCATACCCCCCATACGTACACTATACTCCATACTCCCAGGCCCAGGGACAGACGCCCCAGTAGAGAACCCTGCCCCTGCACCCAGGAGACAGACCCCTTTGCCCACCAGGACGGGGACAAGTAGACCGCCAAGGCCCCACACCGGCAAGAGCAGCCCACCAGCCCAGGACCCCGACCAGACGGCGTGATGTTCTATCCGGGCTCCGACCCCTGATGGTCCAACGAACAGGGGTGTGGAAAGACCCCCCAGCCTCTCTCCCCCAGCTCAATGTGGTGTTGTTGCGTGTTGTTCTAATGTGCACTTAAAACAGAGGGGGGGGACATGGGAATACTGCCGGGTACCCCCATCTCCCCCCCCGGGCCCTCAGTGTCTAGATGCGTTTAACCAGTGGGTGCCGGCCACCCACCGCCAGGTCCCTACATGTGCGTTCCCTGTAAATGTTGCAAGTGTAGTGTCTAAATTGCTCAATAAAATCGGGACCCAGGCCGCCACCGGGTAGCGAAGACGGAAGCTCCATCCCGCACCCCAGTGACGTGCCCACGTCCCAAGGCCTTGTGAATGGTAGAATGAAGGAGCAGGTGGACAGAGGCATGGGGATGGGGAGAAAATAACTGGGGTGACCATTGCCAACCCCAGGGAGCCAGCTCCCCTGCTGACTCCAATAGGCACCCCCGTTCGGCCCGATCCACCAGGTTAAGCTAACAGCTAACGTTAGCAAAGTTAGCTAGTGAGTTAGCTTACCGATCCAGGAGAAAAGTCTCTGTTTCTATGTGTGTTTGATGGCGTACAAACGTTTTATGTGGGTCCATCTAGTGTAGGCTTCACCTAAAACTACTCTAGTTTCTGTTAGCTAGCTAGTTAAGTTAGCTAGTGAGTTAACTTAGCGATCCAGGAGAAAAGTCTCTGTTTCTGCGTGTGTTTGATGGCGTAGAAATGTTTTATATGGGTCCATCTAGTGTAGGCTTCACCTAAAACTACTCTAGTTTCTGTTCTTCTGCGGTCACTCCTCTCCTGAGACGGATAACAATATCTCTGGGGCTCTGAAGCAGCTGCTGGACTTGCTGACTCCACCATTCTTCCCAGTACCAGCCCAGCTGTACCGACCATACAGTTGGATCATAGAGAGTGTATCTGTCAACACGCAATGGCGCCCACTACTGGCTGGTAGATGAAAACATAACTTCATTGTCCTGCACGAGTTAAATGTACATTTTATTATATTTTAATGCAAATCTAATTTTTAATCAAATGTTGCACTTTCATTCTGCACCCCTCTAAACACCCCATGGATGTTTTAAATATTTTTTCAAATGTAGCCTTTTATGAAAATATTCCATATACACATGTTCACTTAAATAATTATTCATATAAGTATGTATGTGGTTGCAATATTGTGGTTGAAGGTTAATAGATACAGGTGATTGAATTATGGTCAACATTTTTTTTTGGCTCTCCTGTAGAGTTTCTCAAATGCTACTTACGCCCCTCTTGATCCAAGCCCTCGAAATGAAATCTAGATTTAGCAATAAAATATCACAATTTACCTTTTTCCAATAAGCAAAAAAAAAAACCCACAGGAAATTAATGCTCTTATTGTGAAGATCTCCACAGCTACTTCCTATAATAAGTTAGCACTAATTTAAGTCCAAAAACATCACTTCAATTGAATAATGCGCATTTAAACACACCAATAACTCACTATGAAATGTACTGAAGCTAAACAGTGACCCAACATTATCATAAATACGACGCTTTTATTCTCTCGTTTTACTGCTGATTGATCTGATATTTGAATGATGAAGTCAGAGCTATTTTACCTCAAACTGCTTTGTTACCGAAATGTTTTTGTTTGTTACTGCTGTGAGTCATATAACTGAATTAGTATTTTTCACATTCTATTCAAGGTAATATGGCAAATGGTAGAGGACAAATGGCGCCCTTTATTGGCTCCTACATCTGCTAGACGGCAGAACTGAAAGATTTAAAGTGCAGAGCTGTTCCTGTGGAAATGTTCCCTTTCTTTTCAAATCCTCTGGAACCTTTGATTCATTAATCAGTTCTGGATCAGGCGTAAAATAAGAACCATTTATTCTGAAATCAAACACAAACGACCATTTATTAAACCATCTTTATTATGATTAAACAAGTAGACCATTCTGTTATTTAACCATATACATTTATGATTTATAATTAGCTTTAGTTAACATTCATCAGAACCTTAACGGCACAGAGAGGAGGATCAGTTAGTGCAATTTACAGTTCAACGTCAATCAGCTTCAGTTTGCAAAAATAAACACGTCATCTATTCATTAAAAACTGTAACAGCAGAAAGAAACCTGAACCAGCAGCTAAAACACACACAGGGTAGACGTCAACGCACAGAGGGCGTGGCAGCGAGCCGGCGCCTAAAGGGGCGGGGCTTAAGGCTGCCGCCACAGAGAAGCAGAAACGTTACGTCAAAAAGCAGCGACAACACGTCACCTTTGGCAGCGATGGAGGCTCGTTGTGCGACTGGCAGTGAGGCTATATACCGATAAAAACCCAGCAGGGCCCCGGGGCCCCCAGAGGGGCCTTCCAACCACCACCTCTCCTGGTCTCACTTGCTTTGTACTCAGAATGGGTCAAATATTGTCCGTCTCTTCCTGGAGCTTCTGTTTATGACCCGTCCACGATTTTCTTTTCTTTTATGTTATTTACCAATCAGACTTTATGGTTTTAATGTGAAACCTCAGAATTTATTTTAGTAATGAAGTTTTCTGGTAATCATCTGTAGCTTTTTAATGTCTGCTTCCTGTTTGGACAAGGATTCAGAAAATAAGACAAAACTTTTCCAGACTTGTATTATTCCCGCTGATAGAGCAGACCCGGACCTTAGGTGTTGTTCATGCGCTATGATCCGATATCTTCACACAAAAAAACCAGCTTCATCTCCAGGAGGTTTTTAACCCTGTTCTAACCTAGAGAGGGGAGTTTTTCCTCTCCACTGTCGCTGCATGCTTGCTCCGTAAGGGGGAATCTGTGGTTGGAGTCTGCATGAAAAACTTCCAGTCAATGACTCCATGGAATCTGCTGGGATTCATTAAACACGAAACTTTTCAACAGATTGGAATGTTTGGATGATCGTTTTGAAATGAGTTTTCTTGTAAAGTGTGTTGAGATTAAATTTTAATGGTCGCTTTATGAATAAAATGATGCACTGATGCATATGGGGAAGAATCTGTCGATACGATACGCATCACGATACAAAGGGAACGATACGATATATTACAGCGTATAACAATACTATGAATAAGACTGTATAATGTGATTTTTAAAACTGAATTTAACTGTAGAAATTCTAAACACTCCAACCTGTTTTATCCAGAAACGCACCCAGTTTTATTACCAGATCTAGTTTATCCAATGGAACAAGGAGGGTGAAAACAGCCACCAACTACCAGTCTGACTTTTCATTTCATGACAAAAATTGCTGTCATTATTAATGGTTCAATTCAAATTCTTAAAAAATAAATGTCAATGTTTTGCTTTTGAATATGGGAACAATATCGTGACCTAGAATATCGCGATATATTGGCATAACAATATTTTCTCACATCTCTAGTCGTCATAATAATAAATAGGGGCGTTTTTTTTATTGAAATCAACCTAAATGACTTCACAACCTTCTGTATCAAAATTTAAAAAACCATCATGATCAATTCCTCCCATGTTTACATACTGTAGCGTCACTAGCATCCCACTCGAACTCCGTAGCAACAGTTAGCAGATAACCGTTTATTTACTCAGATTTCCTCATCACAAGGAACCTCACATCGCATTTTCCCTAACAAGTAACTAACCGGTTCTTATACATATCACAACAAAACCTGGTAACAGTATTAACTGCCTGTATTCCCCGTAAACATGAGCTGACGCTAACAAGTAGCTATTAGCTAAGCTACAGTTAAACCATGGGTGAAGAAAGAAGCAGCGAGACCGGAGCTAAAGCCGCTCCTTCTACTCTAAAATCACCAGTGAGGAACCCTTGAGTTCCCCGTGAGTTAAGTCGACTTTCTGGTCGTAAACTGGACAACCGCTGCTAGCTGCACGTTAGCTTGTTTCTCTGAGCCAACCGGAGCTGAGTTTTAGCGCTGCAGTAACTAATAAGAGCCACCAGATGGTAGCAACCATCTGTTACTGATCATTTCTGTTATTTATTTTTACACTTATAAGTGTAACAATTTATTGTAACTAAATATTGTAAGTAATTATTTAATTACTTACAATAATCATTATTATTTGACCATTAATGCCTAATGTGATATATTACACGAAAATAACGGAAACTGCATCACTTATGTCTTTTGAAATAAGATAAGAAAACATTTAATGAATGAAACCATCGATCGTAGACCATTCTAAAAATGGCACAGGGCTCTGCACGCTAAGAAAAGGGACAAAATAATCAAGAATGGAATCATTAACCCAAAATCAAATCGAATATTTGGAGAATAAATGATTGAATCAAGAACCTGGATGGAGGTTCATTATGAGAAAATCTCATTTTTTCATTTTTCTGTATTTAAAGAAATCTAATCTGGAGTTTCCTCTGATGTTGGAGGTCCTGAATATGTGAGAACAAGTTATTTATCTAAAAATCCAAAATTATGAGTTTAAAATACAACTCTGAGAACAAAAGTAAAAACAGTTCAGATTATATATTCATAAAACTAATCTATTCTTTATGATTGAAATTCCCACTTTAATGACAAACCTATATTTAAGCATTAATCTTAGAGGAAATTCGACGTTTTCCTACTTACCCGACTCATCTGAGCTCAGCCCAGTGTGTGGGTTATGTGGGGTCATTTTAATCTGTAAAGCACTTTGAGCTGCATTTTTCTTGTATGAAAAGCGCTTTATAAATAAAGTTTAATTAGAAAATTCAGATTTCATTTGATCAAAATAATGACTAAAGATGATGGACATGTTTGACAATTGTTTCACACAAATTTAAGTTACCACCAGATAATAATTCAGTTTTACATGTAGATAAACTTTAATCTCAATATTTTGGATGCACAGATAGAAAGTGCTCCCCGTTGTTTCATCTGATAACGTTTAAATTAAACTTTATTATCATTAGTTCATTTTTTATATCTGGAGGAACTGTTTTGTTCTAAACATCTGAGTCACAGAGGAAAATATATATAAGAATGTGTAATATTCATGGATTAAAACTGAGCTGTTAATCCCAACATATGTTGACCTTTTGGGGTTAAAAGATTATTTAAAACTTTATCTTTCAGTTTAAAATCTATTTTATTTTGTAGGTTTTACATATTTATTCCCTTCAGTTTAAGAATGTCGTCTTTCTGATGCAGCATAGAACAGCTGACGGCGTCGTCACGTTTTCCAGAAAAATTAACGGAAAGCTAAAGGTGAAGCAAGCGTTAAAAGGCCGAGATCATCAGAACCGGAACAAATCTCGGTTCTGTAAGCAGAAAAAGGACAGAACTTTGCGCACGTCATAAAACCAGCTGATCATCAGCTGCTTAAATGTACAGTTAATGCCTCTGAGATCAGCTCCAGCAAACTGCAGCGCCCCCTGCTGTTTGCCCGGCTGTAATCTCTCCATTTGACTATGATTCTTCATGGTGTCAGTTTGGACCCTCAGAACCTAAAATCTACAGCATTTCATAATTAAATAATTATTCATCTTCAGACAGAAACATGAACCTGGTGATTTTTCTATCCTGACACTGAGGTGGTTCAGACCAGCCTGCAGTAACGGATCAAACAGAACCCAGATGTTCTTCCAGTAACACCAACCCAGAACTTCCAGTTCAACGCAGAAACTCACCAGATTTCGTTTACTAGCACCAAAGAGATGAAAGTAAACATTAGAACCACGATACAGTAACTAAGCGCTACATGGGAATCCAGAACCATCAGAACCAATGAGACCCAACTCGCTCCAAGCTCCTATGAACTGGTCCTTCTGGATCTGGATCAGAGTAGCGAAACAAAAGGGAGGGAACCTGAGAGCAGAATTTGTACTGTTCGCAGATCACACTGGGATCAGACAGGTATCACACCGGGATCATACTGGAATCACACTGGGATCATACTGGAATCACACTGGGATCAGACAGGTATCACACCGGGATCATACTGGAATCACACTGGGATCATACTGGAATCACACTGGGATCATACTGGAATCACACCGGGATCATACTGGGATCAGACAGGGATCACACCGGGATCATACTGGAATCACACTGGGATCATACTGGAATCACACCGGGATCATACTGGAATCACACTGGGATCATACTGGAATCACACTGGGATCAGACAGGTATCACACCGGGATCATACTGGAATCACACTGGGATCATACTGGAATCACACTGGGATCATACTGGAATCACACCGGGATCATACTGGGATCAGACAGGGATCACACCGGGATCATACTGGAATCACACTGGGATCATACTGGAATCACACCGGGATCATACTGGAATCACACTGGGATCATACTGGAATCACACTGGGATCAGACAGGTATCACACCGGGATCATACTGGAATCACACTGGGATCATACTGGAATCACACTGGGATCATACTGGAATCACACCGGGATCATACTGGGATCAGACAGGGATCACACCGGGATCATACTGGAATCACACTGGGATCATACTGGAATCACACCGGGATCATACTGGAATCACACTGGGATCATACTGGAATCACACTGGGATCAGACAGGTATCACACCGGGATCATACTGGAATCACACTGGGATCATACTGGAATCACACTGGGATCATACTGGAATCACACCGGGATCATACTGGGATCAGACAGGGATCACACCGGGATCATACTGGAATCACACTGGGATCATACTGGAATCACACCGGGATCATACTGGGATCAGACAGGGATCACACCGGGATCAGACAGGGATCACACTGGAATCACACCGGGATCCTACTGGAATAACACTGGGATCATACTGGGATCAGACAGGGATCATACTGGGATCACCCTGGGATCATACTGGGATCAGACAGGAATTATACTGGAATCATACTGGGATCACCCTGGGATCATATTGGGATCACCCTGGGATCAGACCGGAATCATACTGAATCACACCGGGATCATACTGGGATAAGACAGGGATCACACGGGATCATACTGGGATCATACTGGAATCACACCGGGATCATACTGGGATCACACCGGGATCATACTGGAATCACACTGGGATCACACTGGGATCACACCGGGATCATACTGGAATCACACTGGGATCACACTGGAATCACACCGGGATCATACTGGAATCACACCGGGATCATACTGGAATCACACTGGGATCACACCGGGATCCTACTGGAATCACACCGGGATCCTACTGGAATCACACTGGGATCCTACTGGAATCACACCGGGATCCTACTGGAATCACACCGGGATCCTACTGGAATCACACTGGGATCCTACTGGAATCACACTGGGATCCTACTGGAATCACACTGGGATCCTACTGGAATCACACTGGAATCACACCGGGATCATACTGGAATCACACCGGGATCATACTGGAATCACACTGGGATCAAACCAGGATCCTACTGGAATCACACTGGGATCCTACTGGAATCACACTGGGATCATACTGGAATCACACCGGGATCATACTGGAATCACACTGGGATCACACCAGGATCCTACTGGAATCACACTGGGATCCTACTGGAATCACACTGGGATCATACTGGGATCACACTCTCACATTTTCTACAGGAACCAGAAAACCAGGAGGTTCTGATGGGTCCTGGATCATCCTGTAGGTTCCACATAGAGAAGAGGCAGCTTTACGCTCTTATTCCCCATCCCCCCCCCCATGAGCCCAGCCTAAGGAGGGAATCACCATAGCAACTAGGTAAACCATAATAGTGTTTCAAAGCTGAAGCTTAACCATGAATCCCAGCTTGGTCTGATCAGGTATTCCCAGATGTTCTACGCTCGGAATGATCAAACGTTCCCAGATGTTCTAAACTCGGAATGATCAAACGTTCCCAGATGTTCTAAACTCGGAATGATCAAACGTTCCCAGATGTTCTAAACTCGGAATGATCAAACGTTCCCAGATGTTCTAAACTCGGAATGATCAAACGTTCCCAGATGTTCTACGCTCGGAATGATCAAACGTTCCCAGATGTTCTAAACTCGGAATGATCAAACGTTCCCAGATGTTCTAAACTCGGAATGATCAAACGTTCCCAGATGTTCTAAACTCGGAATGATCAAACGTTCCCAGATGTTCTAAACTCGGAATGATCAAACGTTCCCAGATGTTCTACGCTCGGAATGATCAAACGTTCCCAGATGTTCTAAACTCGGAATGATCAAACGTTCCCAGATGTTCTAAACTCGGAATGATCAAACGTTCCCAGATGTTCTAAACTCGGAATGATCAAACGTTCCCAGATGTTCTACGCTCGGAATGATCAAACGTTCCCAGATGTTCTAAACTCGGAATGATCAAACGTTCCCAGATGTTCTACGCTCGGAATGATCAAACGTTCCCAGATGTTCTACGCTCGGAATGATCAAACGTTCCCAGATGTTCTACGCTCGCAATGATCAAACGTTCCTAGATGTTCTACGCTCGGAATGATCAAACGTTCCTAGATGTTCTACGCTCGGAATGATCAAACGTTCCCAGATGTTCTACGCTCGGAATGATCAAACGTTCCTAGATGTTCTACGCTCGGAATGATCAAACGTTCCCAGATGTTCTAAACTCTGAATGATCAAACGTTCCTAGATGTTCTACGCTCGGAATGATCAAACGTTCCCAGATGTTCTACGCTCGGAATGATCAAACGTTCCCAGATGTTCTAAACTCGGAATGATCAAACGTTCCCAGATGTTCTAAACTCGGAATGATCAAACGTTCCCAGATGTTCTAAACTCGGAATGATCAAACGTTCCCAGATGTTCTAAAATAGGATGATCAAAACGTTCCTAGATGTTCTACGCTCGGAATGATCAAACGTTCCCAGATGTTCTACGCTCGGAATGATCAAACGTTCCCAGATGTTCTACGCTCGGAATGATCAAACGTTCTCAGATGTTCTACGCTCGGAATGATCAAACGTTCCCAGATGTTCTACGCTCGGAATGATCAAACGTTCTCAGATGTTCTACGCTCGGAATGATCAGACTCTTCCGCTCCAGGAAATTTCCACTCATCGTTTTGAAACATTTCATGGCAGAACGTTCTGATTCCTGTAAACTTCCAGGTCCAGTTTTAGATGTTTGCAGCTTTATTTTAAAAAAGAAACAAGAAAAACTTCGGGTCTGGACGTCAGTGCCGTTATCTGTTAGCTGCACGATATTTTGTAGTCGTTACGATAATCTCACCGATGGCTAGACTACATCTAGTTACTGCACAGTTAGGACTGTTAGAAACGGTTCTGGTTCTGATCAGAAGCAATGACTCTTGGGAAATAATCTAGGTCCGATTCCAGCCACATCTTCCCAGACGTCCTGAATGTCTGCAGCTCGTTGCAGAAAACGTTCCTTTATGAGATGAAGATGAGCCTCGTCCTCCTCCTCAGCAGGACATGGACACTGTGACCCGCGTCCAGCTTAGTTAGCGCTGCTATAAAGCTACATGAGTGGAATCACAGCCACCAGAACCAGAACCGGACCGGCTTCCCAGGTTCAGTAGGAAGCAGCTGGAAATGCAGAACTACCGGTTTCCAGAAGACCCGGTCAGTGTCCCCCGTCTCCGGAGGATGGACTCTCTGAGCGTCCGTCTCTGCTGGCTGAAGACTTCTTCTGCTTCAGCTTGGACTTCCTCAGCATCCGTACCTGCAGACGGTAGAGAGACAGGTGAAGACAGAACCATGAGGGGATCTAGGAGACAACTCGGAGACAACCATGAGACAACTAGGAGACAACTAGGGGAAAGATAGGAGACAACTATGGGACAACTAGGAGACATCCATGAGACAACTAGGAGACAACTAGGGGAAAGATGGGAGACAACTATGGGAAAACTAGGAGACAACTAGGGGACAACTAAGGGAAAAATAGGAGACAACTATGGGACAACTAGGGGAAAAATAGGAGACAACTAGGAGACAACTATGGGACAACCATGAGACAACTAGGGGACAACTAGGAGACAACTAGGAGACAACTAGCGGAAAAATAGAAACAAATAGGGGAAAAATAGGAGACATCTAGGAGACAACTATGGGACAACCATGAGACATCTAGGGGACAACTATGGGACAACTAGGGGACAACCATGAGACAACTATGGGACAACTAGGGGAAAAATAGGAGACAACTAGCAAAAAACATGAGACAACTAGGAGACAACTAGAGGAAAGATGGAGACAACTAGGAAACAGAGACAACCATGAGACAACTAGGGGAAAGATAGGAGACAACTATGGGACAACTAGGAGACAACCATGAGACAACTAGGAGACAACTAGGGGAAAGATAGGAGACAACTATGGGACAACTAGGAGACATCCATGAGACAACTAGGAGACAACTAGGGGAAAAATAGGAGACAACTAGGAGACAACTATGGGACAACTAGAGGAAAGATAGGATACAACTATGGGACAACTAGGAGACATCCATGATAGAAACTAGAAAAGACAACTAGGACGACAACTAGGGGAAAAAATAGAGACAACTAATATGGGACAACCATGAGACAACTAGGAGACAACTAGGGGAAAGATAGGAGACAACTATGGGACAACTAGGAGACATCCATGAGACAACTAGAGGAAAGATAGGAGACAACTATGGGACAACTAGGAGACATCCATGAGACAACTAGGAGACAACTAGGGGAAAGATAGGAGACAACTATGGGACAACTAGGAGACAACTATGGGACAACTAGGGGAAAAATAGGAGACAACTAGGGGACAACTAGGGGAAAAATAGGAGACATCTAGGAGACAACTATGGGACAACCATGAGACAACTAGGGGACAACTAGGGGAAAAATAAGAGACCACTAGGCGACAACTATGGGACAACTAGGAGACATCCATGAGACAACTAGGAGACAACTAGGGGAAAAATAGGAGACAACTAGGAGACAACTATGGGACAACTAGAGGAAAGATAGGATACAACTATGGGACAACTAGGAGACATCCATGAGACAACTAGGAGACAACTAGGGGAAAAATAGGAGACAACTAGGAGACAACTATGGGACAACTAGGGGAAAAATAGGAGACAACTAGGAGACAACTATGGGACAACCATGAGACAACTAGGAGACAACTAGAGGAAAGATAGGAGACAACTATGGGACAACTAGGAGACATCCATGAGACAACTAGGAGACAACTAGGGGAAAAATAGGAGACATCTAGGAGACAACTATGGGACAACCATGAGACAACTAGGGGACATCTAGGGGAAAAATAAGAGACAACTAGGGGACAACTATGGGACAACTAGGGGAAAAATAGGAGACAACTAGGAGACAACTATGGGACAACTAGGAGACAACTATGGGACAACTAGGGGAAAAATAGGAGACAACTAGGAGACAACTATGGGACAACTAGGAGACAACTATGGGACAACTAGGGGAAAAATAGGAGACAACTAGGAGACAACTATGGGACAACCATGAGACAACTAGGAGACAACTAGGGGAAAAATAGGAGACAACTAGGGGACAACTAGGGGAAAAATAGGAGACAACTAGGCGACAACTATGGGACAACTAGGGGAAAAATAGGAGACAACTAGGAGACAACTATGGGACAACTAGGGGAAAAATAGGAGACAACTAGGGAAAGAATAGGAGACAACTAGGGGACAACTAGGGGAAAAATAGGAGACAACTAGGAGAAAACTAGAAGACAGCCTCTTGGTGTTAATTGTATTGATTATTTTACCTTTATTATATATTATATATGACCTATTTTCTAATATCAGTTAGTAGTTTAGTGCATTCGTTAGTAAACTAGATTTATTGATGGAAAGTTGACGTATTTTGTGAATCTTGCAAAAATATGACGTTTGTGATTACTGCGACTATGCGTAAAAATATTGTCCACAACGTTTGAACTTGTTCTTTAAACCAGAAGTTCTGCCCCGATTAAATAATTAATAACTTAGACCTGAACATCATCAATATTTATATTAAAATAATGATAATAAATATTGGTGATTATTTTAAAGAGACAGTGATTATTTGTGTTCAAAATGATGCTAATTGGCTAAAAAGCAAATTCATTACAAACCTTAGCGGAGTTTGGATCAGGAGCTGCTGTCGCTGAAGGATTAGTAATTATTTCAGATGAAAGTCTGCGTATTATTAACGTTTCTGTTAATGATTTCAGAAAACAATGATTCCCTAGCTTCTGTCAGAGTTAAACTATATCTGTTCAGTCTGTCTTTGTAGATCTGGTGTCGGGTTTTCACTACGTACCAGTAAGTCACTCGTCCATGCAGACTTCTTTCTACCAGCGAAGAAATTAGCACCAAGTTTATAAAAAGGTAGAAAGAAAGCTTCGTTAGGGTCCTTTATCTGGAGAGCTAAATATTAAAAAGAATCACATGTGGACAGACATACTGTAGCTTCTTAAAGCTACGCCTCCACCTCGTCTGTTTCCTGCTCTCGCTTAGAAATGTATCATTTGACGTGGTTGACTCTATTAGCGCCGAGGAGTCAATCATTGTTACTGCCTAACCAGGTTTCTGATAGAAATACAGCATCTAGATTTGGATCAGTGACAAAGTCAATAATTAGAAACGACATCCCTGGCAAACACCTGATGTTTGATAATGTGAATTTAAGAGATCAGTTTGAGCTTTAATACTGTAGTTTTTGGTTTTATTTTAATGGTTTCTTGTAAAGTGCCTTATGATGAGATCTGGTGTTAACTGGCGCTTTATAAATTAATCATAACAAATGATTAATTATGAAGAAAAATATCAGATTATTTTACTGTAAGGTCTGAAGGTCCTGAGTATGTGAGAAAAAGTTATTTCCCTGAAAATAGGAACTTATTAGCGTAATTTATAAAAAATATCTATTTGTTATTTAAATCTTAATTTAATCTTAAACAAAATCCAGACTTCATTTCATCAAAATTATGACTTTAAACTATGAATATGATCTAAGAGTTACTGCCAGATAATCGGTTTTACGTGTAAACGATGGAATTTTGTCTCAACGTTTTGGATGTGCAGATAGAAACCTGCAAACATTTAAATTAAGCTTTTTTTATGATTAGTTCATTTTTTAAATCCGGAGGAAGTATTTTCTTCTAAACATCTGAGTCACATCAGAGGAAAAAATAGATAAGAAAAAACGCATGTCGACATCTGGGGTTAAAAGATGATCCAAAACTTTATCTTTCAGCTTCAAAGTTATTTCATTCAGTTGATTTTTAGACATTTGTTTCCTTCAGGTGAAAAACTTTGTCCCTCTGATGCGGCATCCAGCAGCTGAGTTTTCATTTATTACCGAAGTTTATTTCGAGCCTTAAGCAAACAGGATTTATTGATGGAAAGTTTTTGTGAAGTTTGTGATTACTGTGTGCAAGTGTAAAATTATTGTCCACGTTTAAACGTATCCTTTAAATGAGACTTACGTGTCTGGAGACATAAAGTTATTCTTCAAAAGGCAGATTATTATAGACATGAGCTGAAACAATATTAATGATTATTATTGGTGATTATTTTAAATTAGAAACTGATCACTTTTTTTCGATGTGAAACCGTAAAGCGATTTGTTCTCCTCTCTATCAGGTATCAGCGGTGGTGGAGAGGAGAACTACACCCAGTAGTCCCAGTTTGACTGTTAACTGGGCTCCAGTTCTAACGGGGGGCGTCCTGCTGAATGAGTCGGGTCAGAGCGGAGCTACGGGGGCCCCTCAGGGACAAACGGAGCGTACCTTTGGTCCCGCAGCAGAGATGATGATGTGTCCCGGCGGCTGGATCCACGGCTCCCCGTCCACCTGCACAGGTATGGGCTTGCTGAGGGTCAGCCGGACGTAGGCCCCCTGGGCGATCCGGATCCCGGCGCGGAGCCCGCTCTGGATCTGACCCTGCAGAGACACAGCGGACGTTTGAGCCGAGCTGGGAGAACCCGGCCGAAGACGCTTTCCTGCAGCGCGCCGCACCATGTGGACGACCCCGGTGACCCCGACCACCTCCAGCAGGCCGTCGTCGATCCTCGGCCGGGAGAACCGCCCGTCCGCCTCGGACCCCCACAGATCGGCACCAGAACCCCAGCTGCACAGAGGGAGCAGAAGGAAGGCGATGAAGGCGGCTGCGTCTTCCTGCTGGGGGCGCTGTGTGTGTCCGTGTGCTACCTGGGGATGTTGAGGAAGATCAGACCCACGATGTTGGGTAAGGGGACCTCCTGGGTGTCCACCTGCAGCTGCAGCTCCTTGTGGAGGCTCCTGCTGTGGCTGATCTTCTGCAGACCCACCTTCACATAAACACCTTTGTTGTGGAACCTGTGGAGGGAAGGCGGGCTTTATTCCGCCTGGTTCATGGCCGTTACCGTGGGGCTGCGCCACGCCTAAAAACGGCAAACTCTTTGGATTTCATTTATGGAAGACCAAAACTGACATCATTAAAAATAAAAGCAGAAATATAAATATTTTGTTTTTCCTTTTCCCCATACATGCATTCATTGTCTTTACATTCTCGTCTTTTCACTGTATGCATTTCTGCCTCATTATGAGCAAATGAGGAGGGCGGCGCTTCTTGGTCCAACTCCTCTACTATTGGTCAACAACCAGGAAGGAGGAGGATCCATGTGAACGCCAGCATCAAGCCACTTCCTCCAACATGTGGAGAACTAACGGGTCAGCTTCATTATTCGTGTCTGCAGCTAAATAGAGCAGCTTCTGGCTCATAATATCTAAGCAAAGCAATAAATAGTCATCACTGACTCTATGCACAATCTTTCTGCACAATATGTATTTTCCTGGACTAAAATGGACGCATTAGCAAAAGGAAAAACAAAATATATATTTTTTTCTTGACGAAAATAAGTTTCTAAGTAAAAGGAAAAACAAAATATATACATTTCTTTGCAAATTTGCATGTATAATATTTATATTTCTGCTTTTATTTTTTATTATATCGGTTTTGGTTTATGAA
Organism: Apricaphanius iberus; assembly: GCA_028564705.1. Taxonomy (NCBI): domain Eukaryota; kingdom Metazoa; phylum Chordata; class Actinopteri; order Cyprinodontiformes; family Aphaniidae; genus Apricaphanius; species Apricaphanius iberus. Next base: position 109,716 of record JAPXFQ010002783.1, on the reverse strand, counting down.
TTATCACTAATATTAGTTTCATCTAAACCCTCAGCTTGTATGTTAGACCCAATACCAACTAAATTATTTAAGGAAGTGTTCCCTCTGGTTACTGGCCCTATCCTAGACACGATGAATCTATCTTTAATAAATAGATATGTGCCACGGTTATTATCGCTAACAAAAACATGTTCTTTAACAGAAATAAAAACAAAAACGAGAATGTGCAACAAGAGGCAAAAAAACTGTAACGAGTTTTCACAAGACTAACTAAAACGAACTGAATTTATTGAGAAAATTTGCTTTGTTTCTGTCCATCCTAGGGCCCCTCCTATTTAGCATCTACCTGCTCCCACTAAGCCAGATTATAATGTTAACCACCACAGCTATGCTGATGACACTCAGCTTTATATCTCAATGTCACCAGATCGTCTCTAGAACCAGAACCAAACGTGGAGAAGCAGCTTTTAGTTTCTATTCTCCTCATATCTGGAACAAACTAAGTACCTTCTAGTGTTTACTTATGTTAAATGTTTTATGTGCACAACTGTACCGGAAAAAATTCCTAGTTTGTGAACTTGTTCTCAAACAATGGCAATAAAACCGATTCTGATTCTGATTCTGAACTACCAGGAGAACGCAAAGCTGCAGAGACACTGAACTCTTTTAAATCTAAAATTAAAACGTACCTATTTAGACTTGATTATGAGTAACTGATCCTATTATTGCCAATCCTATTATTAAATGTTTTTACATTAAATTGTTGTTTTTAATCGAAAGCTATCGTTTGTTTTATGACCGTTCGTTTAGGCTTTCTCTTCTTGATTCTATGTTTTAATTTTCACATTTCTGTGTGCTGTACAAATAAATCTGCCTTGCCTAGAGAATTATTTCTACGTCTCTCCCTGCCTACTGCGCGCCGTCACCAGAAACAGATACGATAATGTGTTGCGCCTTTGGCTGCACAAATTATTTGTCTTCTTCATCATGTATTTTGCTCTGTAATGCAGACATCGGCCACCAGGGAGCTGCAGGTAATGCATCAATCAGCCCCGCTGACGTATGAGCTCTAAACCAATGTCATTATTACATTCTTTAAAAAAAAAAAAAAACCCTATTGGTATATACAAAATAAATTCTTACCATTTTAATTAAATACATATTAAAATATTCTTTGGGTTAATCTTGATGAATTAAGTATAAAATAATGCAGTTCATTTGGGGCCATGAGCTTGTATAAGCACACACATAAAGCAAGTGGAACTCTTTGGTTTTACTGTTCAATATTAAAGCGGCGGTATTATGTAAGATTGACTTTTTGACGTGTAACATCCTGATAACGTGTTATTTCCTCATTAAAAACATTCCTGAAGTTTTGCTTTGATCCATCCACTTATGTTTGAATAATATTTGAGTACCTAATGGTAGTTATTGTGGGAGCTGAAACGCCTGCTCCCACCCATCTCCTCCTTTTCCTCTCATCTCCTCCTCCTACATCAGGGCCGGCCCGAGGCATAGGCAGTATAGGCAAATGCTAAGGGCGCCGCATACCCCGGGGGGCGCCGGAGACGCGTTAAGAACTTTCCGCTGTTATTGTACTTGACACTGCAACAAGTGTATCAGCGTTAGGATTTACAATTTACAGTCTACAGCTTTACATGGCATTGACTTTAACTGTTAAGGGCTGTTATTATATGACCAGTGGGGACTTGAAGGGATCACACATACACTTAGCTCACGGTGCCGAACAAAACATTATGCGCCACAAAGCAGGATGGGAAACCACCACCTCCACCAATCAGACTTCTTTTACCCGCCATTCGGTTTCCGTTTTTATTGCGTCAAAAGAAGTTAATATGTCAAAGTGTCCCAAATTATCTGGTGCCCAGGGGAGGAAGAAATGAAAAGAAGAGGAGGAAAAACGTGACAAAGACAAAGGTAATGTTACAGTAAAGATGATGTTAATGATATTATTTTGATGTTACAGAAAGATGATGATCAATAATGCCATTAGCTATTAGCATACATGGTTAGCTAATCTATAAATAGTAGGGATTCAACGGGACAGGGTAAAGTACAGGACCGTTCGGTACGCCCTGCACGGGACAATCCGTCCTCCTGTACCTTGGGACTTCGGTACCGCCATTGATTTTGTGCTGGTAATTAGTTACTGCCGGCCCGACGTTACCAAACTGCGCCGTGCTCCCAGACACAGGTGCAACAACCAGCTCGCTGTTCCCCGCTCCAGCAGCTGGTTGGCATAGAGACACGAACTCCTCTCCACAATGCGTGCATCACGGAGCAGTGAGGAGCAAAAAAATGTACACGGGTCGGTTTCGCTTTTTTTCGGAAATCAGCCCTGGTGTTAGGTGCTGCTCAAATGTCTCCCCGACATGAGCGCTTTCTGCCCGGGTGGGCTCCAGCATTCAGGGGCGCCGGGTTGCGCTGTGTTCATCTCCTATTTGCGGTATGCCAGAGCGCGAAGCAAAGAGGAGATGTGCTGCGCTCCATTCATTGATGCACACACAAATGCCCTTTGAGCAGCGGGCACACGAAGAATATTCGCCACCTGTGTCAGTGTGGTCAGATGCGCTCTTGTTTAAAGAACTGGTAAAATGCAGAAAACATTCTGTTACTGCAGCCCTGTGTGTGAACAATAATCCCAGAGAGACGTACAGCACGTTTATGTTGTATTCTCACGGCTTTGACCTGCCCAAACCTGCAACTATGGGCGGATTAAGTTAACTGTTACATTCTGCTTTTTGTTCCCACTTCCCAAAAAAATTTAATATTTGTTTTGGGATTTAAAAAAGCAGTCTCAAGTACCGAGGTTGTCATATGATGATGTCGTAGATGACTTTGCCTCAAGAAAATCCAGGAAAGTCGAGCTGTAGCAAGTCATGTAAGATTAAGGAGGTGGTGGTGTAGTTCCTGAAGTAATTTAAGGCAGGACCAAAAACACCAACAGAGCTCTTTTAAAGATCATCTTTTCATTTTTTTTTAGATAGATACATAGATAGATAGATAGATAGATAGATAGATAACATGAGATAGATACATAAAATAGCTGAAAGAAGATAGATAAAATAAGATAGATAGACAAGATACTAATATCTTATTTTGCACAGTGCCGTATTTCTATTGCATTTAAGTTAATGTCACTTGTTTACACTTATGTAGGCTATCTATATTGTATTTAATATGTTGAGTTCATTTTTTTCTTTCTTTCTTTAATTATTATTATTATAATTAGTATTTTGAATGTGCAATTGTTTTATTTAAATAAAATAATGTCTAAAACAAAGCTATAAAGTTTCTTGTGAGTATATGTACACTAGCAGTGCAAGTACTGTACTGCAATGCAAGGGGGCGCCACTTAAAATCTTGCCTAGGGCACCAAATTGTTTAGGGCCGGGCCTGTCCGACATGATGTAGACCGGATCATCTCCGGTAGAGTAGCTAGCAGCTATAGTTAGCTTAGGCTAACTGTAAGGCTAAGAGTTTGGACTTCATCTTTGGAAACAATCCTAGACCGAAAAATATCTGTTATCTTTGTGTAAATCACTTCACAGACGACTGATTTCTCAACAAAAGTCTTTTTGATAATAGATTAATAAGCAGATTGGCCCTAAAGGTGAGGCTACTCCATCAGAACCTGTAAAAGTAAGAATAATAACTCAACATTACTAACTCAGACTTCAAAACGGAGCTTTATATATCTGTGTTTTTATGGTTTCAGTGCAAAACTTAGCTTCATAGTGATTAATATTTATAAAAGGTGCCAAGTTAAATATTACAAAGCCGACACGTCTTATAAAAGCCTCTAAATATCGGATATCGGATCATTTGCGTCGTCTTACAATCTACCTCGTTGCCATTCTTCACCAATGTGATTTTTTTTTCCTAAATACTAAAATGCAACAAACTAAAAACTTCTGTAAACTATCAGAGTCCGACTCCACCACATGCTGTTATGATAACCGGTCTGCAGGGGGAGTTTCACAAAGGGTAGGAGGGCTTAGAGAGGCTCAGGCGAATATCAAGGCGTCAAATACGGAAGTGATGAGAAGGCAAATTTCTTTAAGGTGGATTTTATATTATATACATATATATATATATATATATATATATATATATATATGTATATATATATATATATATATATATGGGATTTTAAGAATGATTTAGGGTAACATTTTTATTTGAGTGTGCTATAGAGTGGTACTGTGTGCCTGGAAGAAGCAGCGCAGCTAATTAGTCAGGTTAAACTGTAAGAAAAAGAAGAAGAAGAACCATGAACAAGTGTGTGTGTGTTTTTCACAGTCAGCGCTGTGTGGATGGAAAACAACCTTTAAAGATTGTGGCCACTACAGTACAAGATGTCTACATTTTCCTTATTAAAAGTATTGTTACTAAAAATAACCTGTTTTATTGTTTTTTTGTAACCAATTTCCAGCCAGTGAATGGGAAAATTACTGCATGCAAAGTAATGGAGTTGCAAAAGAAAAAAGCTGCACAACACAAGTGGTACTGAAAAGGTTGGCAGGTCTGAAAATGCGGAGAATTGTTATTTTTACGGGGGGCATCGTTAAATCAGTTGGAGCTGCTGTGCGGAGGTCGAGAATAAGGTCATAGTTACGTCGCTTAGCCCAAAGGAAGGGTGGAGTTAGAGCGGCGCACAGAGTGTTCAGTTCGAAGAAGAAAGGTAGCAGCGGATAAATTGCTTTATTATTTACACGTTTCAAAGGTATTAAGGTATAGATGAGCAGTGCACACGATTCAGTACCATTATTTACTGGTTTACCTTTATTATTTATTTGTTTTTGTAACTTTTTGTGATATAACGTATAACCACGCCTGTTTGGTCCCTAACCCAGGTGAAGCCATGTTTTACACATAAAATCTAACATTTTCTGGGGGTTTTTTTTGCTTCATTTCCTCCTCCAACCCTGGAAGCGCTGCTGCTGAGTGAGCTTCTCTCTGCTGGTCCATCAGATTACCTGCTGCTGAATTTATCCGGTTCGTCCTCCCGGGCCAGATGGAAGTCCAGGCTGAGCTCCGCATCGATGCCGAGACCAAAGTAGTTGTTCATCTGGACGATCTGAGAGGAGGAGACGGCATCTTCAACCTGCTCAGCTTTTAACACCGCGGAGGTCTTTCTGCAGGAACTACAGCAAACCTTGGGTGGTTCCAGGAAGCCGTTGTCCTTCCCGTCCTCCGAGATGTCCTGAGCGTCCAGCAGGATGGTCCAGCGGTCCATCTGGACTTCGTCGGCCTCGTCCACAGACACCAAGATGTGGTGGGGGTCCTCGCCGCTGTAGCCTGCCCCCCAGCGGAGGATCCGAGCCAAGTCGTTCCCTGACCAATCGGAAAGAAGGATATGAGGTGGTACTCCGACCAGGACGTCACCAAGGCCCGAGCAGCGCCGGTCTCACCTGTCCCCAGCGGGACGATGCCGATGGGCGGCTCCCGGCAGACCAGCTTGTGCCTCACGGTCTCCAGAACTCCCAGGACCCATCCGACGGTGCCGTCGCCGCCGCACACCAGAACCCGGAACCTGGGAACCTGCCTGAAGGTGTGGAGACTGCAGCGACACCAGCAACGCAACGTGTCAACGTTTAGTCACGCTTAGAGCGGCAGAACCAGAACCAGAACCGGGATGTCCTCACCCTGCCAGCGGGCCTCCGTTGGTGAGGTCAAACACCTGGTGAGGGTTCAGGAGTTTCCGGAAGCTGTGGAGGAGCTCTCTGCCCTTCAGCCCGCCGCTCCGCTGGTTGACGAACACCAGCAGGGGGCAGACCTGGTCTCCCAGCTTCTGGTGCTGACACAAAAACCCAAAGAATCAGAGCAAACAAACGGTTCTGATGGCATCAAACTGCCACAAAACCACAGCACTAATAATAATGATGAGAAAAATGAAGAAAGTCTTTGTATGAAAAAAACACTTTATAAATAAAGTTTGACTGGAATAAATCGATGTACCTTTAATTTGTGAAGAATAAAAATGTTTCATTTGAGCAACAATAATTTATAAGGATAAAACACATAACAGACTTCTTTTAATCTGTATTCTACGTTCTGATTGAAAATGTTTCTAGGAACTTTAAATGAGTAATCCCTGACTTCCCGTTTCTCTGGGGTGGACATATGAGGCGACACGTGTGCCGTTGTCTTCCAGGCAATAAATATAATCGTCACAGGTTAGGGGAATAGTCCCGCCTTCTGCGGATTGTGATTGGGTACTGCTCCTAAATGTTAAAATAAATAAATGGATCACATCAGGTTTAGGCGCTTGTCCTCTAATATTAGGAGTATGAAAAATTAGGATAAGTAATAAATGAACCAGGCTAGCCAATCGGAGACGAGGAAGGCGGGACCATGTCCCTAACCTGTAACAACTCCAATACGCGCTTCCAGGTACGTTAAGAACAAACCAGGTGAGACGAGAGAAGATGGGATCCAGGTCAGACTCCAGAACAACCACCTGAAGCTGAAACGGGAGGTTCAGACCCAGAAGGGATCCTTTAGTCATTCAGTCATTAAGTCTTTCATTCAGTTAGTCATTAATTTAATAATTTAGTCATTAGGTCATTTATTCAGTCCTTTAGTCATTCAGTCATTTAGTCAGTCAGTCATTCAGTTAGTCAGTGAGTCATTAATTTAATAATTTAGTCATTAGGTCAGTTATTTAGTCATTCATTCAATAATTTAGTCAGTCATTCAGTTAGTCAGTCAGTTAGTCATTAAGTTAATAATTTAGTCATTAGGTCATTTATTCAGTCCTTTAGTCATTCAGTCATTTAGTCAGTCATTAGTTTAATAATTTAGTCATTAGGTCATTTATTTAGTCATTCATTCAGTGATTTAGTCAGTCAGTCATTTAGTAAGTCAGTTATTTAGTAAGTCAGTCATTCAGTTAGTCAGTGAGTCATTAATTTAAGAATTTAGTCGTTCGTTCAGTTATTTATTCATTCGTTCAGTTATTTAGTCAGTCAGTCATTTAGTAAGTCAGTCAGTCATTAATTTAATAATTTAGTCATTAGGTCAGTTCTTTAGTCATTCATTCAATCATTTAGTCAGTCATTCAGTTAGTCAGTCAGTTAGTCATTAATTTAATAATTTAGTCATTAGGTCAGTTCTTTAGTCATTCGTTCAGTTCTTTAGTCATTCATTCAATAATTTAGTCAGTCATTCAGTTAGTCAGTCAGTCATTAAGTTAATAATTTAGTCATTAGGTCATTTATTCAGTCCTTTAGTCATTCAGTCATTTAGTCATTCATTAGTTTAATAATTTAGTCATTAGGTCATTTATTTAGTCATTCATTCAGTAATTTAGTCAGTCAGTCATTTAGTAAGTCAGTTATTTAGTAAGTCAGTCATTCAGTTAGTCAGTGAGTCATTAATTTAATAATTTAGTCGTTCGTTCAGTTATTTATTCATTCGTTCAGTTATTTAGTCAGTCAGTCATTCAGTTAGTGAGTCATTAATTTAATAATTTAGTCATTAGGTCAGTTCTTTAGTCATTCGTTCAGTTATTTAGTCATTCATTCAATAATGTAGTCAGTCATTCAGTTAGTCAGTCAGTTAGTCATTAGTTTAATAATTTAGTCATTAGGTCATTTATTCAGTCCTTTAGTCATTCAGTCATTTAGTCAGTCAGTCATTTAGTAATTCAGTTATTTAGTAAGTCAGTCATTCAGTTAGTCAGTGAGTCATTAATTTAAGAATTTAGTCGTTCGTTCAGTTATTTATTCATTCGTTCAGTTATTTAGTCAGTCAGTCATTCAGTTAGTGAGTCATTAATTTAATAATTTAGTCATTAGGTCAGTTCTTTAGTCATTCGTTCAGTTATTTAGTCATTCATTCAATAATTTAGTCAGTCATTCAGTTAGTCAGTCAGTTAGTCATTAATTTAATAATTTAGTCATTAATTCAGTCCTTTAGTCAGTCAGTTAGTCATTAAGTTAATAATTTAGTCATTTGTTCAGTTATTTATTCATTCGTTCAGTTCTTTAGTCATTCGTTCAGTTCTTTAGTCATTCATTCAATAATTTAGTCAGTCATTCAGTTAGTCAGTCAGTTAGTCATTAAGTTAATAATTTAGTCATTTGTTCAGTTATTTATTCATTCGTTCAGTTATTTACGCGTCAGTCATTTAATAAATCATTTCATCAGTCATTTAGTCAGGATGAGAGTAAACTTGGCAAACGGGCCTGACTAGAGCCTCATGGAGAATATATAGAGGATGGGCCAGAGAAAGAGGAGGGATATCAGAACCAATGATGAAGACGTCCTGAAGTTTCTATCAGACTAGCCGGGTTTTCCAGAACCTCGGGCCGGTCTCTTCCACGGTGCACTGGTGGAGAAGGTCAGGTAAAAGGAGCCCAGACCAGAATCCAGAACCGACCATCGTGTTCAGAATCCTGATATTTCTGCTTAAAATGTATTTTTTATGGGTCAGATGATATACTCTGATTCTGGGCTCTCTGTGACCAGAACCATCAGAACCACCAGAGATAACGGCTGGATGTGTTTCACTGTGTGTGACAGATCCATATCAGAGACCAGGTTTACTTTCTGAAATGGTGCTGGATCTTTTTTAGATGTGGGCTCTGTGAGTTCTGATGGGCCTGATGAAGCTGTGGGTCATCCTGTTCCCAGTGGAAACCAGCTTAGGACAGGTGGCGGCCTCACCTGGATCTCAGGTATGACCAGCGAGGTCAGCGTCTTGCTGCTGATGGACGTGTCTTTAGCCAGCATGTAGATCCGCTCAGCCTCGGAGAAGCAGGAGATCTGCAGCGCCACCGCACCTGAACACACAGAAACGCCGCGTCACATCAGACTCACCCGCCCGTCCGGGTCTCCACGGAAACGGCCTCACCTTGGGCTTCGTAGAAGTGGGTGAACGTGACCAGGTGACCTACGGAGACGGACACAGAGGAAGACGAGTCAAAACATCCCGCAGATAAGAGTCGTCATGGTAACCAAGACGCTGACTCATGCTGGTTCTGGAAACGGTCTGGAGGTTTTTTACATCCGGACCAATCAGTGGACATGTGGGGTCTCATTTATGAAGCTGCTTACGCACAGAACTACAGAGTCCATATTTTCCCATATTTTTAGTATTTAAATGCAAAAAACTGGAATATATTTCTAGCAAGTAGCTCGAATTGACTTTTTGTAAGAGTAATTTCATTAATAAGCGTTATCATTATTGTCGTAATGAACTCAAAACCTTACAGAGAATTAAAGATCCGCTTCTGTTTAATATATCAGACAAAGTTAAAACACTTATACTTGGTACAGTATTATAAATAAAAGTATTTCCGACAGGTTATACGCTGGTGTGCTCAACGCTGCCCCCTACTGTCATGGATTCACATTCTATATGTTTGAGTATGTTCTAAGTTTATAAGTTGCAGTGTTATTATTGTAAGTTGAAATATCCTATGCTCCTTAACGCAGCATAGATTTCTGACGTTATTTGAATGCAACATAGCTTCAGCTCAGCGTCTGGCTTATTTTTTCTGTTTATTGTTGCGTGTAAATGCCAGAAGGTGAGTTTTCTTATGCCTTTATTATATAGTTTAAAGTACAGTTAATCATATTTGTTGAAGTTTACCAATATTAGAACTTGTGTTTAATCTGCTATGCTGATTTATGGTAAATTAAGAGTCCTTGTTTTCACCGCTACGAAGGGTTGAATTATTACACAATCACTGTCAAAAGTAACTAAGAGGAACTTCGATGGATGGACTGGCGGTGAGATCGGGACTTTCCTAGTTAGAATCGATTATCGCGAGCCGATGCAATGTGTTCGAATACAATGTGCTATTAAAAACATTTTCTCTAGCTGTTACTTTAATTATGAGCCTGTAATTCATTGAGTTAAAACTGGGTAACGAGGGAAACTGAATTTCAGACCAAAGCCTTAAAAATGGCCGTCTGGACTTTATCTTCCTATTTTAGCTGTAAAAAGGAGAAACTATGTTAAACTATTAAATCTAGTTCTGGACTTGCGAACTGATTCATTAATTGAACTGATTAAAAATCTTTTTTTGAAAACTACATAAGTCATTTTCTACTCCGAGTTTGGGATTAATAATATATTTTTTTTTAAACGAGGCGGAACATGGTGTGCGACTTTAACCGTCTCTTTACTCGTTATTTTTATGAACTTTTCCGGGTTCTCTGGTGTGAAAGAATGCGTTTAAGTTCAGCGCAGCAGTGGGCGCGGAGAAATGGCACGATGTGGGGGCTTGCTCGTTAAGATTAATGACTTTCTGTCCTCTGATTGGCTAACTGCAACAACTACCCTTACACTGTCTCTGTTTCCTAAAGTCGGTAATGTGAAACAAAAATCGTGTCGTTATTTAACCTTAGTTTGGGCTGCGTTCCCAAACCAGACCGGACAGCGATGTGACAGAGGCCGTTAGCGGCTTCACACCATCAGGATGCCCCACACCCAGCGCTCTAAGCTAACTACCGAGGATTATTGGCAAAGTTTTATAAATGAGAGCCTTGAAGCTACTAAACTTTCCCCCGAAGTTCTGATGGATCCGGTGTAGGTACCAGATCGGCTCGGGGGGCCTGCGCTTGCCGAAAATGTCAAACTACGGCAACTCAACTCAAACAAACTACCTGGTTAACTTTAACATCATCCAACCATCATCCATCCAACCATCATCCAACAACCATCCATCCATCATCCAACCATCATCCATCCATCATCCATCCATCATCCATCCATCATCCAACCCTCATCCAACCATCATCCATCCATCATCCAACCATCATCAATCATCATCCATTCATCATCCAACCAACATCCATTCATCATCCAACCATCATCCAACTCATCCAACCATCATCCTTCCTCATCCAACCATCATCCATCCATCATCCACCATCCATCATCAATCATTCATCCAACAACCATCATCCATTCATCATCCAACCATACATCCATTCCTCATCCAACCATCATCCATTCCTCATCCAACCATCATCCATTCATCATCCAACATTCATCATATCCATCATCCATTCATCAGCCAGCCATCATTCATTCCTCATCCAACCATCATCCAATCCATCATCCAACCATCATCCAATCATTCATCCAACCATCATCCATTCATCATCCAACCAACATCCATTCATCATCCAACCAACATCCATTCCTCATCCAACCATCATCCAACCATCATCCATCCATCATCCAATCATTCATCCAACCATCATCCATTCCTCATCCAACCATCATCCATGCATCATCCAACCATCATTCAATCATCATCCATCCATCATTCAATCATTCATCCATCCATCATCCAACCAACATCCATTCCTCATCCAACCATCATCCAACCATCATCCATCCAACCATCATCCAATCATTCATCCAACCATCATCCATTCATCATCCAACCAACATCCATTCATCATCCAACCAACATCCATTCCTCATCCAACCATCATCCATTCCTCATCCAACCATCATCCATTCATCATCCAATCATTCATCCAACCATCATCCATTCATCAGCCAGCCATCATTCATTCCTCATCCAACCATCATCCATCCATCATCCAACCATTCATCCAACCATCATCCATTCATCATCCAACCAACATCCATTCATCATCCAATCATTCATCCAACCATCATCCATTCCTCATCCAACCATCATCCATGCATCATCCAACCATCATTCAATCATTCATCCATTCATCCATCCATCATCCAACAAACATCCATTCCTCATCCAACCATCATCCATCCATCATCCAACCATCATCCAATCATTCATCCAATCATTCATCCAACCATCATCCATCATCATCCAACCAACATCCATTCCTCACCAACCATCATCCATTCATCATCCAACCTCATCATTCATCATCCAATCAATCATCCAACCACATCCATCCCATCATCCAACCATCATCCATTCCTCATCCAACCATCATCCATCCATCATCCAACCATCATCCAATCATTCATCCATCCATCATCCAATCATTCATCCATCCATCATCCAACAAACATCCATTCCTCATCCAACCATCATCCATTCCTCATCCAACCATCATCCATCCATCATCCAATCATTCATCCATGCATCATCCAACCATCATTCAATCATTCATCCATCCATCATTCAATCATTCATCCATCCATCATCCAACAAACATCCATTCCTCATCCAACCATCATCCATCCATCATCCAACCATCATCCAATCATTCATCCAACCATCATCCAATCATTCATCCAACCATCATCCATTCATCATCCAACCAACATCCATTCATCATCCAACCATCATCCATTCCTCATCCAACCATCATCCATTCATCATCCAATCATTCATCCAACCATCATCCAACCATCATCCATTCATCATCCAACCATCATCCATTCATCATCCAACCATCATCCATTCCTCATCCAACCATCATCCATTCATTCATCCAACCATCATCCATCCATCATCCATTCATCAGCCAGCCATCATTCATTCCTCATCCAACCATCATCCATCCATCATCCAACCATCATCCAATCATTCATCCAACCATCATCCATTCATCATCCAACCAACATCCATTCCTCATCCAACCATCATCCATCCATCATCCAACCATCATCCAATCATCATCCAACCATCATCCAACCATCATCCATTCATTCATCCATCCATCATCCAACCATCATCCAATCATTCATCCAACCATCCATCCAACCATCATCCATTCATCATCCATCCATTCATCATCCCACAAACATCCATTCCTCATCCAACCATCATCCATCCATCATCCAATCATTCATCCAACCATCATCCAATCATTCATCCAACCATCATCCATTCATCATCCAACCAACATCCATTCATCATCCAACCATCATCCATCCATCATCCAACCATCATCCAATCATTCATCCAACCATCATCCAATCATCATCCAACCATCATCCATTCATCATCCAACCAACATCCATTCATCATCCAACCATCATCCATTCATCATCCAACCATCATCCATTCCTCATCCAACCATCATCCATTCATCATCCAATCATTCATCCAACCATCATCCATCCATCATCCATTCATCAGCCAGCCATCATTCATTCCTCATCCAACCATCATCCATTCATCATCCAACCATCATCCATCCATCATCCAATCATTCATCCAACCATCATCCATTCCTCATCCAACCATCATCCATGCATCATCCAACCATCATTCAATCATTCATCCATCCATCATTCAATCATTCATCCATCCATCATCCAACAAACATCCATTCCTCATCCAACCATCATCCATCCATCATCCAACCATCATCCATTCCTCATCCAACCATCATCCATCCATCATCCAACCATCATCCAATCATTCATCCAACCATCATCCATTCCTCATCCAACCAACATCCATTCCTCATCCAACCATCATCCATCCATCATCCAACCATCATCCAACCATCATCCATTCATCATCCAACCAACATCCATTCATCATCCAACCAACATCCATTCCTCATCCAACCATCATCCAACCATCATCCATCCATCATCCAACCATCATCCATTCATCATCCCACCAACATCCATTCCTCATCCAACCATCATCCAATCATTCATCCAACCATCATCCATTCATCATCCAACCAACATCCATTCCTCATCCAACCATCATCCAACCAACATCCATTCATCCATCATCCAACCATCATCCATCCAACCAACAGCCATTCATCAATCATCCATCCATCATCCAACCAACATCCATACATCATTCAATCATTCATTCATTCATCCATCCATCATCCAACCATCATCTATCCATCATCCAACCATCCAATCATTCATCCATCCATCATCCAACCAACATCCATCCATCATCCAACCATCCAATCATTCATCCATCCATCATCCAACCAACATCCATCCATCATCTATCCAACATCCATCCATCATTCATCCAACTACCATCTAACCATCATCCGTTCATCCATCATCCAACCAACATCGAAACCATCTAACCATCATCCATCCATCATCCAACCAAATTCCAACTATCATTCATCCAACATCGAACCATCTAACCAACATCCATCCATCCAACCATCATCCAACCATACATCTAACATCCAACCACCATTCAATCAAAATCCAACCATCATCCATCCAGACACCATCCTTCCAACCAATCATCATCCAACCATCCGACAATCAATCCATCCAACCATCAACTGTCTAACCAACATCCAAACAACAATCATCCTTGAACAGGATCATGTTCTACTGGTTTCCAGTTGTATGTTGATATAATTTCTCAGGAACCAAAGTTCTGTTTCTGATCTGTTCATAATTCTTCTTCTTTTAATCCACATGATGAAGTGGTGAAAGCTCAGGGAACAGAAAGGTTAGTCAGTAAAAAAACAGCCTCACTGTGTGAACAGGAAACATCCTGGAAACCAGCAAAACTGGAACTGGTTGAGCTCAACTGGGCCTTACTGGTCTCAGGAGCTGCAGGCTGGAGATCTTTTGACGGCGCAGGATCAGGTTCATCCGAGTTATCTGAAGGAAGCAGAGGAAACCAGTCAGCTGGGAATGACTGGAAACGTTTCAGAGGTGGAAAATCCTGCGGAGCAGCTTCTGGTCGGAAGACCAAAATTAGACTGGACCAGTTCCAACACGGAGAACAGAACCAGTTCATCAACTGGAGCTGAAAGTTTTACATTTCACTTTATCGGTTTCAGGATAAAAACATTGGTTTAAAAAAATCCATGTTGTGTTGTCATGGTGACAAATTTACCATTATTTGGTAGGTTTTCTTACATTTTCAGCTTTGAATGTAATGTTTATTAATAAAATTTTATAATTGAATTATTTTTGTTCTTATTTTTTCTATTTTTAATACTTATAAACTATTTAATAAATTAGAGTAATTCGATTTATACTTAAGTTTAAGATTAATGTAGTTTTATTATTTTATACAGTTTTTTACAATCACTTTGCTACTATTTTTCAGAAGCTTGATACAAAACTCACAAGCAAAGATCAAAATGCAAATTTTTCAAAATTCTAACCAATTTCTTAATGTTTGGATACACATAAAAATCTGATTATTTTTTCATTCAACAAAAGTCAACTGTTCCCATACATATATATATATATGGGGCGCCAAGTGTAAAGTTTTTGTTATATAGTAGAAATGCACTTTTTTTGAACGTTTAGCTTCATTTTTCCACATTTAGCACACTTTCCTACATTTAGGAAGAAAATGTTTCTAAAATCCAACATTTATCCGCATATTTACATTTTAAAAATCTAAATTCTAAATATTATTTCGAAATGTAACATGTTCAATCTAAATGTTAAATCTATATCTAAATGTTAAATCTAAATGTTAAATCTATATCTAAATGTTAAATCTAAATGTTAGGAACATTTAGAACATTGTATTTAACATTTAGATTTAACATTTGGATATATAATATTTAGAATTTAGATTTTCAAAATTTAAATATGCTGGTAAATGTTGAATTTTAGAAACATTTTCTTCCTAAATGTATGAAAATGTGCTAAATGTGGAAAAATGAAGCTAAATGTTAAAAGAAAAATGCATTTCTACTAAATAACAAAAACTTTACACTTGACGCCCCATATAAATACATATATATATATATTTATATATCCAACATATATATATATATGACAAACCTTGTTTAATAATCACACTGTGTCTGTAGTATTCTCTCTACTACTGCCGTACTTTTACAGAGATGTATTTACTGTACATGTATTACCATGATGAAACTTGAATCATAGAATATTTACTGATCGTAACTATGGGTGTGTGGATGATCTATAGATATGTTTTATTGGTATTTCACAGTAAATATGTTTGGGGAACCAATGATTGCGTGAGATTTCTTTATAGATGTGAACGCATAACGCAAAGTTTAAAAACCTTAGACAGCCTGTGTTACTGGTGATAACCGCTTTGTGTTTAGAGTTGTGAAAAACGACACATAGATTCTGAAAACAGCAGCAAAGTGTAAAAAGATTTTCTGTTTTCTGCCATAGACCTACAGCTAACAGAAGCTGAGCTGCTGCCAGGAAAAAACCAGAACATTTGGTGGTTTTCATTCTCAGAAGCTTCACAGGAAGTGGTCAGAGTTGATGATGTCATCAAGCTCCGCCCTCCTCCTGCTCAGCAGAAAAACTGAAACAACGTTGATGCAGGTCCACGCTGTCCCACATTTGTCCTCCTAAATGTATCTGTCCTGCCATCCACTGTCTGCCCCCTACCCAGGTCTGTCTCCAGTTCTGTCCCCTACCCGGTTCTGTCCTGGTCCCAGTCCTGTCCCCCAGTCCTGTCCCCGGTTCTGTCCCCTACCCGGTTCTGTCCTGGTCCCAGTCCTGTCCCCCTGTCTGTCCCCGGTTCTGTCCCCTACCCGGTTCTGTCACCTACCCAGGTCTGTCTCCCCCGTTCTGTCCCCCTTTCTGTCCCCTACCCGGTTCTGTCCTGGTCCCAGTCCTGTCCCCCTGTCTGTCCCCGGTTCTGTCCCCTACCCGGTTCTGTCCCCTACCCAGGTCTGTCTCCCCAGTTCTGTCCCCTACCCAGGTCTGTCTCCAGTTCTGTCTCCTACCCAGTTCTGTCCCCTACCCAGTTCTGTCAATTAACCAGTTCTGTCTCCCCAGTTCTGTCCCCCTTTCTGTCGCCGGTTCTGTCCCCTACCCGGTTCTGTCCTGGTCCCAGTCCTGTCCCCCTGTCTGTCCCCGGTTCTGTCCCCTACCCGGTTCTGTCCTGGTCCCAGTCCTGTCCCCGCTTCTGTCCCCTACCCGGTTCTGTCCCCTACCCAGGTCTGTCCCCTACCCAGGTCTGTCCCCCTTTCTGTCCCCTACCCGGTTCTGTCCCCGGCTCTGTCCCCTACCCGGTTCTGTCCCCGGCTCTGTCTCCTACCCAGTTCTGTCCCCTACCCAGTTCTGTCAATTAACCAGTTCTGTCTCCCCAGTTCTGTCCCCCTTTCTGTCCCCGGTTCTGTCCCCTACCCGGTTCTGTCCTGGTCCCAGTCCTGTCCCCCTGTCTGTCCCCGGTTCTGTCCCCTACCCGGTTCTGTCCTGGTCCCAGTCCTGTCCCCGCTTCTGTCCCCTACCCGGTTCTGTCCCCTACCCGGTTCTGTCCCCGGCTCTGTCCCCTACCCGGCTCTGTCCCCCTTTCTGTCCCCTACCCAGGTCCTGGCTGCAGCTCTCGCTGATCCGGTAACAGTGCATCTTGCTGAAGTTCCTGCAGTCGAGTTGGACGCAGCAGGGATGCAGCAGCATGCCGCGCAGACGTCCCATGGTGCACTCTGGTGGGACGCGGCGGCAGCAGGAGGCGTGGCTCTGCGGGGACACAGAGGAGGACGGTCAGAGGAAGGAGCTCGTCCTGCTTCTGGTCAACAGAAACAGGGTTCTGATGGTTCTGGACTCTCTCACCGTCACGCCGCACCACTCGCATCTCATCCCAGACAGAACCTCAGAGGAGCCGCAGGAACGCCGGCAGACGTCACACCGGGCCGCCGACGCCGGGTTCCCCTCCCTCCAGTGGTGCTGGACCGGTTCCTGCTGGGAGAACGGAACGGATCAGAACCAGGGTCTAGTTAGAACCGGGTCCAATCAGAATACATGTAACACAGAACAGAACCAGGTCCAAACAAGTTCCACTCTGGGAGAATCGGCTGAGTCACTGGTTGCTACGGCGATTCCCGCCTCTTCATCAGGATCCAGTTCAAACATCAGAACCTTCTGCAGCGGTTCCTCCAGGAGACCCAAGAGCCCGAACAGAACCTCCAGGTTCTCCAGAACCAAACCTGTGGGCGTGTCCCTCTGCACTCTGGGCTCTGATTGGTCAGGGGAGACGGAACCACTCACAAATGGGAGGGGAACCTGGTTTGGACCAGCAGGTTCTGAAAGTTTCACCGGATCAGAACCATCATCACTCTGAGCTGGAAGTTCTGGGAAAAACTGGGATCAGAACCATAACTGGGTCGGGAAAAGTCCAGCTTCCTGTGACCGGGTTAGACACTGACTGCTGGTTCTGGTTCTGATATATGAATAAAAGTGTGATTAAAATAATTAAGAAGTAAAACAAAGTAAGTACAGAACCAGTGTTCTCTGACAGAACCTCCTACTGATGGACTCCTGACCCGGTTCAGCTGGTTCTGATCGCTCATTAACCGGAGCAGTAGGAACAGAGCAGAACAGAACAGAACCTCTGGAGGAGGAGTTAACCAGAACCGCTACCAGGTGACACTGTTACCGGGTCACCTAGAGCAGAACCGCCTGACGCTCAGAGACGTTCATCATCATGGGGAGGTCCAGTCCAGGTTCTACTGGTTGGGAACCAGTTCACTGTAGTCCACCCAGAACAGTCTTTGATGTCTGATGTCCCCCATGTCCTCCCCTCTCCGAAGTGACCTTTGCCCTTTCTCAGTGGGCAGGACTAAAGCAGAACGGTTTACCTGCTGCAGGTTCTGGTCCAGGTGGCAGCGGCGACAGTCGGCACAGCTGAAGGCGGCGCAGTCGGCGTGAACGTGGAGATCGCAGACTGGAAGACAAGAGGAAGCTCGTCAATGTCCATCAGAGACAGACGGGATGTCTGAGACGAAACGTCTGAGAGACGAAATCTCTGAGAGGAGTAATATTGATGACAAAATATTCAGTTATCAACGTTATCAAAAGCTTTATTTTTCTCTTAAAACAGTCGCTGTCCCTTTATCTGCTCCCTTTCTGCCCCTCACACACATGATCAGTTGTAGCAATCAGGATCAGCAGTAGCTTAGAAAAGCTTTAACAGCCGTTAGCCAACAACGTAGCTCTAACAGAGTTTTATTAAATAAAAACAGAAACACGTTTAATGCTGTAATGTAAAATTCCCAAAGTAGAAGCTGCTTTCTACAGCAGTACAGCATTGATGTTTGAGCTTCTTAATGGGAAGCCCGCTGTGGCTGATGACAAACACGGATAGGAGCCTCTGTTAGCTAGTTAGCTTGTTAGCTGCTAACGTTAGCATCAACTGTAGAGCTTGTTAGCTGCTAACGTTAGCATCAACAGTAGAGCTAGTTAGCTTGTTAGCTGCTAACGTTAGCATCAACTGTAGAGCTTGTTAGCTGCTAACGTTAGCATCAACAGTAGAGCTAGTTAGCTTGTTAGCTGCTAACGTTAGCATAAAGAGTAGAGCTAGTTAGCTTGTTAGCTGCTAACATTAGCATCAACAGTAGACCTAGTTAGCTTGTTAGCTGCTAATGTTAGCATCAACTTTAGAGCTTGTTAGCTGCTAATGTTAGCATCAACAGTAGAGCTAGTTAGCTTGTTAGCTGCTAACGTTAGCATCAACTGTAGAGCTTGTTAGCTGCTAACGTTAGCATCAACAGTAGAGCTTGTTAGCTGCTAACGTTAGCATCAACAGTAGAGCTAGTTAGCTTGTTAGCTGCTAACGTTAGCATCAACTGTAGAGCTTGTTAGCTGCTAACGTTAGCATCAACAGTAGAGCTAGTTAGCTTGTTAGCTGCTAACGTTAGCATCAACAGTAGAGCTTGTTAGCTGCTAACGTTAGCATCAACAGTAGAGCTAGTTAGCTTGTTAGCTGCTAACGTTAGCATCAACAGTAGAGCTAGTTAGCTTGTTAGCTGCTAACGTTAGCATCAACAGTAGACCTAGTTAGCTTGTTAGCTGCTAATGTTAGCATCAACTTTAGATCTTGTTAGCTGCTAATGTTAGCATCAACAGTAGAGCTAGTTAGCTTGTTAGCTGCTAACGTTAGCATCAACTGTAGAGCTTGTTAGCTGCTAACGTTAGCATCAACAGTAGAGCTAGTTAGCTTGTTAGCTGCTAACGTTAGCATCAACAGTAGAGCTAGTTAGCTTGTTAGCTGCTAACGTTAGCATCAACAGTAGAGCTAGTTAGCTGCTAACGTTAGCATCAACAGTAGAGCTAGTTAGCTTGTTAGCTGCTAACGTTAGCATCAACAGTAGAGCTAGTTAGCTTGTTAGCTGCTAACGTTAGCATCAACAGTAGAGCTAGTTAGCTGCTAACGTTAGCATCAACAGTAGAGCCATTTTCTCCTTTCTACCCGACATGTCGGCTTTTTACCTTCTCTCCTTGGTATCCAGGGGGATTCATAGATTGATGGAAATGTCTAGATTCTCTCATATGAAGTCCTACGACCCGAGCTGCTGTTAGAGGTTCTGGTTCTGATCCGTTTATAGACAGAATTGCTTATTATTCTTATTGTTGCAATAAAATCCTTACTGTATCAGAAACTAATGTTTCCTCTGACGTTAGATGATAAATGTGGGCAGGAAGGATCTTTCTGTAGTTTGGATGAAGCTCCTGACTGAAGAAGCTGTTTTATTATTAGTTCATAAATGTTAAATGAGCTATCGCCATAAAAATCACTACTTTAGATACCACACAACCACATAGAAATGTGAGGAAGGAGATGATATGTGTGATCTCATATGAAAAATAAGAACTAATGCAAGGTAGAAATAACCAAAATATATGAATAAACTTAATATATGGATATCAGCAGCTGTGTTAAATATTAAATAAATCAAATGTAATAAAGACTTAGTAATAAAATGTCATAATTCCCCTTTTTCCAAAATGTAAACACTCAGCAAACAAACTCTGAATCTAAACAGTTGGACTACACGCTCTTATTGTGAAGTTGCGCGTCTACACAGCTACTTCCTCTATGTGCTATTAGTTACTGCTAACTATTAGCAGTAATTTAAGTCCGAAAACATCCCTTAAACTGAATAATGCTCATTTTTAACTAAGCAGTACCTTACTATGAAATGTACTCAAGCTATACAGCGACCCAACATAAATAATTCCACATTAATACAGCCCTTTTTATTATCGTTTTACTGCTTATTGGCGTTTATATTTAGCTGATAATCAGGTCGGAGCTATTTTACCTCAAGCTTCTCCTGCTGTGTTTTGAGTGATATAACAAAATTATTATTTTTTATTTCTGCATTTTGTGTCGCTTTCCGTTTGTCGCTACCCGTGTTCCTGCTGTAGGCAGACACGCGCGTATATCTACGGCTGTACGTCTGCGAGCATCAGAGCGTATTACGAAAATCACGTTGGGGCAAGCCCTCACAGATCGCCCCCAAAGGGGCGGGGTTTCAGGTTGGAAAGTGATATTCAGGCTGTTGATTGGACAATAATATACGGACCTGGACCGGCAATATTAGGCTATTTTTTCTCGCCCATCATGGACCAGCCGCACCTGTACAAAACACTTCAAGGTAAGACGCAAATATTAGAGCAGCTGCTCCTGCAATAACACACATTTTACAGGTGATCTGATTAGTCGACTAATCGTTAGACCGTGATTAATCACTAATTATTCTAACTCCAGGTTTTTTGCTGTTTCTACAAAGATCAGATGATGATGTCATCAGCAGGAGCCCACAGCTAACCGTCTGCTAAGCAGGCGCTTTTACCACCTGTGCTGGACCTGGAACATCTGATGTTGAAGGACCCTAAACCCTCCAGATAAGTTCTCCAGGTTCTGTGAAGTTCTGGACCAGAGACCTCTCCCTGCTTGAATGAATCGTGTTAATTCCCATCAAAGCTCTGAAGCCGTCCTACTGGTTCCACATGCAGGTTAAACTGGTGTAACTGGTGCTGGTGCTTCAGGCTGAACTGGTCCCACCTTCGCAGCGCAGCGCCGTGCTTCCCTCCGTCTGCCTCCTGCACACGCAGCAGAACCGTTTCTTCTGACCAGCTGGACCGAAGCAGTGAGCCACCGGCACCTGCAGGGGGCAGCAGACCCAGATCATTAACACAGGAAGTAGACAGAAGCTCCTCCTGATTGGCTGAGCAGGTAAACGGATTCACCTGAGGAGATTCAACAACCAATCCAATGATTTCATCCAATGAACCCCATCTACGCTCAGGAAGTAGTCACCCCCTTATTAAAGCATGGACCGGATCAGGACCGGTTCTGGAGGGTCAGAACCTCTCTAAACAGAACGAAGCAGGCAAAAAGATCTAAACCAACAGAACATCAGGTTCTGACCCAGAGAACTTCAAGATCTCTGACCAGTCTGTTCAGAACCATCTCTGAGGTTCTGGTTCTCCAGGGAACCTTAGTGAGAACCATGATCCATACCTGGAGAACACCTGGACCATCAGAGAAGCTTCCAGGAGAGGAAAGACCTACAGAAACACTCCAGGAACTGGTCTAGATAGTCCCAGGAACTGGTCTAGATGGTTCTGGGAACAGATCTAGATGGTTCAAGGAACGGGTTTACATTGTTCTGGGGTCTGAATGGTTCTAGGAACAGGTCTAGATGGTTCTGGGGTCTAGATAGTCCCAGGCACTGGTCTAGATTGTCTAGGAACTGGTCTAGATGGTTCCGGGAACAGATCTAGAAGGTTCTGGGGTCTAGATGGTTCCAGGAACTGGTCTAGATGGTTCTGGGAACAGATCTAGATGGTTCTGGGGTCTAGATGGTTCCAGGAACTGTTCTAGATGGTTCCAGGAACTGGTCTAGATGGTTCTGGGGTCTAGTGGTTCCAGGAACTGTTCTAGATGGTTCCAGGAACTGGTCTAGATGGTTCTGGGGTCTAATGGTTCCAGGAACTGGTCTAGATGGTTCCAGGAACTAGTCTAGATGGTTCTGGAGTCAAAATGGTTCCAGGAACTGGTTTACATTGTTCTGGAGTCAAAATGGTTCCAGGAACTGGTCTAGATGGTTCCGGGAACAGATCTAGATGGTTCTTGGGTCTAGATGGTTCCAGTAACTGGTCTAGATGGTTCTGGGGTCTAGATGGTTCCAGGAACTGGTCTAGATGGTTCTGGAGTCAAAATGGTTCCAGGAACTGGTCTAGATGGTTCCTGGAACAGATCTAGATGGTTCTTGGGTCTAGATGGTTCCAGTAACTGGTCTAGATGGTTCTGTGGTCTAGATGGTTCCAGGATCTGGTCTAGATGGTTCCTGGAACAGATCTAGATGGTTCTGGAGTCTAGATAGTTACAGGAACTGTTCTAGATGGTTCTGAGGTCTAATGGTTCCAGGAACTGGTCTAGATGGTTCTGGAGTCAAAATGGTTCCAGGAACTGGTTTACATTGTTCTGGAGTCAAAATGGTTCCAGGAACTGGTCTAGATGGTTCCGGGAACAGATCTAGATGGTTCTTGGGTGTAGATGGTTCCAGGAACTGGTCTAGATGGTTCTGGGGTCTAGATGGTTCCAGGAACTGGTCTAGATGCTTCTGGGGTCTAGATGGTTCCAGGAACTGGTCTAGATGGTTCCGGGAACAGATCTAGATGTTTTTGGGGTCTGAATAGTTCTGGGAACTGGTTTACATGGTCCCAGGAACCGGTCTAGATGGTTCTTGACTCTAAATGGTTCAAGGAACTGGTCTATTTGGGTCTGGAGTCAAAATGGTTCCACAAACTGGTCTAGATTATTCCAGGAACTGGACCTGATGGTTCCAAGAACTTGTCTAGATGGTTCTGGGGTCAAGATGATTCGATGATTCCAGGAACTCTTAGAAGGCTGCCATGTCTAGAAGGATCTTTAACAACGTCCAGGAAGAAACAAAAGCAGCCAGAGGAAATCCTTCTCGCTGGCTTGCTAAACAGCGTGACCTTTCTGTGACCTTTCTTCTCCAGAACGGAGCAGCAGGAATGTTGTTTGGAGCCGACAGGCAGCAGGTGAGGCGTTTCTGAACCGTCCCGCAGGTCCAGCCGGTCTGGGACTCACCTGAACCTGAGACGGAGCCACACAGGTGCAGACGGTCTGCAGCGTCTTCAGGCATTTCTCATGACACATGAAGTTACACACTGACGGAAGAGAGAAACAGCAGGGTCAGAGGTCAGAAGGAACAATTCCTCCATCAGAGCCCATTTATTATTGAGTATTTAATAAACTGGTTCTGGGTTTGAATCCCAGCTTCCCTCTGATCGCGCTCAGACTTGAAGGACTTCCTGTTTCTCACACACACACACGTTTCCCTGTCGCTCGAGGGATTCAAACCCGTAACTTTCTGACACGTCACGCCGTCATGGCGTCGCATCGTTTTATCAGGCCACAGTGAAGCCCCGCCCCCCTCTGATGAGCCCCCGGTTACCAGGACGACGGCTTCTGAACGGAGGAATTTGAATTTCAGTTTGAATGTTTTTGTTCAGATAAAGATGCAAATGTTGGACTATAATTAGAGCAGGAAGTTCCAGGAACTCAGTGAAACATGGTGGTGGCAGCATCATGCTGAGGGGGGGGGGGGGGGGGGGGTGGATGGATGGAGCTGCAGGATACCTGGTTACTGGGGGCGGAGCTTCAGCGCCTAGCCAGAGCATCCAGCCAGAGATAATATGGGATGGATTAGATCAGATTCAGGTAAGAGTGGCCTAGTCAAAGTCCAGAGGTGAACCCATCTGAGAATCTGAGGAATGAACTACGGATGCACCGCTCCACTCGTTTGGTTTCCGGTACCGATATCTGAGCTTCATAATCTGCCGGTACCGATCCAAACGGTACGGAATTACATAAACTGTGCCGTGAGGAAAAGGAATGCAACGATACCGATGAAGACCCTTCCTCTTCCTCCTGTTTCAGGTTGCCAAGCGACGCAGAGGTCAAAGGTCAGAGCCTTTCTGCTGCTCACAGAAGATCAGCTGGCTGCAAGTCTCTCTCTCTCTCTCTCCTGCGCGGACCGAGCCGCTCTGGTTCCTTCCTGCCGGATCAGAACCAGGCGACCCAGGCGAGCAGCGATGACATCACAGCTTCCCCTTAATCCAGGCGACGGCTCAAAGAAGAAACGTCACGTAACCCAGCGCACACACGCACACCTTCCTGTTGCCATGCCGACCGGAGCAAGTACATGACAGCAGCTCTGAATGTGATGGAGGCGGTTCACAGGTTCATTGGGAGACATTAAGGAGGCGTGTTACCGGGCAGAGTTCGTCCATGATGGAGGGAAAAACAGGAAAGGGAAGGAAGGAAGGAAGACGAGAAATGAAGAGGAAGAAATAAGGTAAGATGGAGGGCAAAGGAAGGTACCTATTCGCTGAAAGGGAACATGGAATAAATGGGGACAGTTGGTCCGGTCAGAGGTCAAACCTCAGTTTGCTGCTGAAGAACCTAGAACCCCTTTAACTGTTTGCCCTCATTTCAGTCTGTCAGTCCAGGCTAATGCTGCATTCCATGTGCCTCGGATACTCTGGCGTCCGAGTCGCTGTACACGAGAACGTGACGTAATTCCCCACTTAAAGCCTTCCAGTTTGTCTCGCTACACTCCGAGTGGGAAAGAACATGGACGCTTCGAGGGCAGCAGGAGGCTAGTCATTGTTAATGTTGTTAGCGACGTAGCATCTTCAGCAGACCATGAAAAACAAAGATTTACGTATATTACAAACACAGCAAGACGTTCGATGTATAAACTGGTGACCGAAATAAAAGAGGAAATGTAATAAAGTGTGTAAGAGAATTTAGACAGTTTGCCCTCGGTTCGGTCTGACAGGGTGGATTTTAACACTAGAACCCCTGTAACAGTTTGCCCTCGGTTCGGTCTGACAGGGTGGATTTTAACACTAGAACCCCTGTAACGGTTTGCCCTTTGCCCTCGGTTCGGTCTGACAGGGTGGATCTTAACACTAGAACCCCTATAACGGTTTGCCCTCGGTTCGGTCTGACAGGGTGGATCTTAACACTAGAACCCCTATAACGGTTTGCCCTCGGTTCAGTCTGACAGGATGGATCTTAACACTAGAACCCCTGTAACGGTTTGCCCTTTGCCCTCGGTTCGGTCTGACAGGGTGGATCTTAACACTAGAACCCCTGTAACGGTTTGCCCTTTGCCCTCGGTTCGGTCTGACAGGGTGGATTTTAACACTAGAACCCCTGTAACAGTTTGCCCTCGGTTCGGTCTGACAGGGTGGATTTTAACACTAGAACCCCTGTAACGGTTTGCCCTTTGCCCTCGGTTCGGTCTGACAGGGTGGATCTTAACACTAGAACCCCTGTAACGGTTTGCCCTCGGTTCAGTCTGACAGGATGGATTTTAACACTAGAACCCCTGTAACAGTTTGCCCTCGGTTCGGTCTGACAGGTGGATTTTAACACTAGAACCCCTGTAACGGTTTGCCCTCGGTTCGGTCTGACAGGGTGGATCTTAACACTAGAACCCCTGTAACGGTTTGCCCTCGGTTCAGTCTGACAGGATGGATCTTAACACTAGAACCCCTGTAGCGGTTTGCCCTCAGTTCGGTCTGACAGGGTGGATCTTAACACTAGAACCCCTGTAACGGTTTGCCCTCGGTTCGGTCTGACAGGGTGGATCTTAACACTAGAACCCCTGTAACGGTTTGCCCTCGGTTCGGTCTGACAGGGTGGATCTTAACACTAGAACCCCTGTAACAGTTTGCCCTCGGTTCGGTCTGACAGGGTGGATCTTAACACTAGAACCCCTGTAACGGTTTGCCCTCGGTTCAGTCTGACAGGATGGATCTTAACACTAGAACCCCTGTAACAGTTTGCCCTCGGTTCGGTCTGAAAGGGTGGATTTTAACACTAGAACCCCTGTAACGGTTTGCCCTTTGCCCTCGGTTCGGTCTGACAGGGTGGATCTTAACACTAGAACCCCTGTAACGGTTTGCCCTCGGTTCGGTCTGACAGGGTGGATTTTAACACTAGAACCCCTGTAACGGTTTGCCCTTTGCCCTCGGTTCGGTCTGACAGGGTGGATCTTAACACTAGAACCCCTGTAACAGTTTGCCCTCGGTTCGGTCTGACAGGGTGGATCTTAACACTAGAACCCCTGTAACGGTTTGCCCTCGGTTCGGTCTGACAGGGTGGATCTTAAACACTAGAACCCCTGTAACGGTTTGCCCTCGGTTCGGTCTGACAGGGTGGATCTTAACACTAGAACCCCTGTAACAGTTTGCCCTCGGTTCGGTCTGACAGGGGGATCTTAACACTAAACCCTGTAACGGTTTGCCCTCAGTTCGGTCTGACAGGGTGGATCTTAACACTAGAACCCCTGTAACGGTTTGCCCTCGGTTCGGTCTGACAGGGTGGATCTTAACACTAGAACCCCTGTAACGGTTTGCCCTCGGTTCGGTCTGACAGGGTGGATCTTAACACTAGAACCCCTGTAACAGTTTGCCCTCAGTTCGGTCTGACAGGGTGGATCTTAACACTAGAACCCCTGTAACGGTTTGCCCTCAGTTCGGTCTGACAGGGTGGATCTTAACACTAGAACCCCTGTAACGGTTTGCCCTCGGTTCGGTCTGACAGGGTGGATCTTAACACTAGAACCCCTGTAACGGTTTGCCCTCGGTTCGGTCTGACAGGGTGGATCTTAACACTAGAACCCCTGTAACGGTTTGCCCTCGGTTCGGTCTGACAGGGTGGATCTTAACACTAGAACCCCTGTAACAGTTTGCCCTCGGTTCGGTCTGACAGGGTGGATCTTAACACTAGAACCCCTGTAACAGTTTGCCCTCGGTTCGGTCTGACAGGGTGGATCTTAACACTAGAACCCCTGTAACGGTTTGCCCTCGGTTCGGTCTGACAGGGTGGATCTTAACACTAGAACCCCTGTAACGGTTTGCCCTCGGTTCGGTCTGACAGGGTGGATCTTAACACTAGAACCCCTGTAACAGTTTGCCCTCGGTTCGGTCTGACAGGGTGGATCTTAACACTAGAACCCCTGTAACGGTTTGCCCTCGGTTCGGTCTGACAGGGTGGATCTTAACACTAGAACCCCTGTAACAGTTTGCCCTCGGTTCGGTCTGACAGGGTGGATCTTAACACTAGAACCCCTGTAACGTTTGCCCTCGGTTCGGTCTGACAGGGTGGATCTTAACATAGAACCCCTGTAACGGTTTGCCCTCGGTTCGGTCTGACAGGGTGGATCTTAACACTAGAACCCCTGTAACAGTTTGCCCTCGGTTCGGTCTGACAGGGTGGATCTTAACACTAGAACCCCGTAACGGTTTGCCCTCGTTTCGTTCTGACAGGGTGGATCTTAACACTAGAACCCCTGTAACAGTTTGCCCTCAGTTCGTTCTGTCAGGATGGATCTTAACACTAAAACCCCTGTAACAGTTTGCCCTCGGTTCGGTCTGACAGATGGATCTTAACACTAGAACCCTTGTAACGGTTTGCCCTCGGTTCGGTCTGACAGGGTGGATCTTAACACTAGAACCCCTGTAACGGTTTGCCCTCGGTTCGGTCTGACAGGATGGATCTTAACACTAGAACCCCTGTAACGGTTTGCCCTCGGTTTGGTCTGTCAGGATGGATCTTAACACTAGAACCCCTGTAACGGTTTGCCCTCAGTTCGGTCTGTCAGGATGGATCTTAACACTAGAACCCCTGTAACGGTTTGCCCTCGGTTCGGTCTGTCAGGATGGATCTTAACACTAGAACCCCTGTAACGGTTTGCCCTCGGTTCGGTCTGACAGGGTGGATCTTAACACTAGAACCCCTGTAACGGTTTTCCCTCGGTTTGGTCTGACAGGATGGATCTTAACACTAGAACCCCTGTAACGGTTTGCCCTCGGTTCGGTCTGACAGGATGGATCTTAACACTAGAACCCCTGTAACGGTTTGCCCTCAGTTCGGTCTGACAGGGTGGATCTTAACAACAGAACCCCTGTAACGGTTTGCCCTCAGTTCGGTCTGTCAGGGTGGATCTTAACAATAGAACCCCTGTAACGGTTTGCCCTCAGTTCAGTCTGACAGGATGGATCTTAACACTAGAACCCCTGTAACGGTTTGCCCTCGGTTCGGTCTGACAGGGTGGATCTTAACACTAGAACCCCTGTAACAGTTTGCCCTCGGTTCGGTCTGACAGGATGGATCTTAACACTAGAACCCCTGTAACGGTTTGCCCTCAGTTCGGTCTGACGGGGTGGATCTTAACACTAGAACCCCTGTAACAGTTTGCCCTCGGTTCGGTCTGACAGGATGGATCTTAACACTAAAACCCCTGTAACAGTTTGCCCTCGGTTCGGTCTGACAGCGTGGATCTTAACACTAGAACCCCTGTAACAGTTTGCCCTCGGTTCTGTCTGTCAGGGTGGATCTTACCATCACACACGAAGCCGATGAGCCCCCAGACAAAGTCGCTGCAGCTGTGGCAGAAGGTCGGTTTGGTCAGGGTGACTTTCTTAAAGCAGTGGCCCAGCACCGAGCTGTGGTACTTGGGCCGCGGCCCCGGAGACTGGGGCGTCCTCTTCTTCACGGCATCCGGACTCACAGCCTGGCAGCTGGCGGCGTCAGGGTCCGCCGGGCTGGGCCGGTTCGACTCGGCCATGTCCATAAAAAACCCTTCAGAACACCACACTGTGAACAATGAAGCTGACTTTTGAGGTAGAAAGGTCGGAGTTTGTAAAGTAAATGTTCAATCTCTCAGTAAATTCATCCCAGCGGGCCGGATGCAGCGGCGCAGCCCGGAGAAAGGGCGCTGTGCTCGGTGAGGGTCTCGCAGTTTCCCCCTCCTTCAGGAAATAATCATCCAGGTCAAATAAAATCCGCCTAAACCCACCAGGAACCAAATGTGACACGAACCAGAGTTTATGCTTCGTACGAGTTTGTTTTCCCCCGATAGAGAGCCATTTAAGCGGCTGGAGCCAGCGGTGCTACCCCGCGCTGAGGGCGCTGAGGTCGGTGTGGAGGATCCCGCCGAACCGGTGAGCCAACGACCCGCCTCCTGGTACCGAGACATGAACAGCAAGCAGGAAGGTTCTGATTCCAGAGTGGAAGAAGTCTCCCGGTTCTCCCAGCGGCTCCCCACGCCGAGCAGAGTCCCTCCGCCCGGAGACAGCGGTGCCACCCAGCGGCGCCGACCGCAGCCGCCTCCCGGCCGGAGCCTGCGCTCAGCGGGCGGGATGGAAACCAGACGACATATCGACCCGATAAACCCGCAAACAGCGGGGCTCTGCGGAGGAATGGCGCCTCTGAAGCGCTCCTTTGAGGCCGGTTCCAGTCAGCGCCACCAGCCTTGTAGCGGGAAAACAAACCGAAAGAAGGAGCTCCAGACCGGGTAGAGGGAGCAGAAAGGCCCCGCGGAGCCGGAGGGGTTCAACAAGTGGTCCGTCCCTCCGAGGAGGCTCCTTTCATTCTGCTGCTTCCTCCTCCTCCTCTTCCGCGTCTGAGTCTCCAACACTGATTTACTCCTCCTCCCTTATCTCCCCCTCATCGATCAGCTTCATAACCCTGAATGTTTCACACGTTTCCTCCTTTTCTGCTCCTCTTCGGCGGTTATTTCTGATTCGGCGTGCGCGCGTGTGTGCGTGCGTGCGTGCGCGTGCATGCAGACATGTTTATACCTCTTTGTGCAGTCCAACCTTTTACTGGCCACCAGGATCTGAGGACGTTTTTTTCTCCCGGTCCAAACAATGTTTAACAAGCACCTGAGATCTGCTAGTTTGTTTCAGAGCACAGGTGTCAAAGTCAAGGCCCGGGGGCCAAATCCGGCCCGCCATAGACGTTAATGTGGCCCTCTAAACTCTAGAGCCATGATTCTCAAACTGAGACACTCATGGTGCTTGGAGATAAGTTCTAAATACTTTTTGCAAATAAAATAAATAAAAAAATGTACCATTTACACAGTCTGGCTGTGGCTGACAAGTAATAAATAGTCCTTATTAGGAGTAAACATCCTTGGTTAAAGGTTGAATATGGAACATTTTTCTTTTAAAAAAAAGTAATACTTCAACGGGGAGATTAAAGGTGTGCAGAATGAAAGTGCACCCTTTCCTTGAAATGTTATATTTCACCTAAAATCAGTAAAAAAGATAACTTTTTCCCTAGATGCTGTGTCTGAGCCCCATAGATTTAATTATCTTTCTCCGAAGAGGAGCGACTTTATAATATCTAAAACAAGAGTTAGTTTAGGTGCAGCCTACAGCAGATGGACACAAATGAAAAACGTTAACGGCATAAAAACGTACGCGGAAATGGTGAAGTTTTTCATGGAGAAAAGTAAGAAAGCTAGCTAACGGCTAAAGTTAGCTGTCGGTAAAACAGCTTTGCAATACTCGTGTTTATGACGTTGTTCCTAGATATGAGAGCATCAACCTCCACACCGAGTAAACGGAAGAAAAGGAAGCGGTTTCCTCCCGCTCTGTCTAGTTTAACAGGTTCACTTTCACCGCTGCAGTGAGTGATTATAAAGACTTTTCTATCTAGCTTTCTGTACTAACATAGCTAACCGACCATAAACCTCAGTCAAATACACACGCTGTGAAATCTGTCGGATGTTTATGTAAATAATAAGTATAAATTATGACTTTTATAGAGGACATCACCAAGAGGAGAGGAGGAAACCACTCAGCTACCGAAATAAGATGCAGAGGACGGGTACAAAAACTTATTGTTGCCCATATTTTGTTATAAGTATTTTTTCTTTTAGTATTTTAATCTTATCAGTAAAAAACAGTCCTTAAACTGTAAGATTCATTGCTGGACGTGATGCTGGCTGGTTACGGCGACAGAACTGGCATCCAGACGGCTTTTTGTCATTGCAACTACAACCTCAACACACTAGATGGCGCTTTGGTTCCCATGTTCCACATTCAACCTTTAACTGCCTTTAGTTAAAATCCTTCTTTATGTTTAGGTCGGTCATGATGGCGGTACTTGGAGAGCTCGACTTTTTTTACGTGGTTCCCGCTGTAAAAAGTTTGAGAAATACTGATCTGGAGGTTCCTATAAATAGAACCGTTAAGTTCTATTAATGTGCACCTAAAAACTATTTTATCACTCAAAACAGTGTTTATTTGAAAAGTCCTGAATCACATCAGTGTGAAAAGATCTTCAGTATCATTTAAGTTTAAGAAGTATCTGTCAAAATTAAAGATGTACTCATTGAGACAGATATTTATTAATATCTTAGTGGTTTTAAAAAAATGGTTTAATCAATACTTACTGCCACAACTGGCCCTTTAAGGACATTCATTGTTTCAATGTGGCCCAAACTGGAAATGACTTTGATACCTCTGGTTTAGAGGTTTATTTAGCTAAATAGGCAGAGCTTGTGGCATACAGGAGTGTATATGAGCTGTATTGTTTCAAAAATCACATTTTAAAAAGCTTAGCAGCCTATGGTTAAAGGTTGAATATGGAACATTTTCATAAAAAGCTTCATTTAAAAAGAAAATCAAAACATCCACGGGGCTTTTAGAGGGACGTAGAATGAAACTAAAGCATTTCCTTAAAAAAAAGATTATATCTGAAGTAAAATATAATATTTAAACAAAAAATATCGTTGTCTGCACCCAAAATTAGCTCATGGCTAAAACTCAAATGTGCTCAAACAAGCTAGGCTGATTTTTGACAAAAATGAAAAAGATAAATCGATATCTGAAGCCAAAAGAAGAAGAAACAGCCCAACGCCTGATCACGGCTACACCTTGGAGGCGGTGGCGCCCGGTAAAAGGGAACATGGCTTCCTCTGGTGAAAGAAAAGAGAACAAAGTCGTCGGAGGATCGAGAGAAGGGGGGAACTCTCTAAAAGACGTGTTGCAAAACTCGGTCAAAAAGTGGATTCTCTCCGGAACACTACAGATGCAAAGCTAAAGACGGCGGATGCTAAGCCGGATGAGCTAAACCAACGAGCTATTCAAAGTAGCGCCATGTTTGTCCGCTTGGCAAAGACGGTGCAATTCAATTCAGAGGAAGTCAAATAATGCAAGAAAAAGAAGCTGCGTTCAGGCTGCAGGATTTATCAGCGTCAGCAGCAGAAACCGAATATTAGGGCAGATCATCCTGGACCGAAAACCTAGAAGATGCTGTGGATGTGGTACACAGGCTGGTAAGAAAGATGGACAGCAAACATAGACGTGTTGCGATTCTCTTTACCCACAGAAGGATTAAAGAAGAAATTTGGTCAAAAACTCCTCAGTGTGCAAGGAAATGGGCGTACGCTTGGCGGGGATGTTACCAGTAGAGGATTGGGAAGAAATGCAGAGAACAAGCAGGAAGAGCGGGAAAGGCGGCATCATTCTGTGGTCCTGATGGATACACTGAAGGCCGAAAAGATTGGATCTGAGAAATGAAGATCTGTGAATGGACGCGTCACCTTCTCATGCTGCGTTCAGGCTGCAGGATTTATCAGCGTCAGCAGCAGCTAGAATGCATGTTAAGTCTACGAGCGTCTCAGTCTCTGCGGCGCTTTGTGAGCTTTGGCTCCGTCAACTTTTCAAGCTTTTTCCTGCGTTTTCAAGCTTCGAAGCTCATAACGCCGGCAACGCAGAAGTTCAGCTAGTTGGCGGTTTTGACGGTCTTAACGCTGTTGACGCAGCACGGCAACCAATCAGAGCGTCTCACTGTGGTGACGCTGCCCGACGTAGAAGCTGCCTAGCCAACCACGATCCGCGAGTGTTCAAAACATCCAGCAGAGAAAGGCCTACCAGCTTTGCTAGCTTCAACTTAAAAATGTATCTTCTGTGTTTATGCGTCGAACTACTCGTTTTATGAGCGTTGCTTGACGCTGACAAAGTTTGCAGTCTGAACGCCCCAACAGAGTTCTGAGAGATTACACTATATTACAATATATATATAAATATAATTCACTTCGATTCACTTTTATTTATATAGCACCAGTTTACAACTAAAATCATTTCAACACAATTATACAAACATTCCAATCAGTTAAAAGTTTTCTATGTAAGGAATCCCAGCAGATTGTGCTGAGTCATCAACGTGAGGTTGTGCCCGGATCATGCAGACTCCAACTACAGCAATTCCTCAGCAATCCCTCATACTGAGCAAGCATGTAGAGACAGTGGAGAGGAAAAACTCCCTTTTAACAGGAAAAAACCTCCAGCAAAACCAGAACCTTGATCAGTACAAGCGGCCATCTGCCACGACCGTCTGGGGGTCTGAGAAGACAGAGAAGAGACAGCAAGAAGGATGCTCTGTGATTTTGAGCATCATCTGGACCGATGTTCCCCATCCAGCAGGGGGCGTTATAGCTGAGCAGGGTACCAGACCATGTGGAGCTTCTATGGGGAGAAAAATACTGAGAGAAAACTGGGTTAACAATCACAATAACAGCAGAAAATACATTTGGAGAGTAGTAGGAGAGAAAAGTAGAAGGTGTGTTAGGGTCAGTTGAGTCTGAAAAAGGATAATTTTTTTCCCTAATTCTTAAGTCTATTATGTACGGTGTGAGGGAGATGGAGTTGAGGAGGGCTGCCGGATCGGGCTGAACACTCCATCTCCTTCTACTCCCTGCCTGGAAATCCAGGAGGAAAGAAGGAGGTAAGTGGGTAAGTAGTGTAGTGCTTATTCATCTCTCCTTGCTCATAGGACTGTGCCCTCTCCAGAATCGATGTATTAGAGAGATAATATTATTAGTAAGTGATATAACTGGAGTAGATAAAGGCCCGGTCTTCTGAGGACTCTGGCATTATCTTTGTCCATCACTTTCTAGCCTTAAAACCTGGTGTAAATCTTTTTTCTGTCCTGATTCATGATTCAACCTTTGTTCAATTCTCTAATCATTTTATTCTGGTAAATTAATACATTACTGTTAGAAATCGGAGAGCTTTTATAAGGTCTAGTGTCTATATGAGTAACTATAAGCTTTATCAAAAAGGAAGGTTTTAAGCCTAGTCTTAAAAACAGACAGAGTATCTGCCTCATGGACTAAAACTGGGAGCTGGTTCCACAGGAGAGGAGCCTGATAACTAAAAGATCTGCCTCCTATTCTACTTTTAGAAATCCTAGGAACTACCAGTAGACCTGCATTCTGAGAACAAAGTTCTCTGTTAGGAACATATGGAACGATCAGATCTCTGATGTACGATGGAGCTGATTATTAAGGGCTTTATACGTAAGGAGGAGGATCTTAAACTCTATTCTGGATTTAACAGGGAGCCAATGGAGAGAAGCCAAAACAGGACAAATCTGATCTCTCTTTTTAATATTCATCAAAACTCTTGCTGCAGCATTTTGGATCAACTGAAGGCTTTAAATTGCATTTTGTGGACTTCCTGATAATAAGGAATTACAGTAGTCCAGCCTTGAAGTAACAAATGCATGGACTAGTTTATCTGCATCACTCCTGGAAAGGATGTTTCTAATTTTAGCAATATTCCAGAGGTGAAAGGAAGAAATCTTAGAAACCTGTTTAATATGAGATTTAAATGTCATATATATATATGATATTTTTAAAACTGAATTTTAACTGTAAGAAAACTGTTAAATCATTCTAAACACTCCAACCTGTTTCATACGTAACACGTCCAGTTTTATTACTTATCCAGTTGATTAAATGGAACAAAGAAGGTGAAAACAGCCACCAACTAGTGATCTTACTTTGAATTTTACTAAAAAACATGCTGTCATCATCAATCTAAATTCTTGAAATAAAAAAAAAGAGTTTTTGTCTTTTTAATATCGATACGATATATACGAAAAAATTTATATATATATATATATATATATATTGCCGTATCGATATTTTCCTGCATCCCTACTGTTTCAAACCCATCCAGCGGTTTGAAAGACATTATTAAAAGGAAAGCACTTTTTTTATTTTGCCATGGATAAAAATGTTGTACTTTTCTTCCAGAGACTCTGCAGAGGCGGATGAAGGTTTTTGGAGCAACCAAAAATCTCTGCAGCCACGTTTCCAATCGTTCCAGTGGCAGTATGCTTTAACAACTCCCCTGGTGTGGTTGTGTCTCACCAATCTGACAAAAATGGACATTGGATTGCAGCGGTAACCAAAATCAATCATATATTTCCCATAATGATTAATGTTCATGGCTTCAGCGAGGAGAAACTCAACAGTAAACTGCTGGAAGATTTGACAGACGTCATTAAATCCCAGTATCCTTCAGATTTTATTCTCGTTGGTGGCGACTGGAACATGGCACCAAACGATTGGATGGATAGATGGCCTCCAAGAATCAGGAAACAACAATACAATCATTTGATTCATTCTTTTATGAAGGATAATAGTTGCAAAACATACTCATCGATAAAACGGAGAATGTAAGTCAAGGTTAGCGACAGTATTTTAAACTGCAGTTCAAGTTGTTCAATAAAGCACGTCGCTCTGATCGCTGTTATATAGACCTAATGATAGGACCGACAATTAAAAAACACAGTTTAATGCAGCATTATTAGAACATGAAGAATGTAAGATAATCAGAAAAGTTATTAGAGAGGTTGGAAATGACTCAACTGAAGATGTCAAAAGTAAATGGGGATTTGTTAAATATAAAATCAGAGCAATTACCATAGATTATTGTAAAGAGACGTGCAGGGAAAAGGGATGAATAAGTAAATGCAGTTCTGTCGATCAAAACGGTCAAACCTTGTGATGTTGCAGTTTAAATTAGATGAAATGTGTCTGCAAAAAGCAGGAGGAGCCGTTATAACATCTAGAGCCAAACGGATTAAAGCTGGAGGAAAAAACTCAGCAAATTTAACTAAGTTGGAAAAAAATCGACGACAAAAGAACATTTTAATTACTGATGATGGAATAAAAAGACAATAAGTTTATGGAAAAGGACATTTTTAAATGTTTCTCTAGTTTTTATTTCACAATTTATACAAGAACCGCCTCAAAATATTGTTTTTGATAAAATTCAGTTCATTCCAAATATTGGGAATTCTTTTAAAACCTGTGCGACTTTCACATTAGATGAATTAGATGCATTTTGTAATGAAACTGAATCACCAGGTACTGACGGTCTCATAGCTAATTTTTACAGTTTGTTTTTGGAAAGATTGAATAAATTTGCCCTTCGGAACAATTACTTGCTGTATAGACAGGAAAGAAGTATGAAACAAGGTTTAATCACGTTGATTTTATAATTTGAAAGGACAAAAGGTTGATGAGCAACGATTATAAAATCCTTTCTGGAGCAATTTGCTGCCAGATTTAAAAAAAGGAATCGTAGAAATAATTAGTGAGACACAGTCTGGTTTTCTGACTTTTACCCTTACAGTTGTCTCCGTCCGTCATTATATAATATAAAGGTCAACAACGAAGTCAAATATTTGACAATTACTGTGTCTAAAGCTGGATGATTAGTTGAGAAGAAAAAATGTTTTAAACAATATAGAAAAACGGGTTTTAACAGATGGTTGCAGAAAACAAATGGAAAGCCTTTCTAGGCTGATTTATCCAGCAAGTTCTTTACCTCTACCCTCTTAAATAATAAAAGATTTGAATAAAACTCATTTCAATTCTGTTTGGAGAAATAAATATCGCTAAATTAGAAAACAGGATTAGGTCAAAGATTATGTAGGTGCCGGAGGAAATGGATTGATTTTGAAGTCATGAACGGAGTTCTAAAATTAAAATGGTTAAAATAATTTCTTAAACATAGACATTGTAATTTAATATGATATCTTAAACCAAATCATATATTTCAGAGGATGGGAGGAATAGATTTATTATTAAGATGTAACTATGGATTCAAAATGTGGCCAACAAAAAATCTGTTTCATCAACGGGTCGTACTTTATTGGAAGATTATTTATAAACATAAATACACCCCACACAATATGTGGAATCATTGATATATTCTAATAGAAAATTACTTTTTTTTTCTGGAAAACTTATATTCAAAGGGTATTTGGTTCTGTTCACACTTGGTGACTGACAAAGGAGAGATGATAACCAATGAAAAACATTTCACATCGACTGTCCGATAGAGACGTATAAAAAACTGTTGAAAGCAATACCAGAAAGTGATAAATCAATGGCGAGAGATGATTTTATTCATATTAAAGTTGCTCCAAGGCTAAATCAGCTCCAAATATCCCAAGTAAATTTATCAGATCTTCATTGATGAAAGATTTATTCTCGAACCAAATTAAAAAACAATATATTCTTAAAATGTTTGGAGTACAAGAGGTTAATAAAATAAAAATGATATATATTTATCATATCCCATTCAATTCTATTCAAAATATTGAATGAGATTTATTCAACTACAACAATTGAATTTATTGCAATTAGATTTAAAGGAGATGTTAGTGGATGTTCTTCTTCTGTAATAACGAGACTGAAAATGAAACATTTGGACCACCTCGTCTTCACCTGTAATATCGTTCAGAAATCTGGGAATAAGATATATATATATATATATATATATATATACGGAGAGACGATACACACGACAGGTACGACAAAGACCCAGCGAGGACTGAAGCGCTCGCTGGGTCTTAAGTAAGGGGAGACAAGGAGGAAGACAGGTGCAGAAGATGATGAGGAGAGTTGGTGATCAGGGCAGC
The DNA here is from genome assembly GCA_028564705.1 of Apricaphanius iberus. Classification (NCBI taxonomy): domain Eukaryota; kingdom Metazoa; phylum Chordata; class Actinopteri; order Cyprinodontiformes; family Aphaniidae; genus Apricaphanius; species Apricaphanius iberus. The sequence goes on along the minus strand of JAPXFQ010002783.1, from coordinate 71,431 downwards.
ATGACTGGATGAATTATTATTATCCATATTATTTTTCTTTAAATCACATGATATGATAATGATGGTCAACCTGTTTTTAAAATTGACTCTGAGCTGAATTTTATTCCCGGTGTTGGGAGTAATGCATTACAAAAGTACTGAGTTACAGGAATAGATTACTTTTTTCAGTAACTGAGTAATGTAACGCATTACTTACTAAATATACAGCAATATATTACTAGTTACAATTTCAGTAACTCAAGTTACAAATGCATTTTAAATAGTTTTTTTGGTCATCTAATGCAACAGACCAAATCAAGATGGATACCATAGAAGAAGATCCACTTCCTGTTGCTCCAAACTAAAACATCAGAGAATCAGGACGACTGAGGAAAAGATCAACTGTATATTAAACATTATTCACACTTTTTTCCTAACCATCACTTGTAAGACTTCAGACATCGAATCTTTGTCAGCCATCTTTGTGATTGGTTAGATTTAACAAACATTAGCATGAAACAGAAGGAATGCAAAGGAACTAGAGACTGAATTTGAATAAAATAGTTAAAAACACAGTATTTGTTGTGTGACGCTTGTGTAAAATGTACATTAATAAGTTACAGTGGTTAGAAGTCGTGTTAGATATTTAAGATATTTAGCCAAAAGTAACTTAAAGTAGTGTAACTCTTTTTAAAACAGTAATATGTAATGCAAACATATTACATTTTTGACATTGTAACTAGTAATGTGAAATATATTACAATTTCTCTGTAAGTTGCCCAACACTGCTGATATCCCCCACATTAAAAATATAACTAAAATAGTTTTTTATCACCTAAAGAACATCACCAGACTCCGCCCCTTTCTCTCTCTGACCAATACAGAGACACTAATGCAGCTTTTATCACCAGTAGAATCGATTATTGTAATGATTTCTGGTCTTCCCAAAAAGACTACCTCAGGTTTACAGCTTTTAGAGAATTCAGCAGCTCGTATCCTGATGAAGACGAGGAGGAAGGAGCTCATTACACCGGTCTTAGAATCGCTGCATTGGCTCCCCGTATGTTTTAGGATCCATTTTAAGGTTCTTTTAATGGTTTTTAAGGTTCTTTTAATGGTTTTTAAGGTTCTTTTAATGGTTTCTAAGGTTCTTTTAATGGTTTTTAAGGTTCTTTTAATGGTTTCTAAGGTTCTTTTAATGGTTTTTAAGGTTCTTTTAATGGTTTTTAAGGTTCTTTTAATGGTTTTTAAGGTTCTTTTAATGGTTTTTAAGGTTCTTTTAATGGTTTCTAAGGTTCTTTTAATGGTTTTTAAGGTTCTTTTAATGGTTTCTAAGGTTCTTTTAATGGTTTTTAAGGTTCTTTTAATGGTTTTTAAGGTTCTTTTAATGGTTTCTAAGGTTCTTTTAATGGTTTTTAAGGTTCTTTTAATGGTTTCTAAGGTTCTTTTAATGGTTTTTAAGGTTCTTTTAATGGTTTTTAAGGTTCTTTTAATGTTTCTAAGGTTCTTTTAATGGTTTTTAAGGTTCTTTTAATGGTTTTTAAGGTTCTTTTAATGGTTTTTAAGGTTCTTTTAATGGTTTCTAAGGTTCTTTTAATGGTTTTTAAGGTTCTTTTAATGGTTTCTAAGGTTCTTTTAATGGTTTCTAAGGTTCTTTTAATGGTTTTTAAGTGTCTTAATGGTCTTGGGCCTTCTTATCTTTTACCGTATGAACCCTCGTGGTCTCTGCGCTCCTCTAGCAGCCGTCTCTTTATCATCCCCAAAGTCAGGACACAGACTCATGATGAGGCGTCTTTCCATTATTATGGCCCTCACCTCTGGAACAGGCTGCTGGAGAACGTTCATGTTTTCAACATTCACCTTTTTAGCCGAGCTTTTAACTGATTATTATTTTTTAATATCTGTTTTATTGTTCTGCATGTTTTATTTGATTGAATTTTTAGCGTAGCTTTTACCTGACTATTATCTATTAATGATTGTTTTTTGATTCACACATTTATTTGGTCATATCTTATCATTGTTTTCCACTTTATAATTAAAAACACTGAGTCTTAACATTTTTATCAGTATTTTACTATTTAATCTCATCATCTACTGTTAATTCTAACATTTTAGCTCCTTATTTTAATCATCCTTCCAGTGTTTTCTCCATGGGGGCCGTTTGCGTCGGGGGGCCGTGTTCGGCTGTGGAAAAATGTTCTTGATAATTTCATGCCTGAAATGAAGTGTTTTATCAGAGGTACAAACCCTCCTTCATCGGATGCAATGCTCAGAAACAGTTTTGTGGTTTGGATGTTTCAGTAACATAAATTAAAACGTCCCTCCAGAAAAGAAAATGTGTCATCACGTTTGAATCAGCCTCCTCTGAGGAGACGGTCTGGACCCAAATGTTCTCCCCCATTAAACCCACAGGTTTATTTGGTTTATTTAATCTCTTATTGTCAGTGTTGGTGGCAAGTTACTTTGAAAAAAGTAATCTGATTACTGACTACTGATCACTCCTTACAAAGGTTAGGCAAGGCAGTTTTATTTGTACAGCACAACTTCAACACAAGGCAATTCATGGTGCTTTACATGATTACAGAAATGTGAAAATTAAAACAGAGAATCAATAATAGAAAGCATAAAAGAACATTTATAAAACAAACGATAGAATTTGATTAAAAGCAACAATTTAGGATAAAAATATTTAATAATAGGAAATTATATTTATCAAGTCTAAATATGTAAGTTTTACTTTCAGATTTAATAGAGTTCAGTGTTTCAGCAGCTCTGCAGTCATCAGGTAGTTTGTTCCAGATATGAGGAGCATAGAAACTAAAAGCTGCTTCTCCATGTTTGGTTCTGGTTCTAGGGACGATCAGTAAACTATAGATGGAGGACCTGATTGGTCTGGATGGTTACTATGGTGACAGCAGGTCTCCATCATCCATCATCAATGATTTATAAACCAGTAGGAGTATTTAGAAGTTTATTCTCTGAGCTACAGGGAGCCAGAGGAAGGACTTTAGAACTGGGCTGATGTGTTCTACTTTCCTGGTTCTAGTGAGAACACGAGCAGCAGCGTTCTGGATCAGCTGCTGCTGTCTGATTGATTTTTTAGGTAGACCTGTGAAGATACTGTTACAGTAATCATAAATGCATGGATGAGTTTTTCTAGGTCTCCTTGTGTCATCAGTCTTTTAATCCTAGAAATGTTCCTCAGCTGATAGAAAGCTGACCTTGTTATTGCCTTTATGTGACCCTGGAGGTTCTGGTCTGAGTCCATTATTACCATTATTACACCCAGAGTTCTGGTTGCTAGTTTCTAGCTGGGCCCATTTAAATTGATTGCTGATATTTAACCGATCTTTTTTGGATCCAAAGATAAGTACTTCAGTTTTGTTTCTGTTCACATGGAGAAAGTTATGGGACATCCAGCTGTTAATTTGTTCAATGCATTTATTGAGGATTTGGACGCGTTCATCATCACCTGGTGACAGTGAGATATAAAGCTGAGTGTCGTCAGCATAGTTACTTCACTGATTATGTTAAAAGTAACTAAGTTTGATTACAAGTTTCTTTATTAGTTACTTCCAGCAGCTGCCTCAACATAGAAACAAAAACCAGTTTTGCCAAAAACTCGCCGTATTGTATTTTAACAATAAGGCAGGAAGAATTATTTCTTTCTAACCTCATATTGATACCAGCAGCTATGGAGCAACGAGCTTTAGAGGCTGATGTTCCGATGGTGGAGATGTGTAGCAGAGCTGCATCTGGATGGAGGAACCAGACTTCTGGGCGAGCATCCTCTGGACGGATGTGTCGGATGTACAGCAGTGAGCATTCTGAGTTCTTCACACATCTTAAGAGAATCAACTGACCCTTTAAAACGTTCCAGTTCATGACTGTTTGCTGCTGGTTTCAGGAGAATCAACGAACTTCCTAAACAATAACTTCTCCTCAAAGCAGCATTCAGATATGGGGCGCCAAGTGTAAAATGTTCGTTATTTAGTAGAAATGCACTTTTTTTTGAACGTTTAGCTTCATTTTTCCACATTTAGCACACTTTCATACATTTAGGAAGAAAATGTTTCTAAAATTTAAAATTTACCAGCATATTTACATTTTAAAAATCTAAATTCTAAATATTATTTCGAAATGTCACATGTTAAATCTAAATGTTAAATCTAAATGTTAAATCTAAATGTTAAATCTAAATGTTAAATCTAAATATTAAATCTAAATCTAAATGTTAGGAACATTGGACATGTTCATTAGAACATTGGATTTAACATTTAGATTTAACGTTTAGATTTATCATTTAGATTTAACATTTAGATTTAACATTTAGATTTAGATTTAACATTTAGATTTAGATTTAACATTTAAATATAGATTTAACATTTAGATTTATCATTTAGATTTAACATTTAGATTTAACATTTAGATTTAGATTTAACATTTAGATTTAGATTTAACATTTAGATTTAGATTTAACATTTAGATTTAACATTTAGATTTAACATTTAGATTTAACATTTAGATTTAACATTTAGATTTAGATTTAACATTTAGATTTAACATTTAGATTTAGATTTAACATTTAGATTTAGATTTATCATTTAGATTTAACATTTAGATTTAACATTTAGATTTAGATTTAACATTTAGATTTAGATTTAACATTTAGATTTAACATTTAGATTTAGATTTAACATTTAGATTTTAACATTTAGATTTAGATTTAACATTTAGATTTAGATTTATCATTTAGATTTAACATTTAGATTTAGATTTAACATTTAGATTTAACATTTAGATTTAGATTTAACATTTAGATTTAGATTTAACATTTAGATTTAACATTTAGATTTAACATTTAGATTTAGATTTAACATTTAGATTTAGATTTAACATTTAGATTTAACATTTAGATTTAGATTTAACATTTAGATTTAACATTTAGATTTAGATTTAACATTTAGATTTAGATTTAACATTTAGATTTAACATTTAGATTTAGATTTAACATTTAGATTTAGATTTAACATTTAGATTTAACATTTAGATTTAGATTTAACATTTAGATTTAGATTTAACATTTAGATTTAGATTTAACATTTAGATTTAACATTTAGATTTAACATTTAGATTTAACATTTACATTTAGATTTAACATTTAGATTTAACATTTAGATTTAGATTTAACATTTAGATTTAGATTTAACATTTAGATTTAGATTTAACATTTAGATTTAGATTTATCATTTAGATTTAACATTTAGATTTAACATGTTACATTTCGAAATAATATTTAGAATTTAGATTTTTAAAATGTAAATATGCTGGTAAATGTTGAATTTTAGAAACATTTTCTTCCTAAATGTATGAAAATGTGCTAAATGTGGAAAAATGAAGCTAAACGTTCAAAAAAAGTGCATTTCTACTAAATAACGAACATTTTACACTTGGCGCCCCATATTCAGGCTCTGCAACGATCTTGTTATGCTGCAGAAAAAGGTGCAGTATCTCTGGGCACCACTAGAGGTCTGTATAAATCTAAATAAGGCAGTTACAACAGTTCTGTTGTTTTCTATGGAAGCATATATGTGAGATACATGGAATTAATATTACATAGCAGAAATGCTTTTTCATTTTCAACATGAAACGCTCAATAATAATAATAATAAGAAATAATCCAAAATGCTTAATTCAACACTACTCATTCTGTAACTTAATTAAAGTGAAAAAGGAAATTAAATATGTAAGTTTTAAATAACAACCCAGCCAAATAGTTACAAAAAAAAGAATGATCATAAATGCTTTTTCATGTTCTGTTTCTAAGAGCCAGTTTTGAGTCGTAAATAAAATGAAAAAGAAAACATATAAACAGTTTATTTCATTTCAACTTTACTGATTCTGTGACCAAAATAAAAAGTTACAGCAGGAGAAACGTTGATTTAAAAAATGGAAAAGCAGTTTGGAGTATTTATTTTTAGTTTTATTTATACGTAAAAAATCGGAGCTGGATTTTGATAACAAAACAGCATTTCTGCTAATTCAAGTTTATTAAATCTATTTTACATACATGCTTTTATATTTTCCCTTGTCAGCATCTTATTCTGCATAATGTGGATGTAGTTGAAGTAATGTTTGGATTAAATTTGATTCATTTTGTTCTGGTGAAGTTTAATCTATTTAAAGCCTCTAATATGTCATATTGATCAGCCAGAGGAGGGATTTACTTAGTTAATTTATCCCAGATCCACTTTTATTAGAAAAACCTGTGGTATAGATCTAACTCTCCTAGAACCAGAGCTGTGTGATGCAGCTCTATCCTCTTCACGGTGCAGGATGGAGTCCAGGTTTTGGGTTTTTCTGTGTTCTCGTGGAATAAATGACATCACTAGTGGCCCCGCCCCCAAATAACGCCAGGGTCACATGTTTGGGCCGGTTCCGTTCCGACCGTGCGGGAAGATCCCTTCGGCTACTTTCGACCCGAGTTCTGAGGCGGCGCCGTCCGGTTCAGCTGATAATGTTAGTCAGGAAACGGCTGATTGGTTCCAGTCGCCATTCAAACCAGCAGAACCAGAACCCAGGCCCGGCCCTAACTCTTCTACAGCCTGGAGCGGATTTTAGACTCAGTGGCGCCCCCTTTCCGTTAACACCACTACCCACAATAACAGCGTTTCATTAAAGATTTGGGAAAGTAGGCGGAGCTTATTTAGCTGGTCCAAAAAATCAGTCAGAGGTAATTATTAATAATGTCTGAGAGAATCTGAAGCTCAAACTAAAGCATCAGATTGTAACCATGGTAACACAACAATCAAACTACAAATATTAGAAATTAATCTTAAATTTCATTTTCATTCAATTCAAATTTTTAAATATATTTACTTTTTTCTAATTTAAAATACACAGTTTATATATATATATTTATTCCTTTAAATGTGAGTAATTTCCCTGTTTTTACAACATTTAAAAAAAATTAAAAACAAAAAAATGAATTTAAATGTAATTTTTTTTATTTATAAATTAGTCACAAAGAAACTTGCCTAGTTACTACACAAAAATTAAAAACATTTAAATAATGTACATTAAAACAAAATGAAATGAAATTAAGTAATATTCACATTTTCATAAATTTTCATGAAAGAACTAGAACCAGAACCCGGCATGGCCCCTCCTGAAGGCGCCCCTGTTGGGAAAGAGACGTTTTCCTGAAGCCACCACATGGGGGCGCTGCTGCTCCTCTTACAGGATGTTTAATTAGAGAGGAACCAAAAGTCCAAATGTCTTTGTTCCTGCTTTAAGCTCCTCTGTGTCTGTCTGTGTGCATTAAGTGAGCTGATTGTGTTTATTTAACCAGCCCCCCCCTCCTCCCCCTCATCCTCCTTCTCCTCACCCCCCCCCCCCCCCCCCCTCCTGTCTCCTCCCTCCCAGCTCAGATCTCAGCTCCCTCCCTCCCTTCCTCTCCAGTCTGACGCTGCCGCTCTCAGAGCCACATCCTCGGCTGCAGCCCTCCGCCTCTCCCCGGTCAGCCTGCCTCCCCCGCCGCCGTCTGTGCCTCCCCCCTCGCGGTGCGGACATGCTCCCGGGGCTCCGGAGATGAGGCTCCGAAATGTCCCCTTCCTGACGGCCTTGTTGTTCGGGCTGAGTGGGCTGGTCTCCTTGTCCTGGTACACCGCCTTCAGCAGCTCCAGAGGTATGTTTGTTTCTGTGATGGAGGGAGGAAGATCTCTGCTCCGCAGCAGGAGGATCTTCTACTACAGGTATGATTGTGTGGATGTGAGGCTGCAGGCTTCAGAAGGAGCGCTTGTGTGGTGATGCATCAGACGTCTGGCTGGTGGTGCTGATGTAGAGGAAGGTCAGTGTGTGGAGAAACCAGGAGGAAGATGAAGGTTCCAGACCCGGCTGCTGATGTTGGACATGTTGCCTTCATCTTGTTACAGCCTCCTGTTTCTGCTTCAGTGACTCCTGTGATGAGAAAGAGCTTCAGGAGCCGCTTCCAACATGGAGATGGAGATGGTTGGATGGAGTTTAGAAGGTTAGATGGAGACGAGAAGGTTGGGTGGAGAGGAGAAGGTTAGATGGAGACGAGAAGGTTGGATGGAGACGAGAAGGTTAGATGGAGACGAGAAGGTTGGGTGGAGAGGAGAAGGTTAGATGGAGACGAGAAGGTTGGGTGGAGAGGAGAAGGTTAGATGGAGACGAGAAGGTTGGATGGAGTTTAGAAGGTTAGATGGAGACGAGAAGGTTAGATGGAGACGAGAAGGTTGGATGGAGTTTAGAAGGTTAGATGGAGACGAGAAGGTTGGGTGGAGAGGAGAAGGTTAGATGGAGACGAGAAGGATGGGGAGAAGGTTGATGAGAGAAGGTTGTGGAGAAAGAAGGTTGGGTGGAGAGGAGAGGTTAGATGAGACGAGAAGGTTAGATGGAGACGAGAAGGTTGGATGGAGAGGAGAAGGTTGATGGAGACAGAAGGTTGGGTGGAGAGGAGAAGGTTGGATGGAGTTCAGAAGGTTGGGTGGAGAGGAGAAGGTTGGATGGAGACGAGAAGGTTGGATGGAGTTCAGAAGGTTAGATGGAGACGAAAAGGTTGGATGGAGAGGAGAAGGTTAGATGGAGACGAGAAGGTTAGATGGAGACGAGAAGGTTGGGTGGAGAGGAGAAGGTTAGATGGAGACGAGAAGGTTAGATGGAGACGAGAAGGTTGGATGGAGAAGAGAAGGTTGGATGGAGAGGAGAAGGTTAGATGGAGACGAGAAGGTTGGGTGGAGAGGAGAAGGTTAGATGGAGACGAAAAGGTTGGATGAGAGGAGAAGGTTAGATGGAGACGAAAAGGTTAGATGGAAACGAGAAGGTTGGGTGGAGAGGAGAAGGTTAGATGGAGACGAGAAGGTTGGGTGGAGAGGAGAAGGTTAGATGGAGACGAAAAGGTTGGATGAGAGGAGAAGGTTAGATGGAGACGAGAAGGTTGGGTGGAGAGGAGAAGGTTGGATGGAGACGAGAAGGTTGGATGGAGTTTAGAAGGTTGGATGAAAAGTAGAAGGTTGGATTGAGATCAAAGGTTGGATGAAAAGTAGAAGGTTGGATGGAGACGAGAAGGTTGGGTGGAGAGGAGAAGGTTAGATGGAGACGAGAAGGTTGGGTGGAGAGGAGAAGGTTAGATGGAGACGAGAAGGTTGGGTGGAGAGGAGAAGGTTAGATGGAGACGAGAAGGTTGGATGGAGAGGAGAAGGTTAGATGGAGACGAGAAGGTTGGGTGGAGAGGAGAAGGTTAGATGGAGACGAAAAGGTTGGATGAGAGGAGAAGGTTAGATGGAGACGAGAAGGTTAGATGGAGAAGGTTGGGTGGAGAGGAGAAGGTTGGATGGAGTTCAGAAGGTTGGGTGGAGAGGAGAAGGTTGGATGGAGACGAGAAGGTTGGATGGAGTTCAGAAGGTTGGGTGGAGAGGAGAAGGTTAGATGGAGACGAGAAGGTTGGGTGGAGAGGAGAAGGTTAGATGGAGACGAGAAGGTTAGATGGAGACGAGAAGGTTGGGTGGAGAGGAGAAGGTTAGATGGAGACGAGAAGGTTGGGTGGAGAGGAGAAGGTTAGATGGAGACGAGAAGGTTGGATGGAGACGAGAAGGTTAGATGGAGACGAGAAGGTTGGGTGGAGAGGAGAAGGTTAGATGGAGACGAGAAGGTTGGATGGAGACGAGAAGGTTAGATGGAGACGAGAAGGTTGGGTGGAGAGGAGAAGGTTGGATGGAGTTCAGAAGGTTGGGTGGAGAGGAGAAGGTTAGATGGAGACGAGAAGGTTGGGTGGAGAGGAGAAGGTTGGGTGGAGTTTAGAAGGTTGGATGGAGTTCAGAAGGTTGGGTGGAGAGGAGAAGGTTAGATGGAGACGAGAAGGTTGGGTGGAGAGGAGAAGGTTGGGTGGAGTTTAGAAGGTTGGGTGGAGTTTAGAAGGTTGGATGGAGTTCAGAAGGTTGGATGAAAAGTAGAAGGTTGGATGGAGTTCAGAAGGTTGGATGAAAAGTAGAAGGTTAGGTGGAGTTCAGAAGGTTGGATGAAAAGTAGAAGGTTGGATGGAGTTTAGAAGGTTAGATGGAGTTCAGAAGGTTGGATGGAGTTCAGAAGGTTAGATGGAGTTCAGAAGGTTGGATGAAAAGTAGAAGGTTGGGTGGAGTTTAGAAGGTTGGATGAAAAGGAGAAGGTTGGATGGAGTTTAGAAGGTTGGGTGGAGTTCAGAAGGTTGGGTGGAGTTCAGAAGGTTGGAAGAAGGTTAGTGGAGTTCAGAAGGTTGGATGAAAAGTAGAAGGTTGGATGGAGTTCAGAAGGTTAGATGGAGTTCAGAAGGTTGGATGGAGTTCAGAAGGTTAGATGGAGTTCAGAAGGTTGGATGAAAAGTAGAAGGTTGGATGGAGTTTAGAAGGTTGGATGAAAAGTAGAAGGTTAGGTGGAGTTTAGAAGGTTGGATGAAAAGTAGAAGGTTGGGTGGAGTTTAGAAGGTTGGATGAAAAGTAGAAGGTTGGGTGGAGTTTAGAAGGTTGGATGAAAAGTAGAAGGTTGGATGGAGTTCAGAAGGTTGGATGAAAAGTAGAAGGTTAGGTGGAGTTCAGAAGGTTGGATGAAAAGTAGAAGGTTGGATGGAGTTCAGAAGGTTAGATGGAGTTCAGAAGGTTGGATGGAGTTCAGAAGGTTAGATGGAGTTCAGAAGGTTGGATGAAAAGTAGAAGGTTGGATGGAGTTTAGAAGGTTGGATGAAAAGAGAAGGTTGGTGGAGTTTAGAAGGTTGGATGAAAAGAGAAGGTTGGGTGGAGAGAAAAATGGAGTTAGAAGGTTGGATGAAAGAGAAGGTTGAAAAAAAAAAAAAACAAAAAAGAAGGTTGATGGAGCAGAAGGTTAGATGGAGTTCAGAAGGTTGGATGAAAAGGAGAAGGTTGTGGAGCAGAAGGTTGGATGAAGAAGGTTGATGGAGTTCAGAAGGTTGGTGAGTAGAAGGTTGGATGGAGTTCAGAAGGTTAGATGGAGTTCAGAAGGTTGGGTGGAGAGGAGAAGGTTAGATGGAGTTCAGAAGGTTAGATGGAGTTCAGAAGGTTGGATGGAGTTCAGAAGGTTGGATGGAGTTTAGAAGGTTGGATGGAGTTCAGAAGGTTAGATGGAGTTCAGAAGGTTGGATGGAGTTCAGAAGGTTAGATGGAGTTCAGAAGGTTGGATGAAAAGGAGAAGGTTAGGTGGAGTTCAGAAGGTTGGATGGAGTTTAGAAGGTTGGATGGAGTTCAGAAGGTTGGATGGAGTTTAGAAGGTTGGGTGGAGTTCAGAAGGTTGGATGGAGTTTAGAAGGTTGGGTGGAGTTCAGAAGGTTGGATGTGAGCTTTTGCTGTTTTTTATCTTTTAATCCTTTTAATTGTTTACTGTTTTCTTGGTTTTTAAATGTGCTTTATAAACACATTTGGTTGTCGGGGCAACACCGGGCATCTGCTCTGGTTAAATCTGCATCCAACCTTCCGCATCATTTCACTCTGAAGTCTGGACTTTGACTAGGACCTTGTTCCAACCATCCCAAGTTGTTTTCAGGGACTTTTTTTCCGTTTTTTTTTTACCGTTTCTCGGTTTAACGGCCAGCTCTGCGATAACGTAAACCTACATGGCGTCGTACCACCAGATGCTTTGGTTGCCACTTGCTTTACTGGGCATGCTCAGTGTTCTTTTGTTCTGTTGGAGTGTCACAGCACCACCAATGGGCCCGGCATGGGTACTACAGCAGTTTGGACCATATTTCTTATTGCGCTGCCGTTTTTACAGACCCTATTTTTGAAGCTATAGCTGTTCTGTCTCTGTGTAAACTAGGCTTTAGACTTTTTTTAGAAAGGCGTGGAAGAGAAATGACGTAAACTTTGTTATCCAGGACGGAGCCATCTGTCCTCTCACTGCCGTGGAAGAGATTACCATTACGTTTCTATATTTCATCAGAGGAAGGAGTGATTCTCACTCAGTGCTTTAGATTAGCTGCGGTGAAAGGATATCCGGTCAACGTTTCTTCTTCCTGCTGCCACAGATGGAAGCAGACCTGCAGATAGTTCCTGAAACTCTGGAGGGATTTGAACTGCCTTGTGGTGTAAGCGCTGTGAAAGAGTCACTGGTTCCCTGTTTCCGTCGCACACGGGAGCAGCCGAATGTGGGGCAGCGCGGAGCAGGGCTGTAACGATTCTCCAAATCCTGGGCAGAAAAAAAAAGCTGCATGACTATTTTTGTTGTTTTTTGTATCTTAATTGGGTTTTGGTAAACAGAGATAATCTGGAGATTATTCCACCATGCAGCGTTATTATTAACGTCTGCAGTCGGGTGCTCTCAAGTTCGCTCTGTTTACGTAGCTCTGTTAGCTCGATAATTTAGACAATAGGCTGTTGACAGAATAACGTTAAAATTCGGTTAGAACGGTTAAAACAAGGCTTGTGTAGTTGTGTCAAGTCGTGTGGACTTGTGGGAGTTATTCTGTCCGTTTAAGTCAGTCTGTCTTTTGCAGACAGCAAGGTGTCGGCTATAGGCTAGTTGACCTTAGCATAGCTTCCCGTCACTCATTAACTCGGCAGAAACTCCCCACATGGATTTGGGCAACCAAATAGAAAAGAGCATCTCTTGGTCCTCCACCTGCCAAAAAAAAAAAAAAAAAAAACGTGCTCGAGTTCTGTGTGGAAATATTTTACAGTCAGCGCTGCAGATAAAACCAAAGTGGTATGTAATGTGTGCAAAAGTGCAATCAGCAGAGGCAGAGATATCAAACATCTGTCAATACCAGCACCAGTTCTTCATCACAGCCATGTTCTGCCCCTGTTGGTTTAACCATGGTAGAAGTAATGGCTCTTATGTTATTTTCTGTTCAGTCATGTTGCTTGTTACATGTTCATTGCTGTATTTATGGATAAACATCAACATATATTGCACATCCATAATGTTTTACAATGGGTAATTAAAGAATCCTTGCTATAACGCAAATTAGAAATATAACACAATAAACCATATGCAAATACTTCTTCTGTTTTGTTCACTTCAAAAGTGTGTGATTTTCGGCCAGTAGGGGGCAGTGCATACCTAAATTATAGTATCTGTGTCTTAGAGTAAGAAACTCAACAACAGAGGTCCAACTAGTGCTGTTTTCCCTGAGAATGATCTATTTGCAGCAACATGACGAGCACATCAGTCTCTCTTTCATCGCTTGGAACTAGCGAAGACGTAAAAATGTATTTATGGCGAAACTTTTTAGCATTTTGAGGGGAAATCAATGTTTTAATAGCGGGCTTGTTCCGTGCGCTTTGTCCGTCCGGGTTCTTGTAGAAGTAAAGACGTCATCTAATATGGCTTTCCCCTGAAAAGAGGACCCGCGCCTATGTATTTTAAAAACTGGTTTTTAAAGTCATGTTTTACAATATCGCCAATATTTTGTAATTAATGTGCTTTTAATGGCTATTTTCAAAGAGGTACTGCAAAAACTAAACACTGTCACTTTAACGAATCCTTACTATAATGCAAATTAGAAATATAACACAATAAACTGTATTTTTACGCCTATTCGTTACAAATATATACACAGTTAATCTCTCAGACAGACCATCGGTGAAGTGATGGACACAGACAAACATCTTATGCCTGGTTAGTCGTGGGATCCCGGAGAGAAATTCCAGCCTTTTCTGGAGATTTGACTCTTCTTTGGGAAGGTTGAATAAAGTCCTCTCCCTCTCGCAGCAAAACGCTCATTTTTGCAGAGACATCTTCACAACTTCAGTGCAAAAAGTGTCTTTTTTCGGCGTCTCGCGTCGTTCACCGGCTGCTCAGAGAGCAGGATCCAGGAGGATTACTGAGAAATAAGTGAATGAACCCCCCAAAAAAACCACTCTGGGTTTGATTTTGCATGATGTAGGACCTTTGATTGTTTGCTTTTCTTTCTGCTTCACGTTCCACATTCCAACTCTGGGTCAAAC
>JAPXFQ010002783.1:30000-47500 GCA_028564705.1 Apricaphanius iberus | reverse complement strand
TCCAGCTCATTCACGAACATTCAGAGGAAACTTTTTTAACCTTCTTAATGTCGGACGCGCTGCTGCGTTTACATGCTCTCACTCATTAGCTGCTCATCCTTTTCATCCTGGATGATAATTTTTAAAAGCAGACTTAAAACACACTTATTCTGCCATGTTTTAGAGCTGAAACTCATTACGTTCTGCTGATGATTCTTATTCTTATTCCAATCTATTTGTTGCCATAAGAAGTAATCATAGAATTCAAACTTTATAATTATTGTTCTTGTTTTATCGCCTGTGCTGCAGCTTTTAGGTTTTTATTGAGAACTGTGGTTGGGCTCTTCTAACGTCCTCCGATGAATTTTCTTAAAACCATCAACTATTGCAGTAAGAATGCACCGTTATTACGTCGTTAATATCGGCCCAGCTCGACTTATCGGACCGGTACCAACTTGAAAGCTAAGATATGTGGTGTATCCCTAACCAGAAACCTTCCTTGGAGGCGTAAACAGATTTCTGTCTTCATTTGATCCCAATTTCCTGATTTGATCCCTCCTTCCCCCTCATCTTCATCACTTTATTTTTATTTCAGTCCGCCTCCTCCTCTTGTTGTTTCCGCAACTTGAGAGGATCCCTAACAGTTTGGTCAATGTGAGTGAAACTGAGAGTCTGACAGACTGTGTGTGTGGTTACGGTTTGACGTGTCGCTCAAGCTGTCAGCCTTTGTGTGTTTCCCAACAGTTCAGATATGTAATTAAAAATCCTTTTTTAAATCATCATCAACATCGTCATGAGTAAAAAATGAGAAATCATATATTCTACTGTTTACTGTGAACCTGTGTTTTTCTTTGATAGAATTAATAAAATTATGATAATGGAGGAATTTATACTAAAAGCTAAAACGTATTATGTAAAAATAAGCTGAAAGATAAAACTAGAAAAATTAGCTTTTCCTGTGAAACGCTGTGACCTGAATTTGTATATACAAAACATTGCTGAAGAATTTGCAGTAAACTGCGGAACATTTCCTGAAATGTAACATGCAGAATAAGCAGAAAAATAAATAAGTTTGTAAAATGTTCCTACATAGCAAAATGTTTTAAGAACAAAAGAAAAGTTGTCTGTGAATTTTTGTATATTGTAAATTTTAAAAAACTAAAATGCCAATGTTAGCTAAAACTAGCTTAAATGTCAAAATTAGGTGAAATTGCCTGAGATATTAATTGTTGGATGTTGCTGCACTAATATGCGCTAAATAAGATAAAAAAGGAAAAAATAATCTGCAAATACTCATACATAACAAAAGTGTAAATTAGCTAAAATCTCAATATAGCAAAATTTAGCTAAAATGCTAATGTTAGCTAAAATGTTAGCATGTTGCTGAACTGCTAAAAGCAAAAGCAAAATAAAATGAAATAGTCTAAAAAAACTGAGAAAGATATCAATACAATTATAATAAATAAAAGCATGTTAAACAAAAATATTATATTTAGGTGATATACTAAGGATAATATTTAAATAAATATAATTCAGTAAGTAAAATAAAAAATACATAATTATTCTAAAATAATTATTAATGATAAGAATTACATATAATATGACGTTTTATATAATTTTATAAACTCTTAATAATAACAATAATTATTTGAATTTCATAATTTATAAAATATATTATATGTAATTATAAAAACTAGTGTTAGTATCAATAATAATATTACCCATAAAAATGCAAAATAAGCTTTAATTTATATTATTACTACTGCTAATAGCAATACTTATATTCATAATTTAATATTAATAATGTGAAATAATAATAATAATAAAAATATCTATTAACTATAACTATCATAAATACCTACTACTAAATATAATAATGATTTATTGATATATTACATTAAGATTTTCGATAATTAAATATTTCTTTTAAATATATATTCTTGCTATTGGGAGAAATGCGTCTATAATGAATTAATTAAGGTAATAATTGTGATAAATGATTAATGAGATACTTCATTCTGATGAATTAGTATTTTAAAATATGTAGCTATTTATGTAGCTATTTAACTTGCAGATTCCAGTCAGTGTTTTTTAATGGGAGTTATGCTACATCAAAGCCATAACAGTGTGGTGTGCCACAGGGTAGCTGTTTGGGACCTTTACTTTTTTCATTATTTATCAGTGACATGCCATATGTATCAGAAAACTGTGGAGTTGCGCTTTCTGCAGATGATTACACAGTTTATTATGCTGCAAGGAGTATATTAGAAATAAGGAATACACTCCACTCGGATCTAGAACTGCTAAGGAACTAGATAGATGAGAACAAATTAGTTTTGAATGTTGCTAAGACAAAGTGCATGCTGGTTAAATCTCTTGGTCTTTGGTTTGACTGGAGGCAAAGCTCTGCTGATCTTCACAAAACGTCTTTAATGGCTCAGAGTAGAGATTGATTAATTAATGACTTTCTTTAGAAACATTTGCCACAGTAGAAACCTACATCTCTGTATGCAAATTTGTGCTATGTGAGAGATCAGCATTGCTATTCCAGCCGACACGCGATTCATGGACGTTTGGCTCGTCCAAAACCAAGAACAGAAGTGGTTTGTAGATCATGTTTAGGGCAATAAGATTATGGAATAATCTCCCATCTACGGTGAATGAGGCTGCAACCAAAAACCCACTAAAAAAATGATGGTCTTAATTTTGTAACTCAGTCTCTGTTGTTGTTTTAGTTTTTGGTTTGAAAGTTTTGAACATTAAGAATACTTGTATGGTGTAGGATTTTATAAATGTTAAATCTTCTGTGGAAAGGAGTGTATATTGGTTTATTGCTGAGGTATTGTGAATGTAATTACTGTAATGAATTCATGAGGACCTCAAGAAGAGTAGATGTCACTTTTGACAGCTACTGGGGATCCTAATAAATAAATAAACAAATAATCGCTCAGGGGAATTATTCATAAAATTAGTCGATTAGTTCAAAATGACCAGGAAATAGTTCCGTCTAATTAAAGAATAATTAATACATGAAGGAGCAGGTTTGTGGTTTTCTTTGAACAGCACATTACTGCATACGTATGTGGAATAAAAAAAATAATAATTTAACCGTATATTCAAAAGACTTTAAAAACAAACTCACTAAGATAGGGACACACAATTTAACTAACTAACTAACCAACTAACTAACTAACTAACTGCTGAAGGTAAAACAGTAAAACGGACAAATATACCAATAAATTGATTGTGATGTCAGAGTCAATTCAATAAAATGTTCAATACAATCAGAGTGAATTCCTGATCCAGACAGATGTCAGATTATGTCTGGATTATGAGGCTTTCTGCAGGGCTGGATCAGCAGTATCTGGGTCTGGACCTGAGCACATGGGGACGATGATGTCTCCTCATGTTGACGTCCTAAACAGCAGCAGGGATGAGGGTCCAAGACGCTGTGAGAGGAGCTGATGAATATTTGATGTTTGGATCTGGAGGTCGGGTTGCACGGCAGCTCAGAGACGCCGTCGGAGGGACAGAGAGACCCACAGTCCTCCTCCTCGTACCGGACGTCCGCCATGACAGGACCTGGACGTCTCTGTCTTAGTGGAAACGTTTCTCCAAACTGGAGGAGTTTCACTCCTTTCCAGGTTTGTTGTCTTGTCACTGAAAGCGTTTTAGACGTCTGTGGAGAATAAATGCAGAGGGGCCCCTCATGCATCAGATCCAAACACGCATCACTGACCCGTTTTCATCCGCCTCGTTGACACGGAAACGCTGCGTGTCCAGGGACACGCGTGTGCGCCGTGTCGGGTCAGCCGGAGATAAACGGGTGCAGAACCCCACGGAGGATCCTCAGCAGATCCACACAGCTGGTTCTGAAGTAGTGCCAGAACCTCCTGGTCCACTTCTAGGTGGCAGAGGGACCGTACTGCAGTTTGATGGCTGCTTGGTGTGACTGGTGCTGGTTCTGCTGAGTCACCTCCTGTGGTTCTGTGTGTGTTCTAGACTTCTGGATGGATTATTACGCAGCAGATCTAACCAGTGTGCAAAGTGTGGCCCCGGAGCCATTTGTGGCCCCAGGACTAACTGTGTGCGCCCCCCCACCCCACCCCCTCAGCGCAGGTTGTTGATCCAAATTTATTTTAGTGCAAAACTGGACAAATTAAAAACTGCTTGCCATAGAAAACAATGGTGACAACACCAATTATTTGTCTTTAAATAAGCAAACCTTTTGCCATATCCTGCAAAAACCGAATCTGTCCATTTATTTTTTACTGATAAGATGATTTTGCTGCAACCAAAATCTGCTTTAAATGAATTTAAGGAAATCTCCTAAATACAATAAGAATTTTTAAGAAAGAGTGACCTAAATCCTGATTTTATTGGTCCTATTTTCTAATCAATACCTACGAAATGTGCATAATTGATTCTAAAAAGGCAAAACTCTAAGTTTTGCATCTAAAATAATTTACAAATCCCTTTCCACCAACAAATCCGACTTATTTGATTAATTAAAGTCTTGCATTCTTAGTTTATTGTCCTTTTGACTTGCTTATATTTGCCCATTTAATAAGACCCCCCGGATTAAACTGCATGGACTTCATGAGATGTTCTGCTGCTTGGCTGCTCCTGGAGAAAGAACGGAGGGCAGCTCAGCGAGGATGAGGAGGAAGAGGAGGAGGTGACAGTGAGGCTCTGCTATGAATCAGATCAGCTTCCTCACACACAGAGAGCCATCTGTCTCCCACCACCAGCCTATCTCCTGTGTTTGTGAGCGTGCACGTGGAGCCCCGAGCGCTCGTTTACTGTAAATGGCGGATGGGGGGGGCTTGAGAGTGATTCACTTTCATCAGATTACCCGCTTAAATCTCTCCGTCAGCTCCGCTCGCTTCAGATTGCTTCACTGGCTCTAAGGTTCTGCCGTTTCTACTCAGACGTCCACCTTCACGTGGGAGAGATCCGGTTCTGTGTGTTATTCTTCTCTGCAGGGTGTGAGCAGATGGAGGAACATTGTGATAAAACCAGAGCCCAGAGTACTCTGTGCTGGGAAGTCTGATTTTGGATTAAAAGCTTCATTAATTCATTTGTTCATGCATTTTTTTTTTCTTCAACCTTGAATGTGAATACTTTCAATCTTGGTAGAGAATACTGGCATTTATCTTTATATGTATTTCTAAAATTAGACCATGTTAATTATTGGAGCGAAGTGTATTCAATATCAGTGCAAACAGTTAAAGGTTGGATATGTAACATGAGCATGATAGCGCCAATTGGTGTATTTAGGGAATATAGTTACAACAATAAAAAATTATTTCAGCTGCTGGGTTGCCAGGTTTGTTGCCAATACAGGTTTGTTGCCAATACGCCCAGTGACCATCCTGAACTGTGTCCAGTGAGGAATGTATCCTAGAGGAGTTTGGATAACAGCTAACATTAGCATAGTTAGCTATTGAGTTAGCTTACCGATCCAGGAGGAAAGTCTCCGTTTCTGCGTGTGTTTGATGGCGTAGAAATGTTTTATATGGGTCCATCTAGTGTAGGCTTCACCTAAAACTACTCTAGTTTCTGTTAGCTAGCTAGTTAAGTTAGCTAGTGAGTTAGCTTACCGATCCAGGAGGAAAGTTTCCGTTTGTGTGTTTGATGGCGTAGAAATGTTTTATGTGGGTCCATCTAGTGTAGGCTTCACCTAAAACTACTCTAGTTTCTTTTAGCTAGCTAGTTAAGTTAGCTAGTGAGTTAGCTTACCATCCAGGAGGAAAGTCTCTGTTTTGGTGTGTTTGATGGTAGAAATGTTTTATGTGGGTCCATCTAGTGTAGCTTCACCTAAAACTCTCTAGTTTCTGTTATAGCTATAGTTAGCTAGTGAGTTAGCTTACCGATCCAGGAGGAAAGTCTCAGTTTCTGCGTGTTTGATGGCGTAGAAATGTTTTATGTGGGTCCATCTAGTGTAGGCTTCACCTAAAACTACTCTAGTTTCTGTTAGCTAGCTAGTTAAGTTAGCTAGTGAGTTAGCTTACCGATCCAGGAGGATGTTTCCGTTTGTGAGTGTGTTTGATGGCGTAGAAATGTTTTATGTGGGTCCATCTAGTGTAGGCTTCACCTAAAACTACTCTAGTTTCTTTTAGCTAGCTATTTAAGTTAGCTAGTGAGTTAGCTTACCGATCCAGGAGGAAAGTCTCTGTTTCTGAGTGTGTTTGATTGCGTAGAAATGTTTTATGTGGGTCCATCTAGTGTAGGCTTCACCTAAAACTGCTCTAGTTTCTGTTAGCTAGCTAGTTAAGTTAGCTAGTGAGTTAGCTTACCGATCCAGGAGGAAAGTATCTGTTTCTGCGTGTTTGATGGCGTAGAAATGTTTTATGTGGGTCCATCTAGTGTAGGCTTCACCTAAACTACTCTAGTTTCGGTTAGCTAGCTAGTTAAGTGAGCTAGTGAGTTAGCTTAGCGATCCAGGAGGAAAGTCGGCGTTTCCTCATGTGTTTGATGGTGTAGAAATGTTTTATGTGGGTCCATCTAGTGTAGGCTTCATCTAAAACTGCTCTAGTTTCTGTTAGCTAGCTAGTTAAGTTAGCTAGTGAGTTAGCTTACCGATCCAGGAGGAAACTCTCCGTTTCTGCGTGTGTTTGATGGCGTAGAAATGTTTTATGTGGGTCCATCTAGTGTAGGCTTCATCTAAAACTACTCTAGTTTCTGTTAGCTAGCTAGTGAAGTTAGCTAGTGAGTTAGCTTACCGATCCAGGAGGAAAGTGTATTCAATATCAGTGCAAACAGTTAAAGGTTGGATATGTAACATGAGCATGATAGCGCCAATTGGTGTATTTAGGGAATATTGTTACAACAATAAAAAATTATTTCAGCTGCTGGGTTGCCAGGTTTGTTGCCAATACAGGTTTGTTGCCAATACGCCCAGTGACCATCCTGAACTGTGTCCAGTGAGGAATGTATCCTAGAGGAGTTTGGTAACAGCTAACATTAGCATAGTTAGCTATTGAGTTAGCTTACCGATCCAGGAGGAAAGTCTCCGTTTCTGCGTGTGTTTGATGGCGTAGAAATGTTTTATGTGGGTCCATCTAGTGTAGGCTTCACCTAAAACTACTCTAGTTTCTTTTAGCTAGCTAGTTAAGTTAGCTAGTGAGTTAGCTTACCAATCCAGGAGGAAAGTCTCTGTTTCTGAGTGTGTTTGATTGCGTAGAAATGTTTTATGTGGGTCCATCTAGTGTAGTCTTCACCTAAAACTGCTCTAGTTTCTGTTAGCTAGCTAGTTAAGTTAGCTAGTGAGTTAGTTTACCGATCCAGGAGGAAAGTATCTGTTTCTGCGTGTTTGATGGCGTAGAAATGTTTTATATGGGTCCATCTAGTGTAGGCTTCACCTAAAACTACTCTAGTTTCTGTTAGCTAGCTAGTTAAGTTAGCTAGTGAGTTAGCTTACCGATCCAGGAGGAATGTTTCCGTTTGTGAGTGTGTTTGATGGCGTAGAAATGTTTTATGTGGGTCCATCTAGTGTAGGCTTCACCTAAAACTACTCTAGTTTCTTTTAGCTAGCTATTTAAGTTAGCTAGTGAGTTAGCTTACCGATCCAGGAGGAAAGTCTCTGTTTCTGAGTGTGTTTGATTGCGTAGAAATGTTTTATGTGGGTCCATCTAGTGTAGGCTTCACCTAAAACTGCTCTAGTTTCTGTTAGCTAGCTAGTTAAGTTAGCTAGTGAGTTAGCTTACCGATCCAGGAGGAAAGTATCTGTTTCTGCGTGTTTGATGGCGTAGAAATGTTTTATGTGGGTCCATCTAGTGTAGGCTTCACCTAAACTACTCTAGTTTCGGTTAGCTAGCTAGTTAAGTGAGCTAGTGAGTTAGCTTAGCGATCCAGGAGGAAAGTCGGCGTTTCCTCATGTGTTTGATGGTGTAGAAATGTTTTATGTGGGTCCATCTAGTGTAGGCTTCATCTAAAACTGCTCTAGTTTCTGTTAGCTAGCTAGTTAAGTTAGCTAGTGAGTTAGCTTACCGATCCAGGAGGAAACTCTCCGTTTCTGCGTGTGTTTGATGGCGTAGAAATGTTTTATGTGGGTCCATCTAGTGTAGGCTTCATCTAAAACTACTCTAGTTTCTGTTAGCTAGCTAGTGAAGTTAGCTAGTGAGTTAGCTTACCGATCCAGGAGGACATTTTCCGTTTCTGCGTGTGTTTGATGGCGTATAAATGTTTTATGTGGGTCCATCTAGTGTAGTCTTCACCTAAAACTGCTCTAGTTTCTGTTAGCTAGCTAGTTTAGTTAGCTAGTGAGTTAGCTTACCGATCCAGGAGGAAAGTATCTGTTTCTGCGTGTGTTTGATGGCGTAGAAATGTTTTATGTGGGTCCATCCAGTGTAGGCTTCACCTAAGACTACTCTAGTTTCTGTTCTTCTGCGGTCACTCCTCTCCTGAGACGGATAACAAAATCTCTGGGGCTCTGAAGCAGCTTCTGGACTTGCTGACTCCACCATTCTTCCCAGTACCAGCCCAGCTGGGCCGACCATAAAATTGGATCATAGAGACCGTATCTGTCAACCCACAATGGCACCCACTACTGGTTGGTAGATGGAAACATAACCTCATTGTCCTGCTGAGTTAAATGTACATTTTTTATTACATATTAATTCAAATATGATTTTTAAGGAAATGTACTTTCATTCTGCACACCTCTAAACGCCTCTTGGATGTTTTATTTTTTTTAAATGTAGCTTTGTATGAAAATGTACAACCTTTGCAGTAACAGTATGACTAAAAGAGTGCATGTTGTGAATTTGTAACAGATTAACAGAAAAAAAAATTATTCATTAACTCAAATATTAAAGTTACATAAAATAAAACAACAATGCATAAAATAACGTTAGTGTAAAAAATACCCTTTAAAGTGTCATTAAATAACACTGTGAGTGACAGAAAATTAACACTACGAACTAACTGTTAAAAGTGTCGTTTTAACACTTGAAAGATGAGGATTATATAAACACAGTAAAAGTGTTAAATTAGCACTACGCAGAGTTGACTTTACCCTGCTGATTTTGCTGTGGAACAGACTGCAGACTCCATCAGCTTTCAGCCTGGCTCCTTCTCCTTTTGGGATTTATCGTGGAACCAATGAGAAAACGGGAACGCTGTGTGTGTTTGTGTCCACTGAAAATAAAGATCCAGCTTCAAACTGCTGAAATCAGACCTTGTGTTTAGCTTTTCCCAGGGATAGCGAGTGATCCCGACTCTTTTGGTATTAAAAGAAAGGAAATGTAAAAGAAAACGTATGTATCTGTGCTGGTGGACGTTAAGATCCGCCACTGATGTGTCACCAGGTTTGATCAGGCCCCTGAGAAGCTCGTAGATTGGTGGACATTCATGGTCAACCTAACTGCTTCTCTGACCATCTCTGCTACTTCCTCAGATTTTCCTACAGCGGCATGTCTAGATGGCTGTGTCCATCGGACGGTAATACTCTTCTAAAATGGATTCCATCACGTTTTAAAGTCATGGCCAAAGGTTTTGAGAATGACACAAATATTGACTTTCACAACGTTTGCCGCTATCGTTTTTCATGTTGCCATTTTGCTCACATTCCAGGATGTTATGAAGAGAGAGCAGATGAAGGGAAAGTCCTTCATTGCCATAAAAAAATGAACTTATTCAACAAAGAAAACACATTACCACCATATTTCATGACTTCCACAAAGAGGCCTGCTGAGATAATTTCAGGAATCTTCTGGTTAACACAGGTCAGGATGTGGATAACATTGTCTCAGATAATAGTTGCTCCTTAATGTTCAACCAACAAACAGAAACGTTTCCATCTGTGCTGCAAATTACACTAATTCACTAATTAATCATTCTGCTGCTGTAATTTGCACATTATTTGTCTTTTCAGTTTATATATGCTAACTTTAGGAAATAATATATTTACTTTATTAATGCACAAGTATAATGCACATTTTGTACATACTTCTAAATATTTATAATTATTTAAACATAAGTATCCCGCTCTGTCGCACATTAAAACCCATGTGTGACACTTTATCTGTATTTATATCTTTTTCTTTCTACATATTTTTTCTGGCCTTTTTATTTCTGTTTGGTTGCTGGTTTCCTGCTGTTACAACCAAGTTTCCCCTTATAGGACAGTAAAGGATTCTTCTATTTTACGTGTGGGCTTCTAGGACTCTGGTTCCAGGACTCTGGTTCCAGGACTCTGGTTGTAAGACTCTTGGTTCTAACACCTTGGTACTAGGACTTTGGTACTAGAACTTTGGTACTAGGACTCTGGTTATTGGCCTCTGGTTGTAGGAATTTGGTTGTAGGACTCTGGTTCTTGATCTCTAATTGTAGAATTTGGTTGTAGGACTCTGGTTGTAAGAGTTTGGTTTTAGGACTTTGGTACTAGGACTCTGGTTCTTGGTCTCTGATTGTAGGAATTTGGTTGTAGGACTCTGGTTGGTAGGACTTTGGTTCTAGGACTCTGGTTCTTGATCTCTAATTGTAGAATTTGGTTGTAGGACTCTGGTTCTTGATCTCTAGTGGTAGGATTTTGGTTCTAGGACTCTGGTTTTTGGACTTTGGTATCAGGAATCTGGTTGTAGGACTTTAGTACTAGGACTCTGGTTGTTGTACTTTGGTATCAGGAATTTAGTTGTAGGACTCTGGTTCTTGGTCTCTGTAGGAATTTGGTTGTAGGACTCTGGTTGGTAGGACTTTGGTTCTAGGACTCTGGTTCTTGATCTCTAATTGTAGAATTTGGTTGTAGGACTCTGGTTGTAAGAGTTTGGTTTTAGGACTTTGGTACTACGACTCTGGTTCTTGGTCTCTGATTGTAGGAATTTGGTTGTAGGACTCTGGTTGGTAGGACTTTGGTTCTAGGACTCTGGTTCTTGATCTCTAATTGTAGAATTTGGTTGTAGGACTCTGGTTCTTGATCTCTAGTGGTAGGATTTTGGTTCTAGGACTCTGGTTTTTGGACTTTGGTATCAGGAATTTAGTTGTAGGACTCTGGTTCTTGGTCTCTGATTGTAGGAATTTGGTTGTAGGACTCTGGTTGGTAGGACTCTGGTTCTTGGTCTCTGATTGTAGGAATTTGGTTGTAGGACTCTGGTTGGTAGGACTTTGGTTCTAGGACTCTGGTTCTTGATCTCTAGTGGTAGGATTTTGGTTCTAGGACTCTGGTTTTTGGACTTTGGTATCAGGAATCTGGTTGTAGGACTCTGGTTGTAGGACTTTAGTACTAGGACTCTGGTTCTTGATCTCTAGTTGTAGGAGTTTGGTTGTAGGACTCTGGTTGTAAGACTTTGGTATCAGGAATTTAGTTGTAGGGCTCATGTTGTAAAACTCTGATTCCAGAAATCTGGTACCAGGACAGTGATACCCAAGATGAAACCAGACAGGTGAAGTCTGTTTCTCTGAGTTTGACTGGAACTGGGAACAGGAGCGGTTCTGATAGGATCAGCATCCGAGGATCACTCTGACGGAGTAACAGGAACACTTCTGGGAATATGAACAGAACCGAGGGAAGGTGACTCCGTCTGAGTGAATAAAGATGATTCAACCCCCCCAGCCCGTCTGGGAGGTGGAGGGAGTCAGGTAGCAGCTCCTGAATGGGAACGTCTGTGGAGGAAGACTGGAGGAGCCTGGGACACAAAGAGGCCTTTTAGAGAGCGAGGGGCCACATCTGGAGGGAGGCTGAGAAACCGACCAATTACCCACACATCTCATCCTGGCTCGCTTCAGAGTTACTCATCAGGTTTCACTACTTTATTTTACTCCAGTTCTTCCTGTTTCAGGATCAACTTTCAAGAATTTCGTTTGCTTCCCTCTGATCGCTGCTCCAATTTTAAATATAATGAATCTATCCTTAGTCAATGGATATGTACCACAGGAGTTTAAGATTGCTGTTAAACCTCTACTTAAGAAACCATCTCTTGATCAAAACGACATAACTAACTATAGACCGATATCTAATCTTCCCTTCTTATCTAAAATTCTTGAGAAAATAGTTGCACACCAGATATGTGAGCATTTAAACAATAATGAGCTGTTTGAGAAGTTTCAGTCAGGCTTTAGAGCTCATCATAGCACTGAAACAGCTCTGGTGAAGGTTACTAATGATATTCTCATAGCCTCAGACAATGGACTGGTGACCATTCTGGTCCTGTTAGATCTCAGTGCTGCCTTTGACACTGTTGACCACAATATTCTCATAGAAAGGCTTCAAAGTGTCGGTATAATAGGAACAGCACTAGGTTGGTTTAAATCTTATTTGTCTAACAGATTTCAGTTTGTTCAAGTAAATGATAAACCCTCCTCAACCTCAATAGTTACTTGCGGAGTACCACAGGGTTCAGTGCTTGGGCCGATTCTTTTTACTATATATATGCTTCCTATTGGTAAAATAATTAGGCAGCATGGGATAAATTTCCATAGTTACGCAGATGATACACAGCTATATCTATCCATAAATCCTGATGAATCCAATCAGTTAGGTAGACTACAGGCATGTCTGGAAGACATAAAAACTTGGATGACTCTAAACTTCTTGCTTCTAAATTCTGATAAAACAGAAGTTGTCGTCTTTGGACCAGAAGCTCTGAAAAAGAAACTACTTAGTCAGCCCCTTCACCTGGACGGCATTAAATTAGCCTCCAGTAATAAAGCAAAAAACCTCGGTGTCATTTTTGACCAAGATATGTCATTTAGAACTCACATTAAAGAAGTCTGTAGGATTTCCTTTTTTCACCTTAGGAATATTGCAAAAATTAGAACCATCCTGTCCAGGAATGATGCTGAAAAACTAGTCCATGCCTTTGTTACTTCAAGGCTGGATTACTGTAACTGTCTATTATCAGGTAGTCCACAGAATACAATTAAAAGTCTTCAGTTAGTTCAAAATGCTGCTGCTAGGATTCTGATGAATATTAAAAGAAGAGATCACATTTCCCCTGTTTTAGCTTCTCTTCACTGGCTCCCAGTAAAATCTAGAATAGAATTCAAGATCCTCCTTCTGACATATAAAGCCCTTAATAATCTAGCTCCATCATACATAAGAGACCTGATTGTTCCATATGTTCCTAACAGAGACCTTCGCTCTCAGACTGCAGGTTTACTGGTAGTTCCTAGGATTTCTAAAAGTAGAATGGGTGGCAGATCTTTCAGCTATCAGGCTCCCCTCCTATGGAACCGGCTCCCAGGGTTGGTTCGTGAAGCAGACAATTTGTCTATCTTTAAAACTAGGCTAAAAACTTTCCTCTTTGACAAAGCTTACAGTTAGAGATATGTTTCTCAGGTCTCCTAGTAGCTAGGAGACAGGTTAATGTTAGTAGCTATGCTGCTTTAGGCTGTTGGAGGACATTATTAGGGTCTGTTCCTACTTTCTCTCCTACTTCTCCCCAACTGCATGATGTGCTGTCAATTCAAGCACTAACCTGTTTTCTATTATAGTAGGTGCTCCGGATTAGCCCTGCTTGACGACCCTGACTAAGATGGCATTGCAGTGACGGAAAATTCTCCACGTCCTGCAACAAACTTCTGCATCGGTTCTGTTGCTCTTTCTGTGTCTCTGTTGTGTATTCTCCAAGCCACAGACGGTCGCGGCAGATAACCGCTTGTGCTGAGCCTGGTTCTGCCGGAGGTTTCTTCCTGTTAAAAGGGAGTTTTTCCTTCCCACTGTCGCTGCATGCTTGCTCAGTATGAGGGATTGCTGAGAATTCCACGACGCAATCTTCTGTGGTTCTGTAATTTCTACACTAAACATTGTATTGTAATAACTCTTTTTGTAAAGTGCCTTGAGATGACATCTGTTGTGAAATGGCGCTATATAAATAAACTGAATTGAATTGAATTGAATTGCAGTTCCAGAACTGGACCTCTCTATGCGACCGCAGACGTTTCACATGGAGGGAAGATGGATGGATGGATTTTTACCTAATGGACCTTCTTAAAGATCCCGTTGATCTTCTGAGACTACCTATGACAACCAAGGACATTAAAGGACAACCAAGGACATTAGAAGACAACCAAGGGCATTATAGGTCAACCAAGGACATTAGAGGACAACCAAGGACATTAGAGGACAACCAAGGACATTAGAGGACAACCAAGGACATTATAGGTCAACCAAGGACATTAGAGGACAACCAAGGGCATTATAGGTCAACCAAGGACATTAGAGGACAACCAAGGACATTAGAGGACAACTAAGGACATTACAGGACAACCAAGGACATTATGGCAACAAGGAGAAGACAACCAAGGACATTATAGGACAACCAAGGACATTATAGGACAACCAAGGACATTAGAAGACAACCAAGGACATTAGAGGACAACCAAGGACATTAGAGGACAACCAAGGGCATTACAGGACAACCAAGGACATTATAGGGCAACCAAGGACATTAGAAGACAACCAAGGAGATTAGAGGACAACCAAGGACATTAGAGGACAACCAAGGACATTATAGGTCAACCAAGGACATTAGAGGACAACCAAGGACATTATAGGACAACCAAGGACATTATAGGACAACCAAGGACATTAGAAGACAACCAAGGACATTATAGGACAACCAAGGACATTATAGGACAACCAAGGACATTAGAAGACAACCAAGGACATTAGAGGACAACCAAGGGCATTATAGGTCAACCAAGGACATTATAGGTCAACCAAGGACATTAGAGGACAACCAAGGACATTAGAGGACAACCAAGGACATTAGAGGACAACCAAGGACATTATAGGACAACCAAGGACATTATAGGTCAACCAAGGACATTAGAGGACAACCAAGGACATTAGAGGACAACCAAGGACATTATAGGTCAACCAAGGACATTAGAGGACAACCAAGGGCATTATAGGTCAACCAAGGACATTAGAGGACAACCAAGGACATTAGAGGACAACTAAGGACATTACAGGACAACCAAGGACATTATAGGACAACCAAGGACATTAGAAGACAACCAAGGACATTAGAGGACAACCAAGGGCATTATAGGTCAACCAAGGACATTAGAGGACAACCAAGGACATTAGAGGACAACCAAGGGCATTATAGGTCAACCAAGGACATTAGAGGACAACCAAGGACATTAGAGGACAACCAAGGGCATTATAGGTCAACCAAGGACATTAGAGGACAACCAAGGACATTAGAGGACAACCAAGGGCATTAGAGGACAACCAGGGACATTAGAGGACAACCAAGGACATTAGAGGACAACCAAGGGCATTATAGGTCAACCAAGGACATTAGAGGACAACCAAGGACATTATAGGACAACCAAGGACATTAGAGGACAACCAAGGGCATTATAGGTCAACCAAGGACATTATAGGACAACCAAGGACATTAGAGGACAACCAAGGGCATTAGAGGACAACCAAGGACATTAGAGGACAACCAAGGGCATTATAGGTCAACCAAGGACATTAGAGGACAACCAAGGACATTAGAGGACAACCAAGGGCATTAGAGGACAACCAGGGACATTAGAGGACAACCAAGGACATTAGAGGACAACCAAGGGCATTATAGGTCAACCAAGGACATTAGAGGACAACCAAGGACATTATAGGACAACCAAGGACATTAGAGGACAACCAAGGACATTAGAGGACAACCAAGGGCATTATAGGTCAACCAAGGACATTAGAGGACAACCAAGGACATTAGAGGACAACCAAGGGCATTAGAGGACAACCAAGGACATTCGAGGACAACCAAGGACATTATAGGACAACCAAGGACATTAGAGGACAACCAAGGACATTAGAGGACAACCAAGGACATTAGAGGTCAACCAAGGACATTAGAGGTCAACCAAGGACATTAGAGGACAACCAGGGACATTAGAGTACAACCAAGGACATTAGAGGACAGACGTTGGAGCTCTTCCTCCACCAGCAGAAGAATTCGGTTCTGGTTAATCACCCGGATCTGCTAGCAGGACCACTAGCAGCCAGACCATCAAGTGGAGGCGGCCAAGCCAACCTTGATTATAAAGCTCTTTACATCAATGAGGGTCAAAATAAAATAAATGATATCAGAAATACATTTACAAAATGCTCATAAAATACCAAAAACACAATAAAACCAAAGAAACCCATTAAAAAGCTCTTATGCTGAGTTGAACGCTAAACTAAAAAAGAGAGTGAGGAAGCTGGTCTAATCTGGTAATAAGTGTAAAAAGATCTATACTCTTTGGTCTTTAGTTTTGTCCTCAGCACCTGGAGGAGCATCTGGGACCGAGAGGAGATGTACTTCTAAAAGTTCTGATAAGTCCAACAAATAAACTCTCCTGAAAATGAACAGGTAGCCTCTGCAGGGAGGCTAAAACTAGAGGGAAAGACGTGCAGACTGGT
This sequence comes from Apricaphanius iberus, assembly GCA_028564705.1. Lineage (NCBI taxonomy): Eukaryota > Metazoa > Chordata > Actinopteri > Cyprinodontiformes > Aphaniidae > Apricaphanius > Apricaphanius iberus. Next base: position 31,158 of record JAPXFQ010002783.1, on the reverse strand, counting down.
TGGACTGGGAGACACCAAGGTACCGGGAACAACAGTATTTTTAGAGGAGGTGTTGGTGCTGCAGGAGGAAGACATTTAATTTCATTTTGTTTCACTGTAGATTATTAAGAATAATTTCAATCGTTTACATTTTTTTGTTTTAACTAGACAAGTTTCTTTGTAACTAATATTTTTTTTAATTAACATTCTATTTTTATTTTAAGATTTTAAAAAAATGTTGCAAAAATATCAGTATAAAAACATTTAAAGGAATAAAATACATATACTTCACCTTTTAATTTACAAAAAATTAACTATATTTAAAAATGTGAATTAAATTAAAATTAAATGTAAAATTACTTTTTTAATATTCATTGTTTGATTGTCGTGTAACCATTGTCATAATCTGATGCTTTATTTTAACTTTTCTATTTTGTTTGAGCTTCAGATTGTCTCATTTTATATGAATAATTACCTGATTGATTTTTAGGATCAGATAAATAAGCTCCGCCTACTTTCCCTAATTAGAACTAATCTTGATAGAAACGCGCCACCGAGTCAGAATCTGCGTTAGGCCCCATAATACGTTGGGCCGGCCCTGATGTTGGGATCAGAGCCCAGAAAACCTGCTGCTGAACGGTTCTGGACATATGATGAGGCACAGCACACACAATGCTGAAGCCGTACTTTATCTGAAGGGGTGTGTGTGTGAGAGAACCAACCACTCTCTCTGTCTCACACACAGGCAGCTGGGACGAGGGATATAAAGCATCTGCTGTTCCCTCTTTCCATCTTCCACATCCAGACCTCGTCTGTTCCCATTTTCCCTCCAGTGATCCAGATTTTCCTGAATCCGATGAGGCGCCTCAGACCAACCAACACGTCTCCAGAATCCCTGAAGGTCTCTCCCTGGACTCTGGCTGCTGTCGCCGCTACGACTGTGTGTTTTGCACCAGTGATTCATTCCAGAACCTCGGGGAACGGACCGGAACCGGACGGATGGGAGAACAGCTCAGAATTGGATCAATCTGAAAAGTAGAACCGCCTTTCTCCAGCTCAGGCTGGATGGAGAACATCAGAGAACACCAGTTTACAGGTCTTGTCACAGATTCTCAGCTGGGTTCAGGTCTGGACTTCGACTAGGCCATTCTATCTGCTTTGATCTAGGCTGCCACAAAC
>JAPXFQ010002783.1:0-22500 GCA_028564705.1 Apricaphanius iberus | reverse complement strand
CTGGAGGTTCCGGAGGTTCTGATCCTACCAATTCTGTTGGGAATTCTGCCCGTTTCTGGACCTGTTACAGGTTATGGTTTGGTTAATGCTGCCTCACCAGCAGCTCACTGGTTTCACCGGTTTCACTGGTCCGGTCTCCGTCTGACCAGCTCCGGAGTTCGGCTCCAGTCGTCTGTTTTTGTCTGGATGCTGAGAGGAGGCGGCGTGAGAGAAACTGGGATGTCTGCCGGCTTCTCCGTGTGTCAGCGTGAGCCAATCAGCTTTCAGCGTGCGCGCACACACACACACACACACACACACACTGCTGTATCGATCAAAGGCTCAAATAAACCTGAATTCACTCGACTCATTGACTGAAAGCGGATCTCTGACGGTTCTGGGTTCAGCCCGGTTACAGACAGACTCTAGATGGTTCTGGACGGTCTGGTGATCCGGGCCAGAACAGAATCATATTGATGGTGACCACAGATCAAATGTTGAGAGGCTGATTCTGGATCCGGATGTTCTGGAGTTCTTTTTTTTTAGACAGATTTGTCTGATCCAGTTCCTCCATATTTTCCTGCCATATATAAAATGCCTCCTTATACCGTTCTGAGGAGCATCTTTAGAGCAACTCATTTTGGTGCCGTCCCTTTAAATGTAAGCGAAACATCTCATGCCCCGCCCCCTCCAGGTTACAGAGCGTTCCGCCCCACCCCGTTCGGACATTTTTGTAGTCTGATAGCAGCGATTCGATAAACGTTTTATTGCGAAGCGATCGTCGCTAAATTCCCGTACATCATGTGTACCCCACGACAAAAACCGGCAAAAAAAGCCCAATCATTTTATTCAAAGCATGCAGTACAGTTATATCCTCAGCTAAAAGCTAGCACACATCGCTAACAGAAGCAGAATGTACAATGCTACAACTATCAAAACAATCGCCCGTACGACATATCAACACACAACATTCATGTCTAAAATAAAGTTTACTGTCATTTTAGTGTTATTTGAAGCTTACCGCTTTGCTTTGTCCGTCGTTTCCGTGGAGAGAAGGAACTGACCCCTCAATCAGACGAAGTCTTTTTGGCAAATCCCTCCTGATACAGACCGAGGTTGCTGAAGCACTCGTCCTCGAAGTGCTTCGCGCAAACGAGGAGAACTTTCCCCACGGATGTCGGTATATTTCCACTAAAAATAAAATGTAACCAGGTACTTCTCAGAGGCTCTGATGCTGGGGGTCGATGTAGGGATTTGTGTGGGTTAATACACCCAATAACTGAACATTTTGACTTGCTTTCTTGTAACTTCGACATGACTGACCTTGGACTACAACATCGCTGTGGGGGAGAAAAAATGGCGGCTACATGAAATTGGTTACCCAGAAGTCCATTACCTTATTTGGCAGTTCAACAACAAATGCTGTGACGTAGTAGACAAGAAAACGTATTACGAATAGAGAAAACTAAACAGAGTGAAAAATATGACCAAAAAAGAATGTAAAGATATAAACGCAGCGCCAGAAGAGAATAAATGTAAGTTGTCTGCACTCCTAAACACCCAAAATTCACATTTACATGCATTTAAGGAATAAAAAAGTGGAATTTCATGATATGTCTCCTTTAAAACCTCATAGTCGTAGCTCGTTGCAGGTAAACCGGATCTTTCTGGACCTTCTCCAGGTGACTGAGTAGATAGAACCGTGTTTGTTGAGCCTTCAGAAGCTGTTTCTAATACTGCAGACGTGAAACTGTTTCCACACAGAGATTAACAACCAAACCAACCAGCAGTTAGAACAGGACCTGGAGCTCTGGTACCACCACAAACACCCTCTGCTCACGTTTATCATGAAACATATCCATAACTCTCTGCAGCTGTGTGTTTCTGACAGAAAGTTTCACAGCTTCCTGTTTAAAATAGAGATCAAACGATTAAAGATTTCACATCAGAAAACTAGTTTAATTCAATAAATACTACGTTTATTCAATAAACAATCACAAATATTTAATTATCCAGATTAAATGTCACCAGATATTAAAGCATTTATTTTGTTTAAAGAAATCATAAAAAGACACTTTTCTGATATTTCTGTCATTTCATTCATCCACCGCTCCACATCTCTCTCCTGGAAATGGACCTTTCTTCCATATGGGATGCTGAGGCGCTGCTTTTAGGAGGTTTTCTGTCCAGGGAACACATCAGAAGGAGCTGGATGGGATTACAGGTGGGAATGCTGTATGGAATTTGAACCCGGATTATCTGAGGAGAATGGATGCATGGATTAACCTTCACTCCTGTTCTTATAGGGTCGGAGAGAAAAGCATTAACTTTATGTTAATCTGGATGATGATGGATTTGTGAAACGTTCCTTGGAAAACAGGCGGAACACGTGGTAGTTTAGAAGCAGCTTTATGTCGGCGAAGTTTCCTCTGACGCTGTAGGACGCCCTGAAGGTCCCGGGCTTGGAGCAGAGCTGGGAAGATGGGTGGAGCGGGTGGAGACGAGAGAAGATGCTGAAACGTCTCCGGTTGGTTCTGGCTGCTCAGGTGGGCCGGATGAGGAGCTGATGGAGGATCTGTGAAGGGTTGGAGATAAAACCACGGGGTTGATGCCTCCAATTGCCTCCTGGCTTCTCCTTCCTCCTCGGCTCCATCACTTCTCCACCTTTCTTCTCTTCCTGTCGCGCTCCGTCTGGCCCTGATGTAATGAGCCCAGTGGTTCTGATCCGTGTGAAGTAATGGTGGCCGCGCTGGTTTGGTTCCTCTGAAGATGGCAGAATGTTCGTCTCGTTGACGTCTCCTTTGACCTCCGGTGGTTCCTGCTCCATTTCCTCCACATTTTAGACTTTTTCTGCTCTGTTTTTGGATCATTTTGGTTTGACTCATAAAAAGCGACAGAGGTAACTGTTAATGTGGCTGAACTGGTCCGAAGGGCAGTGAGAGTGGACAGTCATCATGTTCTCATTAATATGTTTGTTATTAAACACCATCTGCCTTGGGGTGGGGGGAGCTGGGGTATCCTCGTTAGGGAGCTCGTTAGGGAGCTCGTTAGGGATCGGGACCAATCTATCCTACACACAGAAGCTCTCAGATTCTGTGAGGATCCATCCTGGAAAATGAAGCCATTAGTTTAATCCTTGCTGACGTGTTTCCTGTTTTCCTGTCCAGTTCAGTCCTGAATCTAGATCATAATGGATGGATCATAAACCCAACACAAGATGTTTTAGTTTAAAGAACGAGAAACACTTCTGAAACCCCAAACGTTCTGTTTTACAGCTGAGAGGAAAGAAAACAAGGAAAAACCCAGAAAACTTTCCCAAGCAGAGCATTACAGCTTTCCTATAACACTCCACTTGATGTATATGTATGAAAAATCTTTATTAGTGATTACTGAGGGTTTAAATTCTAGAAGTAATGGACACGAAATTGAGATAAGAAGGAAGAAAGAAAGAAGATGAAGAAGAGAAACAGGACCGGTAGAAGTGTGAAGTGATGATACGAGATATGGAGGTAAACAAAGAACACAAGAAAACATCCGAGTCCTCCACCTCTGTTGGACGGCAGAGAAATGGGAAAACTAAAGAAACAAAAACAACAAACTGAACAGAACCACATCAATAGTTCCGATCCAGTAATAAAAATAAAGAATTACACATTCACTACACACAAGCATGGATTAATGAACATAATACAAATGTTTCTGGTAAGCTCCTGTGAACAACTAACTAATGATGATAACCTCAGCTTAAGATATGTCCGTCCTCACCAATGTCCCCACACCCATGTGTGTGCGAGCATGCAGGTCTGAATAAGGTTTCCCCACGCAAGTGATTGATAGCTGGTGTAAGGAACCGTCAATCCGTCCTACAGGAATCGGCACAGACATGGAGGAGGCAAGAGATGTATGCATCCAGGGTCCCACAGAGTACAGAGTCCACAGGCGGATCAGCGCAGGGTCGATCACCCACCAAGAGAGGAACGGATGGAAGCCCCATGGGAACACGAAGGAACGCTTTGATCACGTTCCCTGCCGGAAACCGCCTACGCCAGGGTGGGCCCGGATCAGGACCCGCAGGCCACGGGGATCAGGGGCACCCCGCCCCCCAGCAGGGCCCCAACCAGGGACCCGCCGACAAGGGCCCCCCACCGCCACATGGCAGGAGGGACCAGCAGCCGGCCGACGGACGACACATGCCACCGGGCCAATCCTAACCCCCAACAACCCAACCGTCCCCCATAACAGGTGCCACATCCAACCCAAGGAGGACATCAGCCTGAAACATCGGCCGCCCGACAAACCAGCTCATTCAGGACCAGGCAGTCATGTACCAGGGCCGAACCGGAGCGAATTCGGGTCGCCAGCCCAAGATATTGAGAGCCACCAATGACCAGCGGGCAGGAGTATCCGTCACTGACCGGGAGTGACGGGGGGAATAAGGCCCCCAAGGCAGCCGAAGAGCCAACCTGACAAGTAGACAGAGACACACAGAGACAATAACACGTACCCTCCCTCTTACGCACACACATTCTCACCAACACATCAGGACACCCAAAAAAGGCTGCTGTACTCATTCATACACCCCATACATCCTCTATACTCCCAGGGACAGACGCCACAATAGAGCAACCTGTCGCATCCGCGTGGTCCGCACGGCTCCACGCAGCCAAATTACGTAATTTCAGCAACCACGCCTCTCCGGGCGGCCACCGCAGAGACCCAAATTTTCGCACCGCGCACCTAGTAAATTTTGTAACAACGCGCGAAAAAACATGGCGGAGGTTTGTAAGTACAGATATTTTTATGATTCGGCCGATAGAGATCACTGTAATCAATTGTGTTTTAATGGACGAGTGGTCCACTAGTTTTTTCGTCTCAAATAAAAGTTCTGCTTTGTTTAAGCTCACGGGTGTCGGCATCTTGTAAACAACAGTGATTACTACTTCTACTATGGTGTAGTGTTATATGCATGCTGTAGAGCCCTACGCCGCCCCCTACAGTCTTTGAGAATATTGGTTCTCAGCAGGGAGAAGCGGCAAAAAGTATAAACGCTGCTAGAAGGCGTCTCGGCCAGTTCCGCACGTCTCATTTCCGTGCGGAACGTACATGCGGCAAACATAAACCAAGCTTAATGCTGCATTCAGACCGCAGGCTTTATCAGCTTCAGAAGCGTCTAGATTACATTTTAAGTCTACGGTCGAGGTCGTTGGAGGAGCGGCTTAGGAGCGTTCTAAGCTTCAAAGCTCATAACGCTGGCAACGCAGAAGTTGAGCTAGTTGAACGTTTGACTGTCTTAACGCTCTTGACGCAGGACGGAAACCAATCAGAGCGTCTCACTGTAGTGACGCTGCCTGACGCCGACGCTGCCTAGCCAACCACGATGCGCGAGTGTTTGAGTGTTCCAGCAGAGAAGAGTATCGGTTAGTATCTTCTGTGTTTATGCGTCGAACTAGTCGCTTTATTAGCGTTTCTTGACGCTGACAAAGCATGCGGTCTGAACGCACCATTAGTATGTACTACATGCTACATGGTAGCTACTACTTGCCCGTTGATGCAGTGAATACTGCGTAACAAATATAAAGATAAATAAAGATCCTGGATCTCCACCAGGAGGCGCTGACGTCATGTTATTGATTGTTTATTGATCAGTGAAGAAGAGTCTGTCTTATTTACACCCCAAGACCTTCTCTGGTTCACAGCAAAACCACAGGACCATTAGCTCTGAGTCATCCAATCATATTAAAGTGTGTGTGTGAGGGTAATCTCATTACTGTGATGGCTGCTTTCATATTATTACACACACACCGTTTACTACAGTATGACTCAACCTGTCTGGCCTTTCTGCTCTGCTGCGAGTCACAAACATGGTGTGGGCCTGTTTAGCATACAAAGTGAGGACCGGGTTTTTCCCCTACAAAGTGAGGACATCCTGGTCACTGAGCTCTGTGGTTGTTTTTAGATGTCTCTTGTGCATTAAGTTTTAGTTCAGCTTAGGAAGAGTGTCTGGGTTAGACAGAATGCAGTCACTAAAAGGCAATGAAGGTCCTCACTACTACTAGCAAGACAAGTGTGTGCGTGGTTTCTAGCATTACAGCGTACTAGTGCGTTGTCTACATGTATTGATCCGAGCTTCGTGTCTGTTTGAGAGGGCTGACATCATGATGGCTCCATTACATCCTCATAAGTCAGGACATCTCATCCACGATGGGGGCTTCATGTCCCCCGTTTTCTGGACGCCTTGACTTTGCAGAAGTCCCGGGTTGTGTCAGGTCAAGGTTTAAAGACGGAGTGATTCGGACAAACGTCTCAGACGAGACAAGGACCGACTGCCTAAAATTACAGATTTTTGGAGGCCTTTTCTGGATTTTGGTTGCAAATGTTGGTGAGAGTGGACTCTTTGTGGTTTACCGTTTTAAGGCCTCTAAAACTCTTTGACCCCCAGTGGGACGAAGGTCCCCTGAACAAGGGGTCAATAACCTCATCTCCAGGGGTCAACTGCATCACATGACTGCCTCATCAGCCGCAGTAACAGGCAGGCAGCTAAACAGGCAGCACAGTGGCCCCCGAGGAACAGCGTTGGGCATCTTACATTCAAAAAGTTAGTCTAGCCAAAAAGTGATTTAGTTAGTAACTCAGTTACCTCACTGGAAAAGTAATTACGTACTCAGCAAAGTAAATGTGGCGTTATTTCTATGTTCTATAAAATCTATAACGTCAAATATTTTTATAACTGAATCAGGAATAAAAATAAACGTTTAAACAGAGTTTTAGAAAATTTTGTATTTGAATTTGACTCAGTAAGATTGAAGCTGTATGCAAAAAATATAGCATATAGCATTATTTTGGGTGTAATTTCAGACTGACTTCATATTTTTCAGCTCAGCCTGATGCTTTCACAGTCTTCTCCTCCACTAATTTCATCACAAGTTTGACCTCCTGCATTATTTTGGGTGTAATTTCAAACTGATTTCATATTTTTCAGCTCAACCTGAAGCTTTCACAGTCTTCCCCCCACTAATTTCCTGACAAGTTTGACCTCCTGCATTATTTTGGGTGTAATTTCAGATTGATTTCATATGTTTCAGCTCAACCTGAAGCTTTCACAGTCTTCCCCCCACTAATTTCCTGACAAGTTTGACCTCCTGCATTATTTTGGGTGTAATTTCAGATTGATTTCATATGTTTCAGCTCAACCTGAAGCTTTCACAGTCTTCTCCCCACTAATTTCCTGACAAGTTTGACCTCCTGTATTATTTTGGGTGTAATTTCAGATTGATTTCATATGTTTCAGCTCAACCTGAAGCTTTCACAGTCTTCTCCCCACTAATTTCCTGACAAGTTTGACCTCCTGCATTATTTTGGGTGTAATTTCAAACTGATTTCATATTTTTCAGCTCAACCTGAAGCTTTCACAGTCTTCTCCCCACTAATTTCCTGACAAGTTTGACCTCCTGCATTATTTTGGGTGTAATTTCAGATTGATTTCATATGTTTCAGCTCAACCTGAAGCTTTCACAGTCTTCTCCCCACTAATTTCCTGACAAGTTTGACCTCCTGCATTATTTTGGGTGTAATTTCAAACTGATTTCATATTTTTCAGGTAAGCCAGGACGCTCTTACTGGCTGGTTTTCTGTTTTATGCCAAAGTCGATCTCTGAGCTTTGGTCCTTTATTTCCTCCAAACAGTCCAGGAAAACGTAGCAGTGGTGCAGCAAGAAGGTCCTGGGTTTGAATCCCATCTTGTAGACAGGGAACTCAGAACTTGGATGGATCAGAAAACAAGTTTGGATGAAAAACCAGAAGTAAATGTGTCGCCCGGTTGTTGGAATGATCAGCCGCCCAGGTGTGAAGGTGCTGTTGCTCAGTAAAGCTGCATCTTTCCTCGTTTCTGTGAAAATAATCCCACTGGTATGACTGGTGCTTTAGAAGCAGCTTGTTGTGAAGTTTCTCTGCAGAACAAAAGACCAGAGAACAGGGCTGAGCATTCAGCAGAGTGACGGCTGCAGGAAGCAGATTATTTCATAAGAGCTGATAAAGAAGTGGGCAGCAGCATCATTAAAAACTCATCAGCGACCAGAGTGTGCATGCTCATCAATTCACTTCACTTATCAGCCAAACAGATGTGACCATTGTTTCCCTTAATGGGGCTTTGGAGGGATAATTACAGCTAAGCGGGCGGAGCTCTGGGTGTTGGTAAAGTTCAGCTGGGGGATCAAGTGCAGCTCTGGTTCTGGGCCCGTCTGTGCGCTAGAAGGTGCTACTCTGCAGACAATGTGGCCCCCTGTGGGTCAGAGGTCAGCCTGGCTTATTTACACTAGGAGGATGTCAGAGTTCAGGGTCTGATCAAAGTTCCCCGACAAACAGAACTGATCGTTGTTGCTTTAGTCTCAGATTCACAGAACAGAGTAAATGAATCCGTTATATGGTTAAACATCCAATCTAAATAAGTTAAATCAACCACACTAAATATTCTAACTCAAGGCTCGGGGGCCAAATCTGGCCCTCCGTTACCATTTTTGTGGCCCTCTAAACTCTAGAGGATAGTATGGATAGAAAATTTCGTGCATTTTAGTGCACCCTCTTGCAGTTTTATCAGTAAAATAAAATCAGGGTTTATGTGAACAGTCCTAAGTCACATCATTATGTAAAGATGTTCATTATTATTAAATTGTAAGACGTACTTTTGGAATGTGGAGGCTGATTTTAACGGTTTGTTATAGTTTTAGCAAACGGCCCTTTAAGGATAAGGCTCTACCTGCTGCTCCTCCTGCTGGTCATAATGCGTGTTGCACCTTGGGATGCAACATTACCACTTCTATCAAACCAAAATGATACTTCTACCACACACAAAAATGCAATGAATTGGAAGACGGGTCTCATTTTCTTCTTACAACCAATGATGGTGAATTAGGAAAAAAATGTATAGATAGGCTCATCTGTACTCAGCCACTTGTTGCTTTAACTTACTGTTGCTTTTATGTGCGTGCGTGGCTTGGATTGGGTGGGTGGATGAATGGGTGGGGGTCGGGTGCTGTAGTTGTGATGATGATTTTAGGGCTCAGAAGTATCGGTTCATGGTATTGTTTAACAGCAAGGATACAGTACGTCAGAATGGTATCGGCCCCGATACCCTATATCAGTGTTGGTGCATCCCTCCTTGGAGCAGGGATGTACATAAAAGTTGCAGGGAAGAATGGATTTATATATAAAAAAAATGCTTTCAATGAGAACTTTTTTGAAATAAAATGTTAAACATCTTTCCATACTTCTGTTATTTGTCACCGTAAGAATACAGTCTGATTAAATTTGACTGATAGAATTATTTAACTACACAACTGTGATCCTGAAGTTCTAGTTATGTGGCCTCTAGAGTCGAGAGGGCCACATAAAAGGTTATGGAGGGACGTACTTGGCCCCCACACCTTGAGTTGGAAACCATGCCTTTAGATCATCCAGAACCCAAAGTTACCGAGAAGGTTACTAGAACTGTTGCAAGTGAAACAGGCCCACAGCATCATATATGCTCTACTATACCCAGCAGTTAACATGAGAAGATGATGGTGATGATGATGGTGATGAGGCTTATCCGGCCGGCTGATGAAGGTGTGAAGCGGCTGACTTGCTGACGTTCCTCCTGGTTCCTCTACAGGAGACGTGGTGGACATCTACCAGAGGGAGTTCCTGGCCCTGAGGGAGCGCCTCCACTCAGCTGAGCAGGAGAACCTGAGGCGCTCCAAGGAGCTGAACCTGGTTCTGGAGGAGATCAAGAGGGCCATCGCAGAGAAGCAGGCGCTCAGAGACATCAACCGTACCTGGAGCAGCCTCTCCGGTCAGTGTGATGATGGTGGAGGAGGTGGTGGAGATGATGGTGGAGGTGGTGGTGGTGGTCTGTTTCTGAATGGTTCTGCTTCTGGTTCCTCAGAGGAAACAAGAATGAAACTGTGGAACGTGAGCAGCAGTAAAAACGTTCTGCAGCTTCCCTCCATCTTCCATCATCTTCCTCACCTGCTGAACAGAGAGGACAGCCTGCAGCCCGCCGTTCACCTGGGACAGGGACGCACTGGAGGTAAGCTCCACCTGGTCACCATGGTTTCCTCCAGAACCCTTCCCTCTGGCTGAGGAACATTTTGGAACACCTGAGTCCTACGAGATACAAATAAGTCCTGATCTAAACAACAGAGTAGAACCTCCTTTAGTAGTCAGTAGAACCTCCTTTAGCAGTCAGTAGAACCTGCTTTAGCAGTTAGTAGAACCTCCTTTAGCAGTCAGTAGAACCTCCTTTAGCAGTCAGTAGAACCTGCTTTATCAGTTAGTAGAACCTCCTTTAGCAGTCAGTAGAACCTCCTTTAGCAGTCAGTAGAACCTCCTTTAGCATTTAGTAGAACCTCCTTTAGCAGTCAGTAGAACCTCCTTTAGCATTTAGTAGAACCTCCTTTAGCAGTCAGTAGAACCTCCTTTAGCATTTAGTAGAACCTCCTTTAGCAGTCAGTAGAACCTCCTTTAGCATTTAGTAGAACCTCCTTTAGCATTTAGTAGAACCTCCTTTAGCAGTCAGTAGAACCTCCTTTAGCATTTAGTAGAACCTCCTTTAGCAGTCAGTAGAACCTCCTTTAGCAGTCAGTAGAACCTCCTTTAGCATTTAGTAGAACCTCCTTTAGCAGTCAGTAGAACCTCCTTTAGCAGTCAGTAGAACCGCCTTTAGCATTTAGTAGAACCTCCTTTAGCAGTTAGTAGAACCTCCTTTAGCAGTCAGTAGAACCTCCTTTAGCAGTCAGTAGAACCTGCTTTAGCAGTTAGTAGAACCTCCTTTAGCAGTCAGTAGAACCTCCTTTAGCAGTCAGTAGAACCTCCTTTAGCAGTCAGTAGAACATCCTTTAGTAGTCAGTAGAACCTCCTTTAGCATTTCGTAGAACCTCCTTTAGTAGTCTGTAGAACCTCCTTTAGCAGTCAGTAGAACCTCCTTTAGCAGTCAGTAGAACATCCTTTAGCAGTCAGTAGAACCTCCTTTAGCAGTCAGTAGAACCTCCTTTAGCATTTAGTAGAACCTCCTTTAGCAGTCAGTAAAACCTCCTTTAGCATTTAGTAGAACCTCATTTAGCAGTCAGTAAAACCTCCTTTAGCAGTCAGTAGAACCGCCTTTAGCATTTAGTAGAACCTCCTTTAGCAGTCAGTAGAACCTCCTTTAGCAGTCAGTAGAACCTCCTTTAGCAGTCAGTAGAACTTGTTGGAGGTTTCTTCCTGTTAAAGGGGAGTTTTTCCTCTCCACTGTCGCTACATGCTTGCTCAGTATGAGGGATTGCTGAGGAATTGCTGTGGTTGGAGTCTGCATGATCCGGGTACAACCTCACATTAATGACTCAAAACAATCTGATGGGATTCCTTACATAGAAAACTTTTAACTGGTTGGAATGTTTGTATAATTATATTAAAATGATTTTAGTTGTGAATTGTCGCTATAGAAATAAAAGTGAACTGAATTGAAAATGGATCTGCTGCCTTCTCTGGAAACATGATTCTGATGGTGACCCAGTTCAAACCGGGCATCAGCTGCTGGACTCACAATTGACTCTAAAATATGAAGAAGTTCACAATGCTACTGAAGTCCACATCCCCACCCCTCCACCACCGTGCTTCAGGCCTGGTACTGGGTGTTTCTAACTTTATCCGTTTGTCTGATCAACATGGAGCTGTAATTAGGAAAACTAGAGAAAATCATAATTAAGTCAGAATAAATGCAAAACCTGGAAAAACTCAGAATAAAATCAGGCAAAATCAGGTTAATATGAGGGTAAAATAAACTTTGATTTAATTTAAAAACCCAAATAATATTAGAATAAAAGCAGAATAGAGTCCAGATAACCGCGGCTTGTAAGCAGAATACTGTAAGCCTTATTATTTCCTCAGTATTCCTCCTGAGAATGATGAGAAGTTAATCGAAGAATTAGATCAGCAACACCTGGCGGCTGCTTTCCCTTCCAGACTGTAAAAACCTGAGTTTCTGTGCCTACAGCAGTTCCTGGGTTTTTTATTGGGTCGGGATCAGGGTCAGGCAGGAAAACGAGCATTATTGTGTCGGAAAAAGAAACAATAGTAGATATTTGCTTGTTTCTGGAGGCCGGCTGGGACGACGTCTGCTTCACGGCGAGCCTCAGGGCTACCGGCTAACCGCTCAGGCCCTATTTCCAGGACTCTGCCTCACGCATTAAAGGCATCCAAGAGCAAACGCTGCAACCTGCAAGTTCAGGCCGAGATGCTTTAGTGAAACTGGCTCCGGGGCGATCCTGCAGTAAGAGGTTAAATGCAGGGCGAAACGAGGCAAAAAATTTATAAATCCCAGTTGCAGAATCTCCTGAGGCAGAGCTGGTTCCTGGCAGAAAGGCAGCGACGGACGGAGCACCTTCTGTGGACAAACAGCTCACTGAGAGCCCTGTGACGCAGCCAGGAGGCCCTGGAGGATAAAACAAAGAGCTGCTACTGAGCGCTGTGTGTGTGTGGAGTCTAATTTATTTATTTTCTGCCTAGTAAACCATTTCCTGCTACCTTATATGGATGTAAACACAGATAAAACCAGGGACAACAAATAAAAATCTGTGTTTTCTACTCAGCTAAGTGCAGCAAAATGTATTTATGAAGGTGTTATAGTGCTTTGTTGCCCTGAAGTGTTTGGTAATTCGGACCAGGAAGAGATACAGAGGAGCATCATTATAACCGTTTACAGCAGGGCAAAGAGGCATTCAGTCAGCCACCGATTGGTCATGTTGTCTCACTGAGGCCCCTGTCCACACGTAGCCGGGGAGATTTTCCTACAGTTTGTCCTCCGCACGTAAAGATTTTCGGCACCAAAAAACGAAACTCCGGCCAAAGTGGAGATTTGCGTTTTCTCCGTTTTCGGTATCAGCGAGTAGACGGCCGAAAACTGAGTTTTAAGAACCGTAACGTCACAAGCCGCGACAAAAAAACGCTCACATGTGCGACCTAAAGATGAAGTAGCAGATCAGTGGGGGTCAGAAGTCTTGCTTGTTTATAGGTGCTAAATACTAAAATTTCAGCAAAATTATACAAATAAAGTCTTTAAAAATGCATAGATTGTGAGTTTCTGTTTTTTTTTTCTCCCAGTTCTGTGATTCCCACTTGTAGTGTACCTATGATTACTTCTACAGACCTCACTCTTCTTTTTAAGTGGGACAACTTGCACAATCGATGGCTGCCACATGCTTTTTTTGTCCCACTGTATCTGTGAGTGTGCACGTGTGTGAGAAAGATGTAATTAGATTTACATGCATAAACATAAAAGACCAAAACACAGAGACTCATTTGTTTTCCTGTTGTTGTTTTTTTTCCACAAGCATCTATAATAAATGAAGGTCAATCTAAACAAAGAGCAAAACGCCATCTTGGATGATCATTTTATGTTCTGGTTTATCTGTCCTTGTGAGGACTGTTGGAACCGTTCACATTTATGAGGACTCCGTGGAATAAAAGAACCTTACACTTAATCTTGATGTGTTCAGAGTTCTGCTACAGTACCATTGTCAACCCCCTCCTAGGCTGTAGTTTGGGCTTAAACTTTGAGTTCTGTGGCTTGTTTTAACGTTGCAGATGGACGTGCGTTTTCTGTTGAACAAGTTTTTATATATCCGAACCTGAGCCGTGGCGCACGTGGCAAAGCCTGCATCATTTGTCATGCGTGAAGGGATCAACATTTCATTGAGTTCGTATTGGTCATAAAAATGTGAAGAACATTGTCAACTCCTGAGACAACGATTAAAACAGTTTGTGGTGAACCTGTGAATATTCTCATTCATCCAGGTCATGGTTATCTCAAGGAAATTTCAATCAAACGCAACTGGACTTGGTAATTTTGTGGTGAAATTTGAGATCAAAAGGACTCATAATTAACCATTTGTCTTTAAAAAAAAAAAAAAAAAACTCCAAATTTCTCTGTTCCTCAGTTTTGTTTTTGCATACTGACATCTGCACAACTGCACTCGAACTGGACTGGCAGACATTATACTTTTTTATACCATTATATTTTACCTTAGTTCTTCTTTTAAATTTTTATATTGTATTCTCCCTGCATGCCCCTGTGTTCCCGTAAGCTGCTAGAACTGTGAATTTCTCTTGGAGATGAATAAAGTATCTATCTATCTATCTATCTATCTATTCTTTCCTCTGCAACATCTTAATTCGTTGAAAGACGCTTAAGTTATTTTCCATAAATTTGGACTACAATGTACTCTGGAGGGATTAGACCAAAGTAGAGAGGTTTGACCTTAATGCTCAGCACCTTGTTTGAGGAAATCATCCACAGCAGGTCAGAAAACAGACCATCAAACACACTGGTGGAGGGATGATGGTTTGGCCTAGTAGATCCCCCAATGCATACAAACCAAGCGTTGAGTCAAACATCCATTTTCTTGTCTCTTCATAAGCACAGAGATGGCGGCTCTTTATCCACTCCGCTAAAATCAGTTTGAATGAACCACGAAATGCTAAAACGTCTGACATTCATGCCTGTGAATGAATGCAACTCATCGTAGGAGCTGTGGTTAGTTGGAAAAGTGTAGAAACTTTGGCTGTACGAGATCTCCATCAGACACCGTCCATCAGCACTTTTATTACACGCAGAAAACAAGCACATTTCTGGCTTAATGTCTTGGCTTTTTCTGTTCTCTGGGAGGGTGGTACTACCTACCTGCATGAATATTTTAAAACAGAAGCCAGGAGTATTATTTAATATGACGTAACTATTTTGAAGCATGATCTCTGTTGTCTGGTACTCTGACTTGATGAATAAGCCCCTGTCGGTCCCAGTAACGGTCCCAGTAACGCCCAGCTGTGGTACTGGACTGTCCTGATGTCTCCTCTGTGTGCAGTCTCTATAGTGATGGGCGTCCCCAGCGTGAAGAGGGAGGTCCACTCCTACCTGACGGACACGCTCGGCTCGCTGATGTCCGAGCTCAGCCCCGCCGAGAAGGACGACTGCGTCATCGTGGTCCTCATCGCTGAGGTCAGTTTCTGTGCGAAACACATCGTGTTGTAGAGAAACACGTCTGCTCCAGCGTACGAGCATCCCACTTATTCATAAAACAAGTTGAGAACGGGACATGAATGAAGAACTGTAGATGGAATAGACGATGTTGGTAGCCATGTCCCGGCTCTCAATCTGGATACAAAGTCCTCTGGATCAAGTTTCTGTTCTGGGGAACGTTTAGATGCACTTCCTAATCCTCGCTGTTTTTACTTTCTCTTAAATATGTATCCTCCGATTTGTTTCTGTTTCACTGCATCAGCGTGAATTACCCTGTTGTTGAAAGCCTCCATCCACGGCAGAGTTCTTGGAGCAGATAGAGAGTCAGTCTGTTTATTTATCAGTCATTAATCGGATGAATCCTTCTCCACTGAGAAACAGGCGTTCTGTGACAACCTGTCTATCAGTAAAGAGCTTCCCCCTTTCTCCACCTGTATTTCTCCCTTTCTCCACCTGTATTTCCCCCTTTCTCCACCTGTATTTCCCCCTTTCTCCACCTGTTTTTCCCCTTTCTCCACCTGTATTTCTCCCTTTCTCCACCTGTATTTCTCCACCTGTATTTCCCCTTTTCTCCACCTGTATTTCCCCCTTTCTCCACCTGTATTTCTCCCTTTCTCCACCTGTATTTCCCCCTTTCTCCACCTGTATTCTCCCTTTGTCCATCTGTATTTCTCCCTTTCTCCACCTGTATTTCCCCCTTTCTCCACCTGTATTTTCCCCTTTTCTCCATCTGTATTTCTCCCGTTTCCTCTCCACTGTATTTCTCCACCTGTATTTCCCCCTTTCTCCATCTGTATTTCCCCCTTTCTCCACCTGTATTTCTCCCTTTCTCCACCTGGATCTCTCCCTTTCTCCACCTGTATTTCTCCCTTTCTCCACCTTCTTTTCCCGTTTCTCCACCTGTATTTCTCTCTTACTCCACCTGTATTTCCCCCTTGCTCCACCTGTATTTCTCCCTTTCTCCACCTGTATTTCTCCACCTGTATTTCCCCCTTTCTCCATCTGTATTTCCCCCTTTCTCCACCTGTATTTCCCCCTTTCTCCACCTGTATTTCCCCCTTTCTCCACCTGTATTTCCCCCTTTCTCCACCTGTATTTCCCCCTTTCTCCACCTGTATTTCTCTCTTTCTACACCTGTATTTCTCCCTTTCTCCACCTGTATTTCTCCCTTTCTCCACCTGTATTTCTCCACCTGTATTTCCCCCTTTCTCCATCTGTATTTCCCCTTTTCTCACCTTTATTTCCCCCTTTTCCATCTGTTATTTCCCCTTCTCCACCTGTAATTTCCCCTTTTCTCCACCTGTATTTCTTCCCTTTTCACCTGTATTTCTCCTTTTCTCCACCTGTTTTTCCCTTTCTCCACCTGTATTTCCCCCTTTCTCCACTGTATTTCCCCCTTTCTCACTGTAATTTCTCTTTTCTCAACTGTATTTCCCCTTTCTCTAATGCATTTCTCCCTTTTCTCACCTGGTATTTCCCCATTTCTACACCTGTATTTCTCCTTTCTCCACCTGTATTTCCCCCTTTCTCCACCTGTATTTCCCCCTTTCTCCAACTGTATTTCCCCCTTTCTCCACCTGCATTTCTCCCTTTCTCCACCTGTATTTCTCCCTTTCTCCACCTGTATTTCTCCCTTTCTCCACCTGTATTTCTCTCTTTCTCCACCTGTATTTCCCCCTTTCTCCACCTGTATTTCCCCCTTTCTCCACCTGTATTTCTCCCTTTCTCCACCTGTATTTCTCCCTTTCTCCACCTGTATTTCCCCTTTTCTCCACCTGTATTTCTCCCTTTCTCCACCTGTATTTCTCTCTTTCTCCACCTGTATTTCTCCCTTTCTCCACCTGTATTTCTCCACCTGTATTTCCCCCTTTCTCCATCTGTATTTCTCCCTTTCCCCATAAAGGTTTTAGATACTGATCTCTTTGTCAGCCGTAGGTCCAGGTCTGCATGACACACCATGTTGGTTTGGACCGGGCCGAGGTCCGCCTATTAGTGACCTCTGCTCTGTAGGAAACCCCTGATCATCAGATTGATGGACGGATCTCAGATTTTCTCCTGATGCGTCTGATATAAAGTTCCCGCTTCATGTTTCCTCCAGAAAAAGGAGGAAACTCTGGGAGCTCTGAAGGTGCTTCTTTTCTACCTTTAGTGGTGCGTTCAAATAAAACAGCACAAACAGCTTCATAAAAACTGGAAATGGAGGTAAAGACGGCTGAGTCTCTGGGAGATTAATGTTAAAAATGTTCATGTGAACCTGTGTGTGTGTGGGGGGGGGGGGGGGGGGGGGGGGGGGTATCATTGACCATCATGGTGAATGTGTGTTGATGCGTGTGTTTCCTTGCAGCTTTTGTAAAGGCCACTGGTTTAGTTAATGAGCCTTCACACACACACATAATGTCGCTGACTGTGGTTTATGCTAAAGCTGCTGCAGGGTTTGGGAGGATGCTGCCGTGTGTGACGTCGGTCACAGCCATTTCATCTCACCAGCCTGTCTGTGGTTTAAACCACACACTCTACCTTTAGCTGAAAAGCTGCAGCTGTTCTAATCTGATCCATCCAGATGTTGCTGCTTCTTCACGGATTTCACTCTGTTTTGCTCTCTTATTGCTTCTCATCACTGATGTCAAGCTTTGAAAGGAACGTTTTCTGCTCGCATCCAGTCCGAGTCAAACTTCTTCCCAAGGTTCTCCTCAAAAGATGAAAAACAACTAAATCAGAAAACCTATGAAAAAAACAAAACAGATTTATTGAATGTTACAGATTAAATCCCATTTATTTTACAATACAAATATTTTTATTGCAGGCCCCAAAAAGCTAAATAAAGTTTATAAAAACGGATCGGTTTTGTAAAGTCCCCACATTGGGCGCCAAACTGATTCCCTGTGGATTGATACGAGGATAAGGATGATTCAGTCTCCGTTGGCATTTTGACAGAAACCAATTTCTTGGGTAATTGTTCTCTCTCCATGTAGACATTCTGTGTTATATCAGCAACGATTAGACAAAAAAAAAGATAATAGCTGCGTCATCCGACTTCATCAGTGTAGGCAAACTGTCCATGACATTTAACGAGAATGTTCATGACTCCGCGACGTTCCGGAACATTCTTAAAGGAACTAATCTTGAAATAATGTTTCCACTACAAGCGCTTCACATTAATTTAACTTCTCGTTGGGACGGTCCACTTCATCCCTATGAACGTTTGTCCTGTTGGGTTGGTGGTGTTGATCCATTGGATGCTGTTGACTTCCAGCTTCCCGCTGTGAAAAACCAGAAAAAGTTTCAGTGATTTTACATAATTTTCATTCCTGCGGTTTTAGTTTCTGTCTCATATTCGGTTTTTTGTTTCCTCACTGAAGCAGACATGAACCGGCGTTTCATGTTAGTATAACAGATTCTTATGTTGGCATGACCATAGATGTGTAATAACTAATTCCATTTACACTGACCTACATTTACTGTGTCTTACTGTTATTTTAGTAAAAGTAATTAAATGAATTATTAAAGTAATTGTTACAAAGTACGGCCTTCTGGATATTCTGACCAAAAAAAAACATTTTCTAACCAAAGCTACATCAGAAAAGAACAAAACCCTACAGTTTATGTTTACACAGATTTTGTTGTCATGTTATTTTATAGCTGCTAAGTTTTGGAGATGAACTAAATATATGATAAACAACAGATATTGCCACTGGAAGCAGTTAGATGCATTACCTGTTGTTATAGTTTATTAAGTTTTATGATGAACATTTTGATTTGAAAAAGTTTTTTGCGCTTAAAATTTCTTGTGTAATTATATTTGGGCTGTATGTATCATTTCTTGAATTCTACTCTTTAAAATACCAGAATTTCCACAGAAATTTTTTTAAGCTGGTTCCTATAGAGCTGGTCTGATGTTCTGATTAGTCACTCGTTGACTTCTTGAGCAGCATTTTTATGCATTACTATTTCCTTTTAATTGAATTAAAATATGTTGAAGCAGTTCTGCTCTTACTTAAGAACAGCACTTTGTATACTGTACCCACCTCTGGCCGCGACATAAAAACATGTCAGAATACCTCCAAACGTTGCGTAAATCAGAGAGATTTTTCTGCGGCCGAATTCACGATTCAAGTATAGAGAAAACATCTTAAACCAGGGACTGCGGATCATATTTTGTTTTGTTTTTACGACAATATCCAGATCAAATAAATAGCAGCGTTGAGAAGCGACATTCCAGGTAGATTAAATGGAAACGATTAGTTATATTCAGTGTGTTAGAGAGAATTTTATCTGTAAGTAAATCACCTACAAAAAGTAATTGGCTTGCATGAAAAACTTTTAACCTGGAAGCAGAACTGCAGCTCTGCAGACTGACCTTAGAGCTCAGCGAAGGTGCGTCGCACTGTAACGCACCGCTCACAAACTCCAACCCGATTGCTGGTTCAGATCTCTATGGTGCAGCAGGATTAAGTCGTCACGCGGGGTCTCAGCAGGCCGATAATGAGCAGCGGTGAAAGCAACGTTGATAACGCATGACTGAAGCGTGGTGGACAGAAATATGCACACTTTGTTCCACAGCAGCAGCAATTGGATCAACTCAGACTCTCTGCAGGATTAAGGAGTAAAAGGTTCTAATAGAACCGGTGCTTAGTGGATCAGAACACAGGTACATACCTACAAGCTGTTGATTCTTCTCTGAAAAATTTGAGCTATGCTGATAAAGAACCTGTAGAACTTCTCCCGGGTCTCAGGCCGGACGGGTTCAACCCAGATTCTGGCCCCAGGAGGGAATATCAGAATCTTTTCTGCAAGAAATAACTAGTAAGAAGTAGCTGTGAGCTTTCATCAGTCAAAGAACTGCTTCTGTGAACTTTGAGTCTTTTTTTTAAAATATTAACTCAATCAAAACAACTAAAATGTTGAATATTACCTGATTTGATAATGAAGGAACAAAATCGTTGGGTCAAAATGACAAAAACAAAGAAAAATACACATAAAAAGTGAAATAAATACACGTGAAATGTATAAATCAGTACAAATACAGTTAGAAACATTTACTTTATGTCAGTGTTTATATATTTATATTTTTTAAATCACTTTTTAATTAGTCATTTATTTTTTAGATCAACGTCCAAACATCCCTTCCAATCTGAAATACTGGAGATTTTTTTTATTTTTTATGAGAAATGTTATTCCTGATGTTTGCGCGTTTTAACAGCTTTGATTTAATGATGAATTTTCAGATACTGATGCTGGTAATTAAGTCGTAGTCGTGCCTACAGACCTAACGGTGGGTTCTGGTCTTACCTGACTGCCAGAACTGGACTCAGTCAGCACTGATGAGTTTGGGTCGCCCTCAGAATGGTTCTGCTGCGGGGTGCCTCAGGGTTCTGTGCTAGGACCCCTTCTCTTTGGGCTCCATGTTGACGGCTGGTCTACATTCCTGCTGTCATATGGCCCTAAGCCACGCCCACCCGGTTCTGTTGCCAGGTAACAAATGGTCTAAATTAGTGAATTTCTTCATTAAGAGATCAGAACTTTGAGTTACTGATTGAAAACCAGCTTGTGTTAGCATGCTAGCGGTCCATAATTAGCTTTATTAGTTCATTAGATTCGCTTTGTTTCTTTGTCATTTATGAGCTGGCATCAGTGGATTATTGCGAGACATTTTCCTCTGCACTGTCTGTTTGATCCTTCTTCTCTTGATATATATGCATTTTTTACAGATGCCTTTAATTGACCCTTTTTTGGGTTGTTTTACGGTCTGGAGGGCTCGTTTCTTTACACACACACGTGACGCTGTACCAAAAACTCCCAAAAACTTCCATGATTTTCTCATTGTTGCCCCAGAAAATCTTCCACTCTGGAAAATCTCAGACGGAAAACCGTTTTGCTCTCATTTGAAGGAAAATGTTTCCAGCTTAATATGCTTCAGAGTGAGCAACAGAAGGTGAACAGTTTGACCATTTCTGTTCCTCGTTAACATGGAGCTCTGAGCTAAGCTCCACCCGACTGGCACCTCCAGGACGCCGAACCAAACCGCAGCTCCTCGCCGTTGCTGCAAACAGACGTGTGACCGCACGGCGACCTCTGCCATCAAACAAAGGAGCTCAGATCCAGCTCTGATTGGCCAGAGTGGGAGGCTGAGCTGTGACGTCACCGACGTTCATGTTTAGTTGTGAATGGGGTGTGTGTTGCTTCTTCAGACCAAGAAACAAGATAGTCTCAGTTTGCCACATGTGTGCAGGACTAAAACAGCTGCAGAAAGATAGACTTTCACAAAGAAGCCCAACGCAAGTAGAACCGGACATCATCTCACCACAGAGAGACGCAGCACCACTGCAGACTGCTGCAAAATGATGGGAATAAGGTGGGGGAGCGGCGAGACGAACATCTGCAAAGTCAACCGACAAAACGTGAAGAAAAATCACTTAGATCAACTCCTGAGTACAAAGGAGTATTAGGGCAAACAGAAGACAAATGTTTTGGAGCAAATTTACATCCAGACAACTCACAAACTCAGAGATTACTTTCACAAATTTTCCAGAAAAAACTGAAGTTCTCTGGTATCAGAAAGTAGCAAAGTTACGAGTAAGAACTCTGAATTATTTCGATTAATTTCACATATTTTCCAGAAAAAAACTCAGAAATTCTCTGTCACAAAAGTTGTAAGATTACGAGTTAAAAGAAAGAAGTTTTGAGATTAATTTCAGATATTTTTCTAGGAGAAAAAAACCCGTGATTCTCTGTTTGCAAGAAAAATTCAGTAATTTCTCTCTCACAAAAATTGTAAGATTACGAGTTAAAAGAAAAAAACTGAAATTATCTGATGTGAGAAAAATAGCAAAGTTACGATTAAAAACTCAGAAATTCTGGGATTAATTTAACATATTTTCCAGAAAAAAACTCAGAAATTCTCTGTCACAAAAGTTGTAAGATTACGAGTTAAAAGAAAGAAGTTTTGAGATTAATTTCAGATATTTTCTAGGAGAAGAAAACCCCATAATTCTCGGTTTGAAGGAAAAATTATGGCATACATTTTTAATATCTAAACTAAGATGTTTCTGACATTGTGATGTCAGAAAGTTGTAAGAAAAAATGTCCGCCAGGGAGACCCCCCTAAAGCACCGCATGTCTGGAGTCACCACCCACAGCCACCCAAGTCCCACGGGCCCCCATAGCTGCCCCATAGCTGCCCCCATATCTGCCCCATATCTGCCCCCATATCTGCCCCCATATCTCCCCCATAGCTGCCCCCATATCTGCCCCCATAGCTGCCCCCATATCTGCCCCATAGCTGCCCCCATAGATGCCCCCATATCTGCCCCATATATGCCCCCATATCTGCCCCATAGCTGCCCCCATAGCTGCCCCCATAGATGCCCCCATATCTGCCCCCATATATGCCCCCATATCTCCCCCATAGCTGCCCCATATCTGCCCCCATATCTGCCCCCATATATGCCCCCATATCTGCCCCATATCTGCCCCATAGATGCCCCCATATATGC
>JAPXFQ010002782.1:0-241598 GCA_028564705.1 Apricaphanius iberus | reverse complement strand
CGTTGTGGGAGGCGTCGCTCGACACGTTGTGGGAGGCGTCGCTCGACACGTTGTGGGAGGCGTCGCTCGACACGTTGTGGGAGGCGTCGCTCGACACGTTGTGGGAGGCGTCGCTCGACACGTTGTGGGAGGCGTCGCTCGACACGTTGTGGGAGGCGTCGCTTGACACGTTGTGGGAGGCGTCGCCTCGACACGTTGTGGGAGGCGTCGCTCGACACGTTGTGGGAGGCGTCGCTTGACACGTTGTGGGAGGCGTCGCTCGACACGTTGTGGGAGCGTCGTGACACGTTGTGGGAGGCGTCGCTCGCACGTTGTGGGAGGCGTCGCTTCGACACGTTTGGAGGCGTCGCTCGACACGTTGTGGGAGGCGCGCTGACACGTTGTGGGAGCGTCGCTGACACGTTGTGGGAGGCGTCGCTTGACACGTTGTGGGAGGCGTCGCTTGACACGTTGTGGGAGGCGTCGCTTGACACGTTGTGGGAGGCGTCGCTTGACACGTTGTGGGAGGCGTCGCTCGACACGTTGTGGGAGGCGTCGCTTGACACGTTGTGGGAGGCGTCGCTTGACACGTTGTGGGAGGCGTCGCTTGACACGTTGTGGGAGGCGTCGCTTGACACGTTGTGGGAGGCGTCGCTTGACACGTTGTGGGAGGCGTCGCTTGACACGTTGTGGGAGGCGTCGCTGCCCTCCCACGCTGCCCTTTCCACTTCATTGATCTCCAGTTGTACTGAAAACAGTGTTTAGCTTAGAGTTAGAGAAAAGTAACATTTTAATCATTGTTAACTCAACTTTCTCAAGTCAATGATTTACCTTCTTTAGCATTTTGCCTCAACATGGAATCCAGTGACTGGAGGAAGTCAAAAGTTCTTCTCATTGAACGGAGATTTTCAGACAACACTGTAAAGCAGAGAAATCCCATTAGTGCCAGATAGAATTTCTAAAGTAGTAAATGTTTCTAATGTTTCTCACCACTGTGCTGCTCCTTTTTCCTTGCATTTTCAGCAACTGGTGAACAGAAGCCTGTAAACAAGACAAATGTAGGACAGTGTGGGTATTGTTTAAGTCAATCTGAAATATATCCATCACGATGTTACTCTACAAGAAGTATTCCCATAGTGGCCTGAAAAGAAGCTCACAAAGATAAAGAAAACTAAAGGGACAAACCTTGCAGCCACAAAACGGTTGCACAAACAATAAGGATAGAAACACCTCCCATGGTTCCTGTGCAACTGAAGCTATACTCATCATATGAGGCTTAAATAAGGCCATCAGCAGGTAGCACAGCTGCAGCCCATCAACTCTTAATTGGTTCTCTTCTCAGGAAGAAAAAAAAAACTTGTTGCTCCTAGAGGTCCAGACCTATATATTATGTGCATGTTTTGATGCTTTTGGTAAATAGTTTTTGTAAAAGTTGACTATATTTGATATTAAAGAAAATAAATGTTTTAGAACAAATCTGAACTGAAGTGTGAGATAACTGAGATAACTTGGTCCTTCAGCCAATCAGAATTTGTCTGTCAGTTTATTGAAATTGGAGCTGGGAATGTATCGGCAGAAGGGCTAATCTATCACCCATCCATTTTCTTTACAATCACTTTAACATAATTGGCAGTAGAAAAAAATGATTACATCATCAGAGATATAAATCCCAAAGTATAAGTATAAACCTTAGTGTGACCTTTTCTTTAAAAGGTCACACTAAGTCTCAATAGAGATGAAGACCATCCCAATTCTTATTCCACAGGTTCCGCCCGTATGACAGATTCATCCCTTTTTATATTTGTTTTAGTTTTCTGAGCAAAAGCATTATTCAACTTTGATTTTTTTTGTCTTCTGCATATTAAATACTTTCTGAATATAGAGAGGAAGGACATTGCTGTTTACTTTGTGCATTATGTAATGGAAATGTGTACTGTTAAAGGTAATCTGCTCTGTGTATTCTTAAATACTGATAGTTTTTGTGTACTCTTCTTAATGATATGGAAACCAATCTGATAATTTGACACTGTATGAATATAAGTCTGGTCAATTATACTGATTTTTTGTTGCTACATCTTGGGTTGGCATAGAAACCGTCAGATATCGAAGGCCATTTTGACATAAGCAAGATGATGCCATCTCTGTCAAGCCAGCTGACGCCCACAAGCCTCAGTTTCTCATTGTGGTAGAAAAGATGGTGTCTGAGATGCCTCAGATGAGAGAGAAAAGGATTAGTGGTCTTCTTTACAAAAGTTTATTTTACATGCGCATGGAGAATCCATAGGGAGCTCTGAGGTTCTTCACAAAGTCACAAGTATATACAACTGATTTAACTCCATCCTATTGGATCAGCTTCTGACTGATTCCTTACTCAGCTCTTTGAGAACAAAACACATCATACAGTTATGCTAAGATAACTAACACTCTGTTCTATGCATCAGAGGATAATCACAAGACCAATCACAGAACAACATGGGATATGTCAGCAAACAGGATCTGTCATGAGGCCACAAGGGATGTGCCATATGAGATAATTAGCTCCTTGCAGTACATGTATCAAATCAAAACAGCTATGTTTCTGTGTAATTCTGTCCTCCTTGTTTGATCAACAAGTCTGTGATTAAAACCTCCTAAATCTACTGAAGTAATTCTCTCTCATCCCTTTGTTTAAGAAAATATTTGCCAACAATTGACACGTTGTGGGAGGCGTGTCAGAAGAAGGTGTTGATCCCGCTGCAACGGATCGCAGATATATTTTTTAAAGTACTATGCTTGCAGTGCATTTAACACATAAACTACAAATTCAAATTAAGGAATAGAAACAAATGTCTCACTGTGCTGCAGAAAATTTAAGTAGGTCATTCATATTGACAAAAACAAACAGTAGCATCAGAACTAATTTCGATAACTGATAATAAAAAAACTGTCATACTGAAGATAATATGCAGCTGAATAGGTTAATATTGTGAATAAAATATACAAGCGGCATGAAATTTGTTTCTTACCGAGAGTACGAAACAGCGATTTCAGGACTTTGGCGTTCTCCTTTTCTCTGTTACTGCCTGCAGGTGAGAGCCATCGGCTATGAACCGCGGTCAGCTCCAACTCCTCCTTGATAATCCTCTCAAAGCGAGCAGCTCCATCCAGCTCACACTGAATCTTCTCTTCAGCCAACAAACTCAGAAATGCTGAAACTCCGTCTGGATCACAGCACTGTTTTTTAACGGTAATTGTTCTTCAGCAAACACTAAACAAATCCACTCGCTGTAGCGATGTTTCAAAATGGCGGTCGGTTTGTTGTTAAAAGACGCTCTAAAGTTACTCTCCAGTGACTCCGCCTTCCAGCCAATCAGTGACCGACAGCCGTCTGACTTCGCTTTTCAGTACCAGTTCACCACGGATGGAACCACAGCTGAGGTGTTACCAAAAATAGTATCGGCCCGGCGCAGCTCGGAGTGGCTCAGCCAGACTTCTGCCAGTGGAGAGTAAAAGGTACTGCGGTCGATCCGAGCCGAGTCGAATCGTACCGCTGTAGAGACGCCTCGTGTCTGCTCGTCCTGGCTTCGTGTTTGTGCAATCAATTATTTCTGGATGCTCTTGTTTTGGATTCAACAAGATATATATAAATATATAAAATCTTGTTTCTTGCATGTAAATGTCCACATTTATATATGCAAGATATGGACAAGATTACTAGGCTAGTGAGAGCATTCTGTTTTTTGATTTCAATAGTAATCTGATTTGGGAGTATTATCATACAATTACATAACTTAGAATAGCCTTAACTCAGAAATTATACTCAAATAAGACAAATTTGTAGCTGCAGAGTGCCCCTCTTTTTGACTATTGAGCAAATAATCGGAACATTAATCTACATTTTTCACAATAACTACTATCGGCTATCGGCAAAACCCACTATCGGTTGTTCTCTAGCGAGGCTATCTACAATGAGCCTAAGGTTTCAGCAGCCCAACCCGCAGCCTACATCTTAAGCTCCACATTGGCGTGCAGCCCGGTCCTCAGCACCCCACAGTACTTCACCTTCTCTCTGCGGCCATATTACTCACACTCAAGATGCTGCTCATGATTGTGGTGGCCTACGGGGTGTGCATGTTTTTGGTCCTATGTAACAGCAACAGCACAGAGTCACACACAGCCAGAATAATAGAGAGAGCATAGTAATGTGAGCTCCTTTGCCTGGAAATAATTTTGAGGTTGATATTTTTTCCTCAACTTCTTTCGCCAAAGGGAACAGAGTACGGGGAGATTACTGTTACCTGCACGGAGCAGCAGCTGATACCGAGCCTGTTGTGGCATCACGGCATAGAATGAGCCCCGTCTCTGAGTGGTACATTGTTGTTGGCTACATCTAATGCTAAATATAGATTAGCTTGAGTAATTCCATGACTCTGCCTTGACAGGAGCATCTGCGGTCACTGTACGTCTTTGTCTGCAACAGAAAATGTGTGTTGCAGAGAGATGTATCCAAGCATGATGAGAAAATCTTTCAGGAATGTGCAAAAACAAAAAACACACCATCACAATTATTGCAATAAAAATGAACTCTTAGCCCAGTTTTTATTTTCCATTTACTGATATATTCATTATTCCCTTTGTCATAGGTAATGAGCAAATGTCAGTAAGTAGGTGTAACCACCTGTATAACAGAGCACCCAGGTTATGAGCCGATTGTGCTGCAGGCAGTTCATGGCTCCTCGCTATGGAGGTGTGGCCAAGACGGCTCATGTCATATACCCCACCACGGCTGCACTGATGTCGTCACTATTCCAAACCTATGTCAATAACCAGAGATTAGCCATTAGCAGGGCAGGATTTGAATTGCAGTGCAGTGTAATCGTTTAAGCACTTGAGGCACTAAACCAACAGTTTTTGGTACAAAATTAATATTTTCACTAAAATGTACTAAAATACATAAAATAATTACTGGAAATGTAGATAGTGCTATTATAGACTTAATTATACCGTTTATCAAGAACAAAAAGGTTGATTTTGGGGTGAGTTACTCTTTAATTAAACATCGAACATTTGGTAAACAAAAACATCAGCACATAGCATTAGAAGCTGTCTCTTTTTATCGATATTGGAACTAAAGCGGCATCTAGAAACAACACATCATACACTCGTGGGAAAGCTAGTAGAGTTTTTAACAATCAAAGACACATAAAGGAAGAAAATGAGCAACAGATGCAGAAAATGTTGGTCTCTGGCAGATCTTAAAAATATTCTAGGCAGAGTCTGTCAAATAAACTTTTAAAATTAAATGTCGTCTATTTGTATATCTAATTAATATATAAAAATTTGATGCCTTTTGTAATGGATAGACCAGTGTATCATGTAGACTACACCACTTGATGTAATATGAATTTGTATAACAAAAAAAGGATAAGGCTAACCGTATAATTAGTTTAACCTTCAATTTATACACTGTCACAGTGTTTGCAAAAACTCCTGCCATCATGTCAAACCTGAAACTGTCTCACGTCTGCCATTTTAAAATTAGTTTGTGCTTAATTTCGGGTTTTCCAGCTGCCGACTGGGCCATTCTAAAAGCTAGCGCTTTGTTTCACTGTTGGCACCCAGCTAATATTTGTTTTTCAGGCGATACCTTGTCTGAGCCTCACAGATCCAAAAAAACAAACACACACAAGCCTCCCTTAGTTGTTTGTCTTGTCCTGATCCTGTTGGTGTTCATTGTCTTGATATAGTTTCATATATTACTCATTTTCTAATAGTGGTTTTGTAGTTTTTAGGTTGCATGCTCATACAGAGCTTTACAAGTTTATTGGTGAAATGTTACGGCTGAAAAGTTGACATATTTTGTGAATAAATCTTTGAAGCCGTTCTGTGATTAATTGTGTCTGTGAGTAACTACTGTCCTCGACTTCAGAACTCCAACTTTCTGACGAGACTGGGTGTCCTGTACTATAAATTGTTCTAAAGACAGAAGTGGTGCCCGGATTATGTAATTCATAATTTAATTTGAAATTTATTTTAATAGTACTATTAAAATATTGTATATAATATAATATCCCTATATAATATATAATATATATGGCTATTGTAAACCAGACACTGATCACACACTCTGTCCCCAACATCTAAAAATGACCGAGTTTGGGGGACCATCTTGGGATCCAGGAAGTATAATAATAACCTGTGTGTGTGTTGAAGTTTCCCCCCTTTGTTAGCTTTGGCTAATGGGCAAATAGGAGTGAGAATGGGGAAGAGCTAGTTTATATAGGAGTGATGATGTCAAACAAAGGTCTTTTTTCTGTTACATGCATTTTGGGATTGCCAGGCTTGTTGGAGATCTATGAACACCATGGCTTTGACACGACATATCTCTAACCCTTGGCACCTGTGGTGCAAAGAATTTAATGTTATGTACTTTCTGTACTGTGTAATCAACTTTGACCTGGTTTGCTTAATGTTGTAGTATCAGTTTGAATGATTAGTCTTATTGAGTGACGCCTTTACCCAGGGCATGGTCAGAGAGTTTTGATAATGATAGTCCATATCCTGTGTTACCATGGAGATGGTTCTTCGACCAGGCATCATTAAAAATATATAAACCTCTCAGCTTTCTAATTTAAGAGAAAGGCGCCACTAAGTCTCTGATTTTCCACCCTGAGAGTTGTACTTTATCGAGTAGAATAGATAGACCAAGATTGTTAGAAATAATATAAGCTTGATGTTGTAAGACTGAGGCAGGTCAGTATTCTTGTGTTCCTGTGTCATGATACTGTCCTCCTGTAAGATCAATTCTAATCACATTAAAACCTCCAAAAATTGTTAAAGGAATCTATCTCTTTTAATTAAGAGTCTAAAATCCGATTAAAGCACCCTTTCTTGCATAACTCCTAACATAACGCACCTACGTAAACACATACCAATGTAGCATGCAAGCTAAACTAGCTAACCCAGCTGTGGCGTCGCCTTCACTTCCTGTTTATTGCTCCAAGACAAAAACTAGCAATTCGTGCACAAAGACGGCAAGGGGAGTTTGATTGATTGCTCAGGAGCCAATAATCTTGAAGACAGTTGAAAGGGTTTTTTCCAACATTGTACACTTCAGAGGCAAATATAATTATTTGTATTTTTAACAAAACACCTAATTTATTGTTTGCCTTTGGTATGTGAAGGGCTTCCATCCATCCGTCCACCTTCTTCCGCTTATACGGGGTCAGGTCACGAGGGCAGGAGCTTAAGGAGAGAGACCCAGACTTCCGTTTCCCCAGCTACTTGGACAAGCTTCTTGGGACGAATCTTAAGGCATTCGCAGGCCATCCGAGAGACATAATCCCTCCAGTGTGGGTGCTAGATCTGCTCGGTACAGCAAGTCCACTTGGGCAAACTACATTGCGGCCATTTTTAACCCCGACGAGCACTATATGGCAACATTTAAAAGAGACAGAGATTTTTAAATGTTAAAAATAGCTAATCTTTTCTGGTCCCGTTCTTAGACATATGGGCTTTGGATAGAATTTAGCAGGTTATAAACCGTATTGTGACGGCTTTTTCCTTACGACTAAAGGTTTTTTTGTGGGTCTTATTTTCTTTTAGAAAACACCCAAAAGCTGAAAAGATTCTTAAAATAATTCATATACGTACATTTTTGCATGTACAGTGGTCTCAGATTTTTGAGGTGCTAATTTTTTTAATCCCAGCCGCTTCAAACTCTGAACTCATTCTCTATGGCCTCTCCAAACTCTTTCCATGCCCGATTCTTTGCCTCAGCTACCATCCAAGCTGCACTCTGCTTGGCTATCTATCAGCTGCTTCTGGTGTCCCATGGGCCAGAGAAACCCGATAGGAGTCCTTCTTTATTCAGATTGACAGCATCATTCGCTGCCAGTGTGAAGAGAATTTTAAACAATACTGCAAAAAAAGTCACCTACCCCACCTATAATGTTTAACTTATATTCACCTAGAACTGATGGAAAATGTCTTATTTTAATTTCCTCTAACATGGTCTACAATTTTAGATCCTTCTTCTCCTCACCTACTCCTACCCTGAGCGACCTTCTGTGTACTCACAGAAACCCTGACTTAAATAAACAGCTGTCTTTGATTTCCTCTGTATACGTTTTATTGAAATACTTTTTTACTCTGTGTTTCTTGTCCCTGATTGGTTCCTTCGTAATTATTTAAACAATTGCACCCGCACCAAGGTTATTTTTCTTTTAGATGTTGAATTTGTCTCATGGAAGGAAACCTGATCCTGCAGCATGTGCAAACAATCGTGTGATTTTTGTGATATACCACCTTAAAGTACAGTAAATGTACTTTGTAGTGGCAAATGTTACTTCAATTGGTGCTCTAATGTGATGTGGTATGGTGGAGATCAGCCTATTATACCGCTGAGGTTTTCTGAAAGCCAAAATTAATTTAAGAGCTCATTTTACATTTTAATTTTCACCGAAAATACATAATGGAAAATTTTATTCGATTCCAGGACAGGTTCATCGTCTATTGGACTGAAATACATTGTTGGTGTTTAAATGTCTTATATTTTTGTACATAACGATTTTTAGGACTGAAGACTTTTCAAAACCTCTTATGCATATTCATGAAATTAAGTGAAGTGTTTTGTCAGCCTTTAACAGAAAGTATTTCTCCTTTGTTTGCTTCTCCAGACCCTCTACTGGATTATGATGGGGAAAATGAGGTTTGCTCTGACCAGCAGCTCTATAAACAGGGGAGCTATTCCAGTTTGGATCAGAAGGAACAAGAACCTCTTCAGATGGAGGAAAAGGAGAAAGAGCTAATAAATCCTTGGATAAAAGAGGAAGCCCTGCAGCTTTGCAGAAGTGAACATGAGATGCATCTTGTAGTGAAGCAGGAGACAGAAGATACATTAATGGTGACTCCTACTCTTGTGCAAAAGTGGCACATTAAACCAGAACTAATCAGGAAGCAAGTAATTTATTCGGACTTCATTGAAAAACCGTACCAGGATCGAGTAAGAAACTATAGAGACTCAGGATCAAATTGAGAAAAAAGTGCAGAAACAAAACAGGACAAGTCAGAAAACCATGAAGAACAACAGTTCAGGACCCAAAGGTAAGAAGAAAACTAACCTGACTCAACACTTTAAAAGTCATACAGGTCAGAAGAGTTTCAAATGTCTGTCCTGTGGTAAAAGCTTCATTACAAAACATGGACTTGATACAAATGCCAGAATTCACACAGGTGTGAAGCCTTTTTCCTGTACACTTTGTGGCAAAGATTTTACACAGAAAGGTAATTTGACTAGACACATGATAGGGCACACAGACGAAAGATCCTTTTCTTGTAATACCTGTGAAAAAAGTTTCAAATCAAAACAAGTATTGAAGGAACACATGAGAGTTCAGACCGGTGAAAAGCCTTTCTGCTGTACAACTTGTGGCAAACGTTTTACTCAGAGAGGTCTTTGTTTTATCACTTGACAGTGCACACAGACAAAAGACTTGTTCCCTGTAATACCTTTCAAAAAAACGTTCAAATCAAAAAAGTCATTGTATGAATACATGAGCGTTCACACAGGTGAGAAGCATTTCAGATGTCTTCCCTTTGAAAAAAGCTTCTCTAAAAAATCAGCATTTGATGCCCACGTCAGAATTCACACAGGTGAGAAGCCTTTCTCCTGTGAAATTTGTGGCAAAGTTTTTACTGAAAAAAGTAATTTGACTAGTCATATGATAGGGCACACAGATAGAAGACCTTGTCCTTGTAATATCTGTGCAAAAATGTTCAAATCACAACCAGTATTAAACAAACACATGAGAACCCAGCCAAGTGAAAAGCTTTTAAAATGTTTTTCCTGTGGTAAAAACTTCACTAAACAATCTGCTTTAGATGCACACGTCAGAGTTCACACGGGTGAGATGCCTTTCTCTTGTACAGTTTTTGGCAAGAGCTTAATTAATAAAAGTAGTTTGACTGGTCACATGAGAACCCACACAGGTGACAAGCCTTTCACTTGTACAATATGTTGCAAGAGTTTTAGTTATAAAAGTAACTTGACTAGTCATATCAAAACCCATACAGGTGAGAAGACTTTCTCTTGTAGAATTTGTGGCAAAGGTTTTAGTCAAAGTACCGGTTTGACTCGTCACGTGAGATTTCACACAGACGAAAAATCTTTTCCCTGTAATACCTGTGAAAAAGTCTTCAGACTAAAAGCATCATTGAATGAACAAATGAGAACCCATACAGGTGAGAAGCCTTTCTTTTGTATAATTTGTAGCAAGAGCTTTACTTATAGAAATAACTTGACTGTTCACATGTGAACCCACACAGGTGAGAAGCCTTTCTCTTGTAGAATTTTTGGCAAAGGTTTTACTCAGAGTAGTGGTTTGATTTTTCACATGACATTTCACACAGACGAAAAACCTTTTCCCTGTGATAGCTGTGAAAAGGCCTTCAGATCAAAGAAGTCATTGAATAAACACACGAGATCCCACACAGATGGGAACCGCTACCCATGTGAGACTCGTGAAAAAGTTTCCATCTAAGGTGTCATTAATAAAAGAAGATAAAATGTTAAATATCAAAGATAGGTGAGGGATCAGACAAAGTGCGGCCCAAAGACCCCTATGATGAGCAGCATCATTGGATATAATTGTTCCGTCGCCTAGAGTTGGGACACCGGGGCCCCCCTCTGGAACCAGACTTCGAGATGGGGCACGTTGGCGTGCACCTGTTGGCCGGGCTTTTACCCATGGGGCCCAGAGAAGCAACATAGGACCACCCTTTCTATGAGCTTACCACCTGTAGGAGGGGCCATAGAGGTCGGGTGGCAATTCAAGATGGACGGTGGCCAAAGGCTGGTATCCTTAGCAACAGAAGCTGGCTCTAGGGAAATAGAATATCACCTCTCTGGTGGGGAAGGAGCTGGAGCGCAAGGTTGAGAGGTTCTGACTGGACATCATCTTACTCGCCTTGATGCACCTGTCTCTGGAACCTGTCTGCTCAAGGGAGGTTAGACTCTTTGCACTCTGGAGTTGCCCCCACTGAGCAGTGCTGAGATGGAGAGGGCCAACTTGTCCCACATCTCGGCGCCTGTACGTTTGAGTTAACCGCGGTGAAGAAGAGGGTAGCCTCACTCATCCGATGGGTGGGAAGACGCGTCCTGACTGTTGTTTGTGTTTATCTGCCATCAGCAGATCAGATTACCAACCCTTTTGGAGTCCTTGGACTGGGTGCTAGAGAGTGCTCCTCCCGGGGAGGAACTTTGTAGTTCATATGAATTACAATAAAATATTTTTTTCATGTTTTGTAATATTCTCAGACAACCTAATGTGTGTTGGCTTGTAATTGTATTAATATGAATAAAATGTGGCACTGAATAACTTTGTGGTCAGTGTTTTTGAAATGTAATTATTTAAGAATACATTGTCTTGTAATAACTCTTCTTGTAAAGTGCCTTGAGATGACATCTGTTGTGAAGCTGCGCTATATAAATAAACTGAATTGATTTGAATTAATATTCATTTTGTCAAAATAAGGTTTGTAAATGATGTTAGAAGAGACATGAAACTGGGAGGTGAAGCTTTAAAGAAAATGTCGAAGCAGGATGCATATGCACAAGGATAACTAGAGTAGCACTAGTGTTAAAACAACCTGAGATAGTCTCGTTATCTCATTCTGGTTATGTAGTTTAACAGTGAGGCTGCTTGTGTTGTCCCCCCATCTGGTCATTCGTTTTTTATATCTGGGGGGGGGGATACCTGTTTTTTATTTTAATTTTTTTGTTCCTTCCGCTGGCCCAACAGATTATTTCCCTTCATGTGAATTCTGAAGCGCCTGTACTACTTCTGCTGAAGGACTTACAACACAGGCGAAACACCTTCAAAAAAAAGGATGGCTGCAGTTTACATGTTACGTCTTAACATCAGAATGCGAGAGGAGATTCAGCGCAATCAACGCACTTTTGACCGACGAGAGGAATAGAATGATCAAAACACTCAACAATCCCTTCATTTCTGCATGTTGCCCAGCAGAGGTCAGGCGCAGGAATTATTATGATGTGTAAGAATATAATAATATATGCATATTATGCAGACGGATTTCCGCATGTTTTATGTGCGCGTGAATTTGGGCATCGTGGTGGACCTCTTCAGAGCTTTAAACCAAAAAAAAGGGCATTATTTCTTTAACTTGTAAATAAGACGACTAAGCTATACTCAAAATCACTCGTGACACGTTTTGTTTCAACTCCATTGCACAACAGATGCAATATTTATTTTTATACAGCTCGGAAGGCAAACCGATCACAAAATTTGTGGAAATTGTCCATAAAGTCTATGTCAGTCTTGCCTCTGGCATGCATGGAGTTGGTAGCGCAGCAAAATTAGAACATGATGCATTAAAGAGATATGAATGTAACATTAATCTCTACAAAGAAAGTTACAGGATTCGCACATAGAGAATAATCTAGAGGAATACCAGGCAGTTCGGACACACGTTGGATAAAAGTTGCGTTGGTGGATGCACTGTTTACAAAAACATCAGGTTTTAATTGGTGGGGACAAAAATGTACTTTATAAATATTACCAGGGACATGTCTCCAACTACAATGACCGAAATATCTCTACATTCCCGCAGGACTCCGAATCGGACGGTTTAATAAACCGGGGGTCGGATTCTTACACCTGAAAAGTATTTCTGCACATGATCCTGGCTAGGTTCCTCTGGTCCAGAGGTGAACTTTTTTTCCCCACAGAAAAATATAGAGGTGTGGGTCTGAGAGGGCAGACAAAAATGCTGCTGATGCTGCGATGGGGAAAAGTAATCTCACCTGTTTTTAATGGATGAGTCAAGTGAATTCTTTGGTCCGGACCAGTGCGGTTTGGAGGAGAGCCAGAGCGGGATAACTAGGCTGGGAGGTTAATGAGCACCAAGACAAGCTATGGAGTCTAAGCTGGGTGTCCAGAGCTGCTACTGGGGCTAAATGATTGACATTTTTGGCACACGCAACCACGTCAAAGGGGGGTTTTTGCGGTGCCGTGCGAGGAAATGGGCCATATGTCCAACCAGACCTCTGTTCTGTGTCGCAGTAAGTCCTGATGACTGTCAAGGTGTCCACGTCTTTTGAAGGAAGATAAATGCATAAATATGTTACTGCACCAAGATTTCTTATAACACTTGGATAGAGTGACTTGTTTTTTCTGAAACCAATTTTTTTTTTTTTACTAAAGCCAACTTCATAGATCCATGGCACAAACACACCTACACTTGTCTAATAAAGTGATATCACAGCGGGTAATGAAAAGCTGTGATAACTGAAGGGCTCTTTACCAATAGTTATTTCTTTCGTTTTTCCTTTTTCACTTCATTTATAAACCACTTCTGCGCACAGATTGGACAGTGATACTAAATAAAAGAGAGTGTCGAAGACAATACAGAGTAATTCCATTAATTTATATAAACAATAAAGTATTAAATTTTCCCCTGGAGCTGCCCGACCTTGGCATACCCAAGTGACACCTCTGGGTCTGGGTCTCCTGCTCCACTGGTTGGGAACTGTTTTGCAACACTGACATAATAACGGAGAAGCATTGCAGGAAAATGTCTCGTTTATAAACGACACTTTTGCTCCGATGCAGGAGAAGCGCATGTTGCAGATTAACATTCAGGAAAGCCTTGTTCAGAGAAACGTGTCACTTATTTTTCCAGTCTGCAGTGTGGCAGTCAGCCTCCATTACCCATTACAGTGGACCAGAAGGAAGTTTTGTCTCTTAGTTTGGGCCAAAGCAGTTGGAAAGTTCATATTTAATATATTTATTAATCTAATCGATTTGTGAGGGCATGATGTGGATTTGTGGGTCAGAATTATAACCACATATTGTTGAATGTTTCATCACGTTAAAATTTTACAGTTAAAAGTAGATCATGATGTACATTTTTGGACTGAATAAGGGATAATAAAAAAGTCAACACATTAGTCATCCTTACTGTAAGATTAATGGATTTGTTATAAAAGAGGGATGATGAACTCTCAGTACACAAACTTAATGCTTGTGACATTATTAGCCATTCTGTGGGTCCGTGACACAGAACCTTTAAGGTCGGTAATTCATTCAGATTCCATTCCATCGTTAGCAAGTTTACAACAAATTCAGCCATTCACAAAGTAAACCAGACATCTTAACAGTAAATCAACAGACACTTTACACAGTAAACATGATGGTCTGATTGATTAATGGCTGATTAGTAGGATCACATTATGACAAGGACAATGAAAACATCTGTCAAATGATCAGCTTCAGTAAAGCAGACAAAGACATCTTGAAATACATGAGAAATTAATTTAAGGAGTAAAATGTGTTGAATATTATTAAATTATCTTAGACCAGGTGTCTGCAGCCTGTGGCTCTGGAGTCTTAAGCTCCTCTTTAAGTGGCTCTCTGGACCTTCCACAATGGCTCCAAAACTAATTACAAAAATGAATCCATCCTGCTTCTTACAACCTAAAATTGGAAATAGAATTCATGTTCTTTAAAACTTACAGCAGATTTTCTATAGTTAACATACATTCATATTATAAGAAGTGTTTTTTTAAAAGGTAATGTCAAATTTGCCTCACTAAGTTCTAGTTTTATTCAGCTTGACTGAGGGCAAAAATCTGTATTTGGACTAAGATTTTTGCATAAAATGACCTCAGACCAGGTGGTGGCGGTAAAGGTCTGATTCGTTGTTTGCCAAACGCCAACAAACCCCAGAAAAAAAAAGATAGTGTGATGCTAGCAGCGTTAGCTTTCCTTCTGCTTGGATTCATTCCGACTCTGATCATTTGTGGGCTGAATGTGGGACTGTTTCCACAGAGAACGTCTTCCGTCCAGCTCCAACTCGAGTTGATCGACGAGCAGCAACTCCTGCTGAAGAAGCATTCAGAGATTTGAAAGAAACCTTCAAGTCCGAGGAAGAAATGGATGATCAGCGCAGACTGCTGGACTTCACCCGGACAGGTATGAAAAACTGGCTAAGCTATTGCTTAATGACGACGCAGAATGTAGATGAATGGTTTAAAACGTTTATTTGGGAAGATTTATATGTGGAAAATAAGCAACGAAGCTAAAGTTGGCTTCCGATTGCAGCTTCCGCTTGGGGTAGCGGCCGCTAAACGGTCCAGTACCCAGATGAAGTCAGATTAAAGTAGGATATTCTACAGATATTCAGGCTCTTCGATGGGTTTCTGTGCCACGAAAGAAACGTGGGGTAGCCCCACTCCTGTGAGCAGCGGAAACGCGGCTCGACGTAACACCGGCTTGGGGAACGTCAACAAAATTCAGGTGTTGTGCCATAAAGTGATCGTCTGCCAAAAACTGATCAACCGCCGCGGGAGCGCGCACGGATCAGTTATCTGCATTAACGTAACTCACAGCGATTGCGGCTTAAAATTCCGAGAGAAAAAAACATCATCAACATTGAAAAAGCACAAATATCCCCGTGAAGTATTTTACTAGATGTTTATCTTTGTTTATTTTCTATCATTATCTCCAGATATTTAAAGTGTATGTTTCAGAAGTTGCTAGAGGCGTTATGAGTTTATCATAAAGGGTCACAATATATGACCGCGACTGAAAGAGGGTCTATGGAGAATTGGCTGTCTGCAATGCTATAGCTTTGGTATTCATTTAAAATTAACGTAACGCTGCTGCATTGAATGTAAAGTGAAAAGTTATGTAAATATGAATTATTTTCCAACAGTTTGATAAATCTTATCTTTTTTTGTTTTGCCAATATTTTAATGACATGGCTTACAAAGTGCTATACAAGGTACATTGTTTTATTTAGTTGGACATGACACTACAGTTACACTCTAAGAAATGAAATGTTGTATTTACTCAACCAAGTTATGTCAACCGGTTCCACACAATTGGGTTAGTCAAATATAAAATGTATTATACAGTACAATTAATTTGAACAAGGCATTTTAAGTAAATCTGATTAAACTTAGACAATTACACGTGTATCAACAAAATTATGTTCTATAAACTCAATGTCATGATATTGATCTAACTAACTTTATGTGGAGTTAAAGTGATACGACTGAATAAAATCTACTCAACCAAAACAAGCTGTACAGAAACTACAGTGTTAAGTTGTTTTTACCTTTATTTCAACATACTATATTAACATTTGTAAATTAAATAAATACAACACAAGTTTGTTTAGTTAACCCGACTTTATTACAAACTTTCAGGTAAAGCATACATTGAAGCAAACTGACCTTTCAACAACATGTAAAAGTACATGTAAGTTTAAAAAAAGCATATTAATAAAAAGCTGGTCTATTTCCAGTCATTTTTGTTGAAATTAAAACAAGTGCCATAAGTTGACTTTTTTTTTCTGTTTGTTTGACTTATTCAGTTAAATAGAGCTAAATATTACACATTTTAACTTTCCATTTCAAAATATAAAAACCTAAATATTTCTAACAAACACATTCTCTGAAATGAAATGTTTTGCACAAACACAAAACATTAAGTACGGAAAAAAGGGCTTGTCATATTTTACAGTAAACATGGGAAAGACAATACAACATAAATGTAATATGTGACCCCTAGGCTTATATATTTGTCCACTGAACAAAACATTCAAAACGAACAAATTTAAGTGACTGGTGCTACGCTTAGCTCTTAACATTAAACCAGGATAACACAGAACAAAGTTAGTTTGCAGCAACCGGAAGGTTAACAGTGCTTCATACATGTTCAAATGCTTCTAGATCTTTGCCTCTGATTCCAAACAAAACTTAGTTCAATTATTTTCAATTATATTTTAAAGGCAGGAAGACAGTGACAATCCTGAACATCATATCGAAATCTAAGAAGCGTAAGCATTGTGACTAAATTTTTATTGCCATGACTCAAGAAATGGCTACTTGCTTGGGTGACAATGAAGAGGCCACAAAACAGCCTGGAAAAAAGCTCTATTATTTCAGCAAGTATTTCACCAAATTTAGAGCAAATCTTTTCTTCAAAACAGAAGTCTAATGTTAGGAGTCTTTTGCCAATGAAAGATGATGGTAGAAGTTCAAATAGAACACCGAACAACGAAAGGCCTCGCAAAAGTTCTGGTGGCAATTCAAATTGAACAGTTTATATAGTCCAAAGGGTCTGAAAACCTTGAAACCAGTTCTGTCTTCCATAGTTCATTGCAGGCTGTTTCACTCAAGGAGTTTGTTTTTCCAGAACCTGCAGCTTCATGGATAGGTTCTTCTAGGGATGTGTATTTTCAAGAATCGGGCGATACGATATGTATCACGATACAGAGGAAACGATGCAGTGCATCACATTATGATGAGTAACACTCTATATTGCGATTTCAAAAAAATCCAGTTTTCTTACTAGTTCTAGTTGATCCACTGTAACAAAGGAGGTAAAAAAGCCACCAAATACCAGTCCTACTTTCAATTTTACTGCCATTTCATTGAAATTCTGAAAAAAAAAAAAATCGACTCCTTGCTCTTGAATATCAACATAATATCATGACATAAATTATCGTGATATATTGGCGTATATCGATATTTTTTTACATCCCTAGGTCCTTCCCATCCAACTCCACAAAAACCTTCTGGAGAAATTCAAAGGTGTATTTCAGATTTCAGAGCTCAGATTTAGGCTGTAGATCAGTCCACGCATGAGGCCACAACCCTCTGCCACATCGCTCACATCTTCCAGCACAGGGGCATCCCCATATGATCGCACCAATGTCCTCAGGCGAATCTGCAGTCTGCTCCTTCGTTTTCTGACAACGTAGACTCCCAAAGTCAACTGCTCCGTTTCTCTGGTTGCTCCAAGATCCACATCCTCAGAATGGAAAAATAAAAAGCAAAATAAATGCATACACATACATATGAACAAACATGTCCAACTTTTATTCATTTTCCAAATACATTTTTTTTATTAACTTACCAAGAATTCCTTGAACAGGTCATTTGGCTTTTCGTTTTGGTAGACGGACAACTTTCAAAATGCACTCCTGTTAAACATCAATGCTGGTGTTCTGGCGAAGATAAGAGTCAATGACACAAGTTCCTGAGTGTTGTTTTCAACGTCTCTACACAAAGTCAAGAGCATTGACAGATAATCTGGATGAGAAAATCATGATTAGAGATTTTCTTTTTTTCTTAAAAAGAAATGTTAAGATAAAATAAAAAGCCGTTCCTCTTACTTGACATGTTTTGTCTGTGACCCGCAGTCTTCCTGAGAATTGTCATCTGATTGCTGTGGCGTGTCATTTATCAGACTTTTCTTGGGCGAGGCCAGCCTGACAGAACTGTCACGCCCCTTCCCATGCTTCTGGATGTTTTTTGGAGAATGGTGTCCAAGGTGTGGGAGACCATGAGGCCTTCCTGGTCCAGCTTGATGGTCTCTTTGACCTGCTTTAGCATCTCCTTTATCCACCTTGGATTGCCCAAGTCCATAATGTGGTTATTTTGATTTGCATAACCACATTATGGACTGGGACAATAAACCCATCATCAGATCAGAAACCAACATATACAGGTGATGGATAAAGAAAGCGGGCCAAAGACGCCATCAACCAGGATGAGGGAGGCTTCATGGTCTCACACACCAGGGACACAATTCTCCAAAAAAACATCCACCACGGCCAAGAAAAACAGCTGATAAATGACACAATCTAATGAAACGTCTGGGTAAGACTGCAGGTTGAAGTTGAAACATGTCGAGGTAAAAGGGGGGGGGTACCTTTTTTCCATCTTAAATCGTTTCTTTTGGGGGTAAAAAAAATTCTTAGGAAAGTGACAATGCACCTTTTTGAGCTCTAAGGTTCATGATTGGTGAACAAGTATGACAACATAGGTCATTGTTGCTTCCCCTCTTCCTTTTCCCAGCTATTTGATCAATTTTCTCATTAGTATTTTACTTCCTATGATTCACATGGATCTACAGAATACAAAAATAAGACAGACGCAGAAGCTGAAGTAGCATTAATATTTAAAGTGGGTCATCAGCTTGTTTCTGGAGGTGTCATCTTTGTTGTTTTCATTTTTTTTTTTTTGTCGCTGCTGTAGTGCAGGAGCGGAATACGTCATGTGTTCGCAGTATTTTGACCCGAGGCTGCGAGGTGTTCTCAATTATTGGTTCCGCCACTCTTTATGTAATAAAAATAAAAAAATCATGGTTGACCAATGAAACTGTAGAGGAAAAATGTAGTATGGATAGTTTTACATATAGCACAAATTTTAAGACCCAGATACCAAAACCCAACTAAAAAAATATCTAGAAAATACATGGCCTAAATAAAGTAAGATTTAAATGATGTACAAAATATAAACATCTGTAAAAGTATTCCAAACCATTATTGCCAAAGCCCAATGATGTAATATGCGAATTAGATGTGTGAATTTGCTCCCATCACAAACTTTGGATCATACTGGAGATTTTTCTCATTTACAATATACCTTTATCTATAACCATATTAAAGCTACATCATTTTGAACTAGTGATATCAAAATTGAAAAAACCCCTGAGCCTTAAGAGTTAACATATGACATTTTCAAAATTTCCTTCCGGGCAGCATGCCCCTGACCCGTTTTCATGTCTGGTTGAGATATATATATATATATATATATATATATATATATATGTGGCCCGGTCGTAAAGGATGAGACAGGGTACAGAAGATACTCTTTCGTGGGTCTTTTATTCCCCGACTGCACTCAATAAGCACAGTATTAATTTTATAGTTTTGGATTGGAACTTTTAGAAATTATAAACAAAATACAAAATCAGGACAAAGAATTCCTCCCTGAAAACAGCTTCACAGGAAAAACCTGTGTACTACCCTGCTGCTAGCTCGGTTTACTCAATCCGTAATGATCAGGATCTGATTGACAGTGATAGACAGCTTATTCTCAGATAAACTACAGCAAAAACAAAAGTAAACTAAGTTAGTATGGACAATAGACTACAAACAATATGGATAACAGTCCATATAGACAACAGTAGTGACCTGTCCCAACTAAGGACAGAGAACAGGACAAAAATACAAGTAAATATATGTCTTACATCTCAGTTTTCACAGTTATTTAACATTAAAGTGCACTATAAACATTTATGAACTCACTTCTTCAGTGTGTAGCCTGCATGCTAACACAGACACTCAGGCTTCAACACAGCAAAATATCTCCCCTCTGGGTCAAACAGAAACATACAAAGTTGCACAAAATATATTATTAAAAATAAAGTTAACTTTGAAATCTGTCCGTACGATGCTAACACTTACGCCAATCCGCTCTTCCGTGCTGCTCACAGCGTGGTCGGCCCTTACACGCGTGTACACACGTTACGGCAATCTACAAGAATCATCATGAATACGGAGACATCACACATTAAACTTAACTTTGTAGGTTAATTTAGCTTTCAGAGAATCACA
This sequence comes from Apricaphanius iberus, assembly GCA_028564705.1. Lineage (NCBI taxonomy): Eukaryota > Metazoa > Chordata > Actinopteri > Cyprinodontiformes > Aphaniidae > Apricaphanius > Apricaphanius iberus. The sequence goes on along the minus strand of JAPXFQ010002782.1, from coordinate 221,204 downwards.
TGTGGCGATATTTGCAATATGTTGCAGTGCTTCAGGCTATTTTTACCTCGTTTTTTTAGCAACCATGCTAAATGGCAACAACCATGGCGACTTTTCAAAAAATTTCTAGATTCACAGAATAAATGAAAAAAAGTGTCTTGTTTAACCTCCAATAGAAAGCTTTCTCTTGTGTTTGCTTTTTCAGACCCTGTGCTGGATTGTGTTGGGAAAGAGGATGTTTGCTCTGACCAGTGGCTTTTTAAACAAGAGAGCGATACCACTTTGGACCAGAAGGAACACAAACCTCTTCAGATGGAAGAAGAGCAGCAAGAGCTGGTAAATCAGGTTGTAATAAAAGAGGAAACATTGGAGCTCTGTAAAGATGAGCATGAGGAGCAGCTTGTAGTGAAGCAGGAGACTGAAGATACATTTATTGTGACTCCAGCCCTTGGGGAAAAGTGCCACATTAAACCAGAACCAATCACAAACCAAGTATTTTCTCCGAACTGTAACGAAACAAAGAACCAGGATGAAGATGAAAACCATCATAAAGACTCCGGGTCAAAGCGAGACAGTGGGTCGAAACCAAACAGGACAAGTCAGAAAGCCACAAAGCGCAACAGTTCAGAACCCCAAAGGAGAAAGAAAACTCGCAAAGAAAACTCTTTGTATTCTTGTAACTTGAATCAAAACTTGAAAAGTCCCACAGTCGAGAAGCCTTTCAAATGTCAGTCCTGTGGAAAAACCTTCACTAAAAAATCTCAATTTGATGCACACATTAGAATTCACAAAGGTGAGAAGCCTTTCTCCTGTACACTTTGTGGCAAATATTTTACTAGGAAAAGTTATCTGACTAGTCACTTGATAGCGCATTCAGACAAAAGACCTTTTCCCTGTAATATCTGTGAAAAAACCTTCAGAACAAAACCGGTATTGAAGCGACACATAATGGTTCACAAAGGCGAGAAGAATTTTTTATGTACAATTTGTGGCAAGGCTTTTACTCTGAGAAGTAGTCTATCTAGTCACATGATAGGGCACACAGACAAAAAACCCTTTTCTTGTAATACCTGTGAAAAAACGTTCAAAAGAAAACAGGAGTTGAAGCAACACATGATGGTTCACACAGGTGAGAAACATTTCTTTTGCACATTTTGTGGCAAGGGGTTTAGTCAGAGAAGTCATTTGAATAGACACATGATGGTTCACACACAGCCTTTCTGCTGTACTATTTGTGGCAAGGGTTTTTCTCAGAGAGGTCAGTTGAATTATCACATGAGGCTTCACACAGGTGAAAGACCCTTTCCCTGTGATATCTGTCATAAAGCTTTCAGATCAAAAAATACATTGAATCAACACATGATGGTTCACACAGGTGAGAAGCCTTTCTTATGTACCATTTGTGGCAAAGGTTTTAGTCATAAAAGCAGTTTGACTACTCACACGATAGTGCACACAGACAACAGACATTTTCCCTGTAATATCTGTCAAAAAACCTTCAGAACAAATCAGGTATTGACGCGACACATGAGAGTTCACACAGATGAAAAGTCTCTCCGCTGTACAACTTGTGGCAAAAGTTTTACCACAAAGAATAATTTGAATAGACACCTGAGAGCTCACACAGTCGAAAGACCTTTTCCCTGTAATATTTGTGATAAAACGTTGTACTCAAAACAATCACTGAATGAACATATGAGGGATCACACCGGTGTCAGGCAGTTGAAATGTCCGTCCTGTGAAAAGAGCTTCATTAGAAAATGCAGACTTGATGCACATATCAGAATTCACACAGGTGAGAAGCCTTTCTCCTGTACAACCTGTGGCAAAGGTTTTACTACGAAGTGTAGTTTGAGTAGTCACATGAAAGTTCATGCAGACTAAAGATCTTTTCTCTGTAATATTTGTGATAAAAGTTTTGTATCAGAAAATTTACTGAATGAAATCATTTACATTTAAACAGTTCATTTTTCTTTTTCATTAGTCCTCCAGGGGTCACAGGGGGGCTGGTGCCTATCTCCAGCTGTCAACGGGCGTAAGGCAGGGTACACCCTGGACAGGTTGCCAGTCCATCACAGGGCCACATAGAGACAGACAGGACAAACAACTATGCATGCACACACCCACACAATTTAGAGTGATCAATTAACCTGACATTCATGTTTTTGGATTGTGGAAGGATGCCGAAGTACCCGTAGGGAACCCACGCATGCACGGGAAGAACATGAAAGGCCCTGGGCCGGGATATGACCCACAACCTTCTTGCTGCAAGGCAACAGTGCTAACCCCTGCCCCACCGTGCAGTCCTTTCATTTGAAACAAAAAAGGGAAAAAAAATTACACACACACATATCCCAAACAGACTGATAGCCTGACATAGTCAGTTTAGTTTATTTTTTGCCCACTACAGCAGGCTAGCATTAGCTTACCCTCACAAGTGGTCCAGCTTGTCTCCTGTCTTTAACTTCATTCTGCTTCAAGGAGACTTAGAAAAACTCATCCATGCATTTATCTCCAGCCACCTTGATTACTGTTACATTATCTTCATAGTTCTGCCAAAAAAAATCTGACAGCGCACACTAATTCAGAATGCTGCTGCTCGTGTTCTCACTAAAACCAGGAAAGTAGAACACATCACCCCAGTTCTGAAGTCCTTGCACTAGCTCCCTTAGGCTCAGAGAATAGACTTCAGTGATTTTATTCATCCATTAATTAGTTGAATGGGTTAGCTCCAGAGTACATTACAGATCTGTTATCGTGGTACAAACCATCCAGATCACTACTTATCATCCCTAGAACCAGAACCAAACATGGAGAAGCAGCTTTCAGTTTCTATGCTCCTCATATCTGAAACAAACTACCGGGAGAATGCAAACCTGCAGAGACACTGAACTCTTAAATCAAAAATAAAAACGTCTCTATTTAGACTTGCTTATGAGTAACTGATATGACTTTTGCATTAATTCTTTTTCAATGTTATTATCGCTTTTATTAATCGCTAAATGTGTCCTGTTTTTAACTTTCTTAATTTTATATACATTTTCTTTTATGCTCCAATTACTAAATGTTTTCTTTTTAATTATTGTTATAGCTAAATGTGTTAACAGATTCTTGTTTCATCAGTTTTAATTTTCTTAATTGTACATACATTTTCTTTCATTTTGTCGTATATATGTTGTATTTTCACACTTCTGTCATGTATTTGGCTTTCTTACCACTGAATCTTGTAAAGCACCTTGAATTGCCTTGTGTTAAAAAGTGTGCTATATAAATAAAATTGCCTTGCCTTGCTTTATGGCGTTTCCCACTCCTGCATTTCACTAGAATATTTCTCCTTTTCTCTGTATATTGGTTTTGGAGTGTGAAATAAGCTGCAAACTAAGCAGAATGTTGAACAACACTACTGTGTCCTCCATTGCTTACATAAATGCGTCACTTGGCTACGTACTTACGGAGCACAAAACTGCTTAAAATTAAAGACATAAATAAAACCTTATAATATATATATGTACATTATTAAATAATAGACAAATATTATGTGACAATGAAATTATGAAGAAAAAAAATGAATTCATATAAAAGTTTAAACTCATTATTATAAAATCTTATTAATTTAACTACAAAAAAAGACTTAATAGATTTTATTTGTCAGTCATTTTTCATTAATTTCATTAGTCTTATTTCCAAAATGTCTTTTTTTCCACAAATCCGCTTCTGTTTCATTATGATATCCCCAATGGCTTATATTTATCAAAAGAGCATTTAGCCATTTAATAAGTTCTTCAGCCGATCAGTTATTATGTGAGACCTGCATGCTCATTGGCTGGTGCTTCAACATTGATCTTCCTGGATTGCTGTTCTGACTGACTGCTAACAGCCTGCTGGATAGCTTAGCATAACATGCAAAGTCAAGGCCCTGAGCTGCAGGAAATCCATTCAGCTCCGGTGACTCTGGCATGTGTGAATTTAGAGGAATTATCATATTTATGGAATAATAATTATCAGAGGCTGACATATCGGGTCCTTTGGATTGTAAGTTTAAAATTATCACAAGCTCAGCAGTCAGGACTTGCTGTCCGACACAACCACCGGAGCTATTGCTGCTGTGTCTTTGTCATCAAGCACACATCGGAGGAGAATGAGGGTAGAGGTACAGGTTGGTGGTTAGATACAGTCTGTTAAAGGGAGAGCTATTTAAACATGGCCTGTGTTATTTATGAATTATTTTATTGATTGTATCTAAACACAGACTGGGACTTCTGTCGGCAGTCTCATCATAGGCATGGAGCCCCAGGCAGCTTTACTGTCAGAACACTGATGCAGAACCAGCTGAAACGGCCACATTAAAAAGTTGGGTAACGTTATGAGCGTCTGGGTAAAGCAGTACACGAAATTCATTAAGTGTTACCCAACTTAGAATTATTATTATTCTATAAAAACATAATTCCTCTCAATTAATCAGTGAGAGTAACGAGCTAGACGAAGTTCCTTGCAGCTCCGAGCCATGCTCAGCTACCGTAGGCTGCTAGCAGTGAGTTACAGCAATCCCTTATTAATAAATAGGATATCTTGCATGATCCAAATATAGTATTATTTTATACATTTTTTAAGTTTTGATTAGATTTTGGGAATGAAAACCATGCTGAATCCACCCTTCTGATGGGATCAGTTTAATCCAGATTTTTTGGATCAAAGTGATCCAAACCCTACAAAAATGTTCTGAAAAACCCAAACTAATGGTTTGATCCGGATCAAAACCAAAATTGGATTACGTGATCTATCCGATTATGTAATCCGTTTTTTCTGTTGAAAAACCCCTTTTTCAAGATTTGATCGAATCCATTATCCAAAATCCTAGTGGTTTACTTTTGAAAAACTGGGCCCTGAATTCCTATCATCCCTCTGAGAATTATTCTAGATTCTCTGGGTGGCTTCATGTTCGAGTGGCTCCTTTAGCCACATATCGAGTTTTGTTTTTTCAGACATTGCTTCCACTTTATTCTTGAGGAAAAATTGCATTTTCTGGACCTATTTACGTTATAGTTTTTTTTATATACTGTGAAGTTGGAAGGATTTTTGCTCTTGGTTTTTCACTTTTTGATCACTTGTTATGATATGCATCCATGGCAACAGGATCTTTTACAGCCAGGAGCAGCTGATTAACAAAACAAAATCTGAAATAATACCTTAACTGAAGCCACAAATCCCTGATGAATTGAGAAAAAGGAGGTGTGGATGCAGGGCAGGAGCGAAAGGAGACAGAGAAGGAGGAAATTCGGACCATTTCATCAATCATAATGGACAACGTGAGATAACTAGCTAACAAGAAGGATGTTGCATGTTTAGAGGAAATTCAGCTATTTGGCTATGAATAGTTAAAGAATTGCGTATAGAAATCAACAAGATTAACAATTTATTGAAAATTATTATTGACAGGGCACCACCTAGTCTACCAGGACTATTTATAGCCAAATATGTATTTATCAGTCTCTAATAGTTTAGCATCAGTCTAGATAAGGCTGAGGTGAATAACTTGGATGAAGGAATGAATTCTAAATGTGTATTGAAACATGAAACCTTGCCACATATGTGTGCAGAATAAAAATGACAGTGATTTTCCAAATACATGTTTATTTACAAGAGAGAATAATACAAACATTTAGTCACTCAAGCTAGTAACTAAAACACTACTGATCAAAATAAATGAATAACCCTCCAAAAAACAAAACAATGAATGGGTGAATATGCAATAAAAGTAGAAACCATGAACTCTTCTGGATGAATCTGGATGCTTTAAAGGACCAAGGCTTATTTTTTAAATGTTTAACTAATTAGCGCCATTGATTTATGTGTAAACCGATAAAACAATGTAAGGAAAAATAAAACATTCTTTGGATCAAGAAATGTTTGCTTTAGAATTATCTGAATAAGAAGTCATCGACCTTTGGAAAATTACTTTATACTTTATAAATTGATAATTTAAATCTAATTCCAGTGTTTTGGTGCATTAAGCTGTTTCAAACATGGCTAATAAGATTGGTTTCTGTTATATTTTGAAGCGATCTTATTTGAACACCTTCAATTGTTTATTGTAGGCAAACCCTTGGGCTTTTTATAGCTATAGCTCCTTGTAACACACTTGGTGTGGTTGGAGCAGCTCAAATGCATTTATTAAACATTTTACAAAGAAAATATAAAACTCCTGTTGGATTGTGTAACTCATATTGCAGGAGTTAAAACAACTCTGGGTCAGGAAAGTCTCTTAAACACTGATTAAAACATCAGGGTGAGCGGCCTGGTTTACCTAAACAGATAGGAAATAAAATATTGCAGTAACAAATCTCAGTGAAAACACAACCCTTAGATCTTAGTTATCCAAAACAAATTTCCCTCTGCCAGACAGAACTTATGAATGCTTAAAGTCCTCCTGACTTCTCCATGTCAATTGGGGGGGATAGGTCGACATTTGCCTAGTGCCTAACAATGGCTGCAGTGGCTACTTAGTGAACCTCACGGCTATTGGAGATGCAGTTAGCTCGTCCTCCGATTTGGTTAGCAGCAATCAGCACTAACTTTGCTTAAGTGAACAGTACCTTTTGGCAGTTTCCAGCATTGTAATTCTAATGGGCTCTGTGGCTATGAATGCATGTGGCTTCTGCTGGTTCAGACCCCACTGCATGCAGACTTTCAGCTCCTGTTTGTCAGCGGTCCGCTTTCAGAAACTCAGGAGAGGTTTCGTCTGGCTTTGAGGATAAAACAATGTATATGTTTATCAATGTTCAAGATTCCCCTGGTATCGGCAGTCTTTGAGCTCCTTGGAGCGAGTCTCTCCGTGAAACTCGTGCTTTCCTTCGCCTCGCAAAGAAAGGTAGTTGATCTTGTCTCCCCTGGAGCGATCTGGTTGCTACCCGCCTTGAAGAAGGGCGAACTGCTGATGGAGCAGTTCCTTACATACCTTCTCAGCCCCTCCCACCTCCTGCGGGACTGGGGTTTCTTATTCTGTGGAGCTAGAGTGCAGATTAGCACCACCCGATGGCTGTGTGTGAACCAACAAGGATGAACTCCAAGCCCTGACAAGGACTCAGGCTTAGCATCAGGAATGCAGTGTTAAATGCTTCATCGAGACGTCACTACAGGATAACCATAAGCTTGAGTCTGGTTTGAAGATTGCTGGGGATAAAATATTTATTTATATATTGATATGTATTCATCCAGTTGACGTTTCATTAAAACATCCACTAGTGTGTATCGACAGATGTTGAAATTTGTATCTTATTTCAATCAAAAAGTTTAAAGCCATAAGCCACATTCTTTGTATTGTTTTTCAAATGACTATTAGAACCATCATCAGGTTGGCGAGGAAGAATCATTGAAACCAAAATCGTTGCACAAACAACAATGTTGGTTCTATTAATAATTTTATGCTACTGGATACTGGTCTTGCAACGCAGCGGATTGGCAGATTTCACAGGCTCGGCCTGAAGTATCATTAATGTGGCCCGGTTGTGGTGAAAAGATTCAGCCTAAATTTATATGTATTATTTATATATGTGCTGACAGCAGAGCTTCCAGCACTGTAAACTGCTGGATTTGCGATTCGTTACCAAAGAACCAGGGACTGTGGACCATACTTTGTTTCTCGGTTTCCAAAGTATCATTTATAAATATTGATGGGGACAGGTTCCTGACATTCCTGGCTATCGATGCCTTAAAATATTTATCACTGTCTATGTGAGTAATTACAGTCTAATGGTTAGCTGTTGGAAAGATGCATTACATATCTGTTAAAAAATATTGTTTACTAATAACGGTGTATGTATTTTCGGACATGATATGCCAAAAATAATATTCACCGTGTGTTTTCAGAAAGTCATAAAAAACCTTAAACCTTTTAAATAATTAAAGAAGAACACTTATTGGAGGAATTTTCTCGAGGGTGGGCTATGACTATGATGGTTAAATGTTAGGTTGCCAAACAATTTTTTTTACTTAATTAATTACAGGGTAGCTGTGAATTAATCCTGGCAAATTTAACATTCCTAAATATGAGACACACAAAAAAACAATTTGTGGTGTAAAGGGACAAATCCAATTGCCATAGCTCTTTTTTCATGAAACAAAGGAGAGATTAATAGATTTTTTTATCGTTTAGCCAGTTGCTAAGGCAAACTACCTGGCTAACATTTTCTCTATGTAAAGCTGACTGTTTCTTATCTTGTTGGACAACCCTGATCATCCTCTTAATGGGACGATCCTTCGACAACAGAATTATTTCAGTCAGAGGCTTCAACAGTTTTGTTAGAACAGACTGCTAGCGTGGAGGAGGAAACGCTGAGCTGTCTATAGAGGTTCTGGTTCAGACTGGGATCACTGTTAACACTCAGAGAACCTGCCAGAGCCTAAAGCCATTCAGAGTATGAGAAAATGTGGTGGAGAAAAGAATGTTATATTCCTTCTCTTATTTAATATTTCCAAAAAGCTGCTGACACAGCTTTGGGTGATATAAATGTGAGGAGGGAGATGATATGTGTGATCTCATATGAAAAATAAGAACAAATGCAAGGTAAGGTAGAAATAACCAAAACATATGAATAAACTTAATATTTGGATATCAGCAGCTGTGTTAAATATTAAATAAATTAAATGTAATATAGACTTAGTAATCAAGTGTCTCGAATTACCTTTTTCCAAAATGTAAACACTCAGCAGACAAACTCTAAATCTAAACATTAGGACTGCATGCTCATATTGTGAAGTTGCGGTGTCTACACAGCTACTTCTGCTAGTCATTAGCACTAATTTAAGTCAGAAAACATAACTTTAACTGAATAATGCACATTTTTAACGCAGAGGTACCTTACTATGAAATGCACTCTAGCTATACAGTGACCCAACATGCATAATTCCACATTAATACAGCGCTTTTTACTTTCTTTTTACTGCTTATTGGTATTTAGCTGATAATCAGGTCCGAGCTATTTTACCTCGAGCTTCTCCCGCTATGTTTTTCTCTCAAACCATATTGTTATGAGTGATATAACAAAATTATTATTTTTTATTCCTGAATTTTGTGTCTCTTCGTTTGTCTACAATTCCCGTGGTTTGTACTGTAGGTACCCTGTTGTACCCATAGACAAGTCTACGGCTGTACGTCTCCGTGCACGCATAGGAGCGTATGACGAAATCACGTTGGGGCAGGCACTCCCGGTACCCACTGAAATGATTTGTAAGGTCCAAACTTTGAGAGTATTATTTAGGCTTTGAGAGCACCGGGGGCAATTTTCAATCTGACTGAGATCGCCCCAACGGGGCGGGGTTTTAGGTTGGAAAGTCATATTCAGGCTGTTGATTGGACAAATATATACAAACTTGGGCCGGCAATATTAGACTCTTTTTCTCTTCTCTTTTTTTGTGTGACTCAAGGAAGGCGATGCTCTATCGCCCATCATGGACCAGCCGCCCCTGACAGTTTGTGAGATTGAATAATTGTGTGTCAAACCAGCTGGTCAGTAGCACAGGAGCACCACAAGGGACTGTAGTCTCACCATTCCTTTTCACTCTGTACACCTCAGACTTCCAGTATTAGACGGAGAGCTGTCATCTGCAGAAATACTCAGACAATTCTGCAATTGTCGGGTGTATCTGAGATGGAGAAAAAACTTAATACAGAGAGCTGGTGGATCGCTTTGTGGTGTGGAAACTATCATCTTACCATGCATGTGAGCAAAACAAAAGAGATGATTGTAGATTTCAGATGAAACAAGGAGAAGTCAAAGACTGTCTCCATCATGGAAGAAGTGGAGATGGTTCAGGACAACAGACTGGACTGGAGAATCTACAGGGAAACCATCTACAAAAAGGGACAGGGCAGACTGAACTTTTTGATGAAGCTGAGGTCCTTCAAGGTTTGCAGCAAGATGCTGTCATCATGGTCTAGAACAACTCCTTGAAGAATGAATTAGTTATGAGCTGCAACAACACTTAATTTCCATCTGGGATCAATTAAGTATTTTTGAATTTAATATGAATCGAGTAAAAAGAATTGAAAATCAAGATCTTCAGTACAGTGAAAATAATGTTGATTATTTTATTTTCATCATCGCCCAGCCCTTCGTCTTGTGTGCTGTATGAAGCAGAAACCTTTGCAGCAATTAGTCCGGTGGTTATGTCAGACAGCACTCTTGTGTGTTGAGCACAGGATAATTAAAAAATACATGATATGAATGACTCAAGACTAGATACCAATACCGGTACCAATACCGGTATTGGGTATCGGCCCCAATACTGCCTAATGTACAACGGAGAGGCTGATAAAGACACAGCTGCAGCCATGCGGAGGCACAGAAGACCGTTTTATTTTAATCAGTCAATGTTAATCTATATAGAGCTTTACTCAGCTAAAGACAAAACTATAGTTACAAAAATAAAGTGTAAAAAGAAAAGAGTAAAAAATTAATGACTTCAGTAACGCCATTATACTTAAACGCTGTTACTCCTAACACTGCTAATGATTCATTAGTGCTGCTAGTCAAACAATAAATGTCAAAAGGTGTGAGGGAAAAGACAAGACTTTGTGAAATATTAAAGATTGGGGCACTAAAGAAGTTGCTTTTGTGTCTGCAGTTTACTAAAAATGAACTCCTTAAACCACTGAGACATGTTTGTCTGAAGAGCTTTTCGTCATTCGATTTAAAGTTGAAATTACTTTTTCGTTTGAACATACTAGGACTTGATAAAAAGTCAGTTTTAATTGGAAATATGAATGTGTATAAGGACATCTTAAACTCCTCTTGAAGTTAAAGGTTTATAGTTTATAAACTATATTTCTATAGGGCAAAATATTCGATCAGCTCATTTGATTGCTGCTTAATTCTAAAAAGGTTTGAGAAAATTCTGTTTATTTTTTTGAGTGGCTGTTATCCAGTAATATCATTTATTGCTGTCTGAAAGCACCTGAAAGGGAATGTTCTGGTAAAAACTGGTTTATTTGAAAAGACCGATTCGGTTAAAGACCAGATGGAATTGTCCACAAATATTCCGGACTGTCTATCTGAAAACGGCCGATGTCTACCACTGCTCTCAGACTGTAGGCTTCAACTAAAGAGCAGGAGAAACTCAGAGTTGCTAGAAGCCAACCTGCAAGCAAGCAGGTTAGGTTCACAGACTGTGATGATGGTAAGTGAGTCCCGGGGGCTGGTGGGTCTAGCAAGCAGAGAAAAAATAAAACTTGTCTTCCAATTCAGTTACATTTTAAGTTTTGTTGGGTAGAAGTAGCATTGGTATTGGCATGTACCCAGATCCAAGCACTGGTATCCTATTAGTTTGAAATTAATGGTATTGTTGCATCCCCAATTAAAATAATCTAATCATAACCTTGTATTTTAAAGCTACAACAGCACACTGTTCTGCAAAGCCTTGTAATTTAGAATCTATTTCCCAAAGAAATTGTCCAGTTCAGTATAAATAAGGGTTAATGGTGTTAATTATTTCAGGATGTGTTCACATCTAAATTTCCATATCAAATGCACTAAAGCTTTAGAAAATATTAGTTTTATTGTGGTAGGTGCAGCAGATGAGTTTAGCGAAACTGAAGTGTGAAAGGGAGAGCAGTTTAATCAGGGACTGATTACAGAGGCAGCAGCTCGACATATAGATTCTGATATTGTTAATTAATGTGTTGTAAATAATAAAGGTATTTCAATGGCAAAACATGCAGGCTTAATTTATATTAATTTCATTCTATTCTGTGCTAAATTTGGACTTTGTGTATTTGTCTCACTTATAAAGAAAAATATGTGACAGGACACACTCATTTGGGCATGCATAGTGGTTTAATTTTATTGGAACTAATGGATGCTTGTTAACACACATTGTTTGTATACTGACAAGAGAAATCCCCTCATCACTACAGAATCTTTGCAGTGCCTAAGACACTAAGTAACATTTAAATTTGATTATAATTCTTAACACAAATCTCTAAATTTTGACAAAGCCTTCGATTAATTGACATCAGTTTTGTTATTGTAGTGCTGAATCAATTAGCATTGCAGGGCACTTTTCAAAGTAGGTCTAAACCGTGCTTTTTATTATATTGGTACAAATTTAGAATATTAAATCAATTAGTAATCCTGCACCACCCTACACTTGTCGGCTCATATTGCTTGATGCTGGATTTTCCTTCTAACTCTAAGGCAGCAACAAGACAAAGTTTCCCAGTTAGTTGCTGTTGCATCATATTATTAAATGTTATGTTAGTTGCCACAACGTCACACAAATCATTGACTTGATAAATTAACTGGAATGGTGGTTTTCAGGGAAAGTTCAACGTGTTGTCTTACCCGTTTCATTGTCTTCATTAGCTGTCACCTGTCACAAACCTTGCTTGTTTAGGTGTTCATTCTGAGCAAAAAACGGGCGTCTGTTTGAGCTTTCCTCTTTGTAATTATAGCCCTCTCCACACCACCCTTGCTATTACACCTTTCAAACACCACTGATGGAGTGCTCTGATCTGTAACGTCAAGGTGTGCCAAAGGAAAAAAAAAAAAAAGAGGGGCTGTCTCCCTGGCCGGTGTGAAGTGGCCCAGTATGGTAAGCCGATTTTGGTAAAAACTCTGCATCCTTGATAGCCACTGTTGTATATGCAAAATAGTAGGCAACTACACGGAACTACTTGAACATTTTCCCCTACAAGGATGACATTTTGTCAAAATAATCATTAAACAATAATAACAACAATAGTACAACTCTGTTTGCCATCGAACCTGTCCTGGCGGCCCAATTATCACACCGGCTTACCATGAAATGTCCTGGTGCTCACTCTGGACCTGCTTAAGCTGATCTTTAAGTGGCTCTCTGGACCTTGCACAATGGCTCACTTACTGGCTAAAAACTAAATTGAAAAAGCATCCATCCTGATTTTTAAAACCTAAAAAAAGAAATAAAAATATGGCTTTTTATAACTGACAACAGATTTTCTATTGTTAACATATATTAAAATTATACGTTTTGTTTTTAACAGGTAATCTAACATTTGCAAAACTAAGAGAGTTTTACTCAAAAAGACTGAGGACTAACATATTTGTATAAAATGACCTCATCCTCATAATGTTGCACGCTTTAATACAGACCAGGTGGTGGCGGTAAAGGTGTGATTCGTTCTTTGCCAATCGCCAAATAAACCCCAGAAGAAGATCGCTGTGATGCTAGCAGATTTAGCTTTCCTTCTGCTTGGATTCATTCAGACTCTGATCATCTGTGGGCTGAATGTGGGACTGTTTCCACCGAGAACGTCTTCCGTCCAGCAACTCCTGCTGAAGAAGCATTCAGAGATTTGAAAGAAATCTTCAAGTCCGAGGAAGAAATGGATGATCAGCGCAGACTGCTGGATTTCACCCGGACAGGTATGAAAAACTGGCTAAGCTATTGTTTAATGACGACGCAGAATGTAGATGAATGGTTTAAAACGTTTATTTGGGAAGATTTATATGTGGAAAATAAGCAACAAAGCTAAAGTCGGCTTCCGATTGCAGCTTCCGCTTCGAAAAAACGGCTATTAGGCGGTCCATTACCTAGTTAAAGTCAGATTAAAGTTGGATATTCTATAGATATGCAGGCCATGGTTCACTACGCTCTATGATGGGTTTCTGTGCCACGAAAGAAACTGAGAGTAGCTCCACTCCTGAGAGCAGCGGCTTGCTCGGGAAACGTCAACAAATTTCCACTCAGTTGGAAAAAGGGACACATAAGAAGCGGACTGCAATGTTTTCTTGTGTTCTCTTTGTTCTCTTTCCTCTTCTGTATCATTAACTCACTCTTTGTTTCCTTCGTCTCTTCTTCATCTTCTTTCTTCGCCCGTATTTACCGTCTATGTGTACATAACATCAATAAATAAAACCCATAACAATATCTAATATAGTTTTCAAACATACATATCAAGTCGAGTACAATAGAGCTCATGGCGTCACGTGACTATCAGAGCGCAGGCGCCATGTTGGCAGGAATTAATGTAAATGAAAAGAACGTTGCTGGCAGGGATTTTACTCAGTTTATTATCCATTTCCAAATGGAAGATATTTTTTATCGGGAAATTAAAAAGAATAAACCTGTCCGTTCCTTACTACGCCCCTTGGGATACTTGTTAAAACTTCAGAAGCTGTTGGAGATGACCTTTTTCCTGGCATGAGATAGGTTTATTTCCAATTTCCTGTGTAAGTGGAGCAGCTGGGTTATATCCATGTGCTTTTTATACGTCAATATCTGACCAATAATCAATCATTGCTTCAAAAAATAAATTAATAAGTCACACCTTATTCTGTTGCTCTGTGTGATCATAAGACATGTAAAAAACAGCATGCAGAACTTACAAAGATTGTTGTGATCCTGCAAAGTTTTACGTGATGTTTACTAGTTGCTGTGTTTCATTTATTTATTCTCTGTTCATGTCAATGTCATAAAAAATCCCACAACGATCCACCAAACATAACAGTAACACGTACCGTGCCAAAACACAGGAGTAGGATGTTGAATAATCTCCCACCCCCTTCCTACTTCAAAATTAATACATACTAGATGGCCCGACCGACGGCAGAAAAAAAATATAACGGCCCCGACCAAATGCAATCGACCTTCAACTTCAACATTACCAATATTATCATTATTACTAATATTTCAACAGGGTTCTTCCTGGCGATATATAACTACTTTAACATTTGAAAACTGGGAGAGCTTTAGAGAGAAACTTAAAATCGCAATTGACGGCGAAATAGAAGTTACTTAAAGCCCCTTTTTAGATATGTGAAAGACGTTAGTTTGGTTCACCGGCGTCATGGCCACAAATTTGTAGGGGAGACATTTATCACTATTCCTAAAGCCGACCTTTCACACATAAGTAGTTTATGTCTTTCAAAAAGACTGGAGGCCTGAGATTATATTGATTAAAGGGAGTTGGGCCGATCTCTGCGGAACAGAAACTCGTGTTTGTGGTAAAAGCGGCGGTCAGACGAGTAGAAACGGCGTGATTCGTATCAGCTGTGAGGAATTGCAAAGGAGAATTGCATAATCCTCAATGCGACTGCAAAGCTGGGTAAGTCCTCATTGATCATTGTCCTTATAGCCAAAAATATGCCACCATGTTGCAGCTGATTAAATTAGAATCAGGTGTTAGGATAGGATTTACAACTGCTGCTACAGCGTTAATAATCAGGTGCTGATAGCTGTTTGGGACATCTGTATCAGAATGCGAAAACAACATAACGCAGAGGATTTTAAAATATGCAAACCTCAGGTTTTTTAAATAAACTTTCTCTAAATTACAAATACGTGATCATTTAATATATATGGAGCATATTTTCATAAAAATCAATGTCTCCTTGTTCGTGCCCTTTAGTCAATGGTTAGGCTACTAATTCATTCCTAGTTACTTTTGATTTGTATACTTGACACCTACTGACCAGTCTTGGTATGGCTGTAGTATCCATAGTCTCAGTATGCTATACAAGCAATACCTGTGCAGGTAAATGACTAGTTAAAAGCAGGGATGTATTCCTGAACAGACCAACCAGGCCCAGGGTCCAAAGAACTCTGCTGCTCTACACCTATATGCTTCTGTAATATAGGCTTGTATTGGGTTTGTTCATCTCATGTCTGAATAATGTCCATTTATATCCACAAAACTCTTCAGAATCTTTAATGCAGTGGGTTATTTATCAACATTTTTTCCCAGAAGAGCACAACCCTGGATCTCGCTTAAAGGAATACTTCACCCCTGGAAAGACGAATGTGTATTTAAAGTGGGTCAGATATGTAGTAGAAATGTGATTTGTTTTTGAATTTGGAGCATTCTAGACTGAGAAAAGCCAGAAAATGTATTTTTTACTCATGTGGCTGAAATAAAACACCTCCCAGAATGCACTTGCTTTGCTGCCCTGAGGCCACTCACAAACCACGCCTACAGGCTTGCTTTCACAGGTGAGTGGGGGTAGGCTAATGCGCTAAGTAGTTTGCAACGCCATTAAACACTAAAAGAAGAAGAAGGCTTGCTTTCCTACAGTGATCTTGACTCTATAAATCGCTAGTTGGTTGATGCATTTCTGTCGAAATGGTGCGAAAGTTGTACATTTTAGACCTGTGGAGGAAGGCTGAATGTTTATCGTAACTGATTTTGCAGTAATTACTTACTGTACTACTGAACGGCTTATTTCCGTTCTTTAGAATTTATTTTGGGATAAAAAAGTGAGCATAATATATATTACACAACTTAGACTTTCTAATTAAAAAGATGATGTCAACAAGAGTAACTTAGCAGCTCTGCTTATGATTTTTTTCCCACAATCACATTTTCTATAAGCTGAAACATTCTTTAGGTTAACATATACTCTAAAATAGCCACACTAAAGATTTATAACAAACGCAACAAATGTGATTTATAACATTTATTTAAAAAGTAAATAAAATAAAAATTTTAACACTCAAAGCTCTTCAATAACTTGGGCAGTTTCCTGATATCCACAGTATTGACCGTCAGGAGCGGGGTATCTTCGTCTGATGTCCAAAACAACACAGGTAGGCAAAACTAGACGACAGCCTTTGCCAAGTCTCTTGCCTTGCAGGACCCACTCCATAAAGTGACGGTAGGCTGTTAGACGATATTATCTACAAAACAGTAAGCGTTAGCAATGCAAACTA
This sequence comes from Apricaphanius iberus, assembly GCA_028564705.1. Lineage (NCBI taxonomy): Eukaryota > Metazoa > Chordata > Actinopteri > Cyprinodontiformes > Aphaniidae > Apricaphanius > Apricaphanius iberus. The sequence continues at coordinate 204,542 of JAPXFQ010002782.1, read as the reverse complement.
TTTCCACCTACAGTATGCTAGAGTAGATATAAATATAACAACAATAGCTCAGCTGACTTCGTGGGAAGAACGGTATGATAATGCCGGGTGTACAAACTCAGGTCATGATGTCTTATGGTTCATTCACACCGCAGGCTTTGTCAGCGTCAGCGACGTCAAGATTACATGTTAAGTCTATGGCGGAGGCCGTTGGAGGAGCGTCACGGTCTCTGCAGCACTTTGTGAGCTTCGGCTCCGTCAACTTTTCATGCTTCAAAGCTCATAAAGCCAGCAGCGCAGAAGTTCAGCTAGTTGAACTTTTGACGGTGCTGACGGCCCTGAAGCGGCGCGTTAACCAATCAGAGCTTATAATTGCAGCGATGTCACCACACGTATTTTGCATGTAGTGGGAGCAGGAAAAACCTACATTTTAAGTCTAGATAACGCAGGTATAAAAAAAGTCATAAATAACACTTACCGAAGACAGATGGACAGGCGCTCTTCGGGAGGAACAGAGAACCTGTAGTTGGTGTCCCGGTAGGAGATTTGAGATCTGATGCGGCCCAAGAGGTCGTAAAATTGGGCGCAGGACAGACTGAAGTACTGCTGAAAGCGAACCTCATCCATACGTAGCTCCTGGAGCAAATGGTTAAACTCCCCAAACTCAGAACGCGTCCGTAGAATAGGGTGTATCCACAAACAGCGCTTATGTTGCCAAAGTCGACACTATCTAGCTTTATTTAGCAAATAAAGCCAAGCCACACTCTGAATACTATCTGCCATAGTTCAGAATGTCCGGCAACAGAAGAAGCCCCGCCCATGCGCAGATTGTGTCTTTTTTTTCTTAAAACGGTACCTGCAACATTGCAGAACGTTTTTGGAGCAGAAAGGAGACTGTAAAAATCTTGAAAGTAGCATCTTCACAGAAAGAAAACATAACAGTGTGCGCGGTAGTAGAGAGGAGTATTTACTGTTGAAATACACATATTTGTTTATCTCCTTCACATTCACTAAAAATATTTTCTCTTTCTGTTTCCCAGTGAATTAGACAGGAGGAAAGCTCTCTATATTATCTCTATAATCTGTTTAGATCCATAAATATGATCGCATTTGTAATCTGTAGTACTTTATTTAGATAAAATGCCTTTAGTTTCGCAAATTATACTGATCGCTCGCAGCTCGCGCAAAAAGTAGGTCAGACACCGAACCGATCAGTTCAAGGCGCTCGGCGGCTGTTATGAACCAGGCTTCAGGTTCGATGGGACAAACCCTGTTTCAATTATCAATTCTGCCCACACCATGTGAACAGATAATTTTTTTACAATTTTCACATTTATTTTTTATAGAAGTATCTGTTGCTTATATTTAAATTGAACAAAAAATTGAAAAAACTTTTAGATCATTTGTGAACAACCAGACACTAAAACACACATTTGTTTGAGGGCACTTCCCGCAAAGGGTTGTTAAAAGTAATAATTTCTTCTGCTATTCTTTACTATTTATAGTTTAAGGGGTTTGGAGTCCATGTGTTAAAAGACAGCCTTTTGCTTTAGAAACAACTAATAAAGTTTTTCAAGAAACTAAATCTTTCAATTTGAGTAGTCCTGGCCTCAGAAACAGTGTTATGGTATGCTCTCTTGGTGCATCTCCAATAATTATTCTCATATCCATTTTTTGACAAATAAATTAGGTAATTAAATCAGTAATATAAGAATTATACCATACTTCCAGACAACACATATAATATGGCAAAATAAAAGCACAATATAAGTCTTATTGCCTTTTACTTTAACACAAACTTTACTCAAAACGGTAAAGTTTTTTACGAATGTTGTTTCTGACATAAGCTATGTGACCCACGCCATTTTGTGTGTGGGGTCCTCAGTGGGTCAGGATGTCTCCCTGTGAGCGTTTGTGATCGCTGGATAAACTGTATGGCAATATGGGAGTGTGGATATCCCATAGTGAGACATCGAAACGAATGTTATGAAAGAGAACTTTAGGTTACTGTCTTCACGCCGGTTCACTGAGTGGCTCTACATAGGCACGCATGTGTCTTTTATAGAGGCATGTGACGTGGACGCCACGATCACCAGCCAATCAGGATTGGCGTAATGTGATATGTGCTTCCAAGAAATCTGCAGAGAGGTGTATCCCATATGAGACATCTCACTCTTGTTAATCAAAGAACTGGGGCTCCAACAGTAACCAAATGTTACTATGCCAACCCAAGATGGAGGAACTTAAATCAGTACATTTGACATGAACTAGAATCATACAGTGTCATCAGATTGGTTACCATACCATAAAGATAAAGCACGCAGTAACCATCAGTATTTAAAAATACAGTGAGCAGATCATTATTAATATTAAATTTCCCCATAACAGTCCCCCCTTTTTATCATATCTCAATGATAAATCAAAAAGACTAATAATTATAAATAACACACTAGAAAGCATATAACCACTAATAAGAAGGCAGGCAGTAGAAAAAAAAAACCTTTTCCCATAACAATAATTAACCTGACAGTCATGATTTTGGACTGTGGGAGGAAGCCAGAGTACCTGGAGGGAACCCACTCATGCAGAGGGAGAACGTGCAAACTCGACACAGATAGACCATGGGCTGGGATTCAAACCCGGGTGGCACCCACTGTACCATCGTAAATCCTTCACTTTTGGACTTTAGTGCAATATATGTCAAAGTCCTGATTGGGAGGTAACATCCAACTGATTGGGCCGATCATCTGATCGGATTTGGACATCCCTAGTTAAAATGTTTTGGTTTTTGAATTTTTTTTCTTCTTTTTTTAAGGAATGATGCCTTTTCAAAAAAAAAATAATCTCGATTAATGGAATAAATGTGTGTGGAAACAAAGTGTTTTGTTTAACCTTCAATAGAAAGTGTTTCTCCTGTGTTTGCTTTTTCAGATCCTGTACTGGATTATGTTGCGAAAGAGGATGTTTGCTCTGACCAGCAGCTCAATAAACAGGAGAGTGATTGCAGTTTGGACCAGAAGGAACAAGAACCTCTTCAGATGGAAGAAGAGCAGCAAGAGCTAGTAAATCAGCTTGTAATAAAAGAGGAAACATTGGAGCTCTGTATAGGTGAGCATGAGGAGCAGCTTGTAGTGAAGCAGGAGACTGAGGATACGGGGACTCCTACCCTTGAGGAAAAGTGCCACATTAAACCAGAACCAATCAGGAACCAAGTAATTTCTCTGGACTGCAACAAAACAAAAAACCAGGAAGAAGATGGAAACCATCATAGAGACTCAGGATCAAAGCGAGATAATGGGCCAAAACCAAACAGGACAAGTCAGAAAGCCACAAAGCGCAACAGTTCAGAACCCAAAAGAAGAAAGAAAACTCGCAAAGAAAACTCTTTGTATTCTTGTAACTTGAATCAAAACTTGAAAAGTCCCACAGTCGAGAAGCCTTTCAAATGTCAGTCCTGTGGAAAAACCTTCACTAAAAAATCTCAATTTGATGCGCACATTAGAATTCACAAAGGTGAGAAGCCTTTCTCCTGTACACTTTGTGGCAAAGATTTTACTAGGAAAAGTTATCTGACTAGTCACATGATAGGGCACACAGACAGAAAACCTTTTCCCTGTAATATCTGTGAAAAAACCTTCAGAACAAAACAGGTATTGAAGCGACACATAATGGTTCACACAGGTGAGAAGCATTTCTTATGTACAATTTGTGGCAAGGGTTTTAGTCTGAGAAGTTGTTTGTCTAGTCACATGATAGGGCACACAGACAACAAACCTTTTTCATGTAATACCTGTAAAAAAACATTCAGACGAAAACAGCTATTGAAGCGACACATGATGGTTCACACAGGTGAGAAACATTTCTTTTGTACATTTTGTGGCAAGGGTTTTTGTCAGAAAAGTAATTTGACTAGACATGTAATGGTTCACACAGGTGAAACGCCTTTCTGCTGTACTATTTGTGGCAAGGGTTTTTCTCAGATAAGTAATTTGAATTATCACTTGAGGCTTCACACAGGTGAAAGACCTTTTCCCTGTAATATTTGTCATAAAACTTTCAGATCAAAAAATACATTAAATGAACACATGATGGTTCACACAGGAGAGAAGCCTTTCTTATGTACCATTTGTGGCAAAGGTTTTAGTCATAAAAGTAGTTTGACTACTCACACGATAGGGCACACAGATAAAAGACCTTTTCCCTGTAATATCTGTGAAAAAACCTTCAGAACAAAACAGGTATTGACGCGACACATGAGAGTTCACAAAAAGGAAAAGTCTCTCTGCTGTACAACTTGTGGCAAAGGTTTTACTACAAAAGGTAATTTGACTAGACATCTGAGAATTCACACAGTCGAAAGACCTTTTCCCTGTAATATTTGTGATAAATCTTTCAAATCAAAACCATCACTGAATGAACACATGATTGATCACACAGGTGGCAGGCGGTTTAAATGTCCATCCTGCGAAAAAGCCTTCACTAGAAAATATAGACTTGATGCACATATCAGAATTCACACAGGTGAGAAGCCTTTCTCCTGTACAACCTGTGGCAAAAGTTTTACTACGAAAAGTAATTTGAATAGTCACATGAAAATCCACACAGACTAGGGACCTTTTCCCTGTTATATTGGTAAAACGTTTGAATCAAAAAATCTACTGAATGAACAGACAAGCGTTCAAACTCCATTTACATTTAGGGTTTTAGTTGTTTGTTTGTTTTTGAAGCAAAAAGAAGAAAGAAAAAAACACTTTAAAACAAAAAATCAGATTGGATTTTCGTTTTGTTTTATTTATTTGATTTTAAGCACATGAGTGTGACCTATTCTTGATCCGGTCAGGGTTTTTTGAAACCAAAAAAAAAAAACACGAATAAACACGTGTTTTCGGTTTGCAGTTTTTGTTTCAACTGAAAAACGAACTGCCTGAATGTACACCAAGCGTTGACCCAGGTGAGAAGCCATTTTTTGCTAGAACTGTGGAAGAGTATTCAGCAGTCACGGTAGCCAAAGCTTTCACTTCAAGAGTCACACAAGTGAGAAGCCTTTTCTATTTATGTTGTATAGAAAAAGTTTTATGAACCTATTTAACAGATCACACATTTAACAGATCACATGATGATTCACGCAGGTGACAGGACTTTTAAATGTAATTTATGAAAATAAAGCCTTCCAATTCATTGCATTTTTTTGTGTGGTAGAAGTATCGTTATCGGTGCTAAGTATAGGCAAGTACTCAACTCCAAGAAATGGTATCGTATCGGTTCGAAAAAAGTGGTATCATTGCATCCCTATCAGAAAGGTCATCTGACTGATGACGTGATAGTTAACCCAGACAAAAAACAAACACGGCTGCGCCGGTTGACGCTCGCGTAGAAGTCCGTTGCGCGTCCTCCAATCAGCTCAAAGTAATCTAACAGATGGCCCTCCCTCTTTCAGACGGTTTCTGCTGCAAAGATTCCAGATCGAAATGTGTAGGCTCGAAAAGGGGCGGGGCTATAAATGGATCTGGCTGATTCCAGGTCATCTGTCACACTGTTCTCCATTGGTTTGTAAGTGTTACAAAGCAATTCCCCACCATGACAGCAGGGGGTGTGAACTCTTCATTGCGGGTCTGCCTACAACTGCAGTGTCATATTTTCTTCAGCTCTTGAACGCATTCCCCCCCTCAAGAAGCAATGGACGACAAAAAGTATGTTTTGTTTAAGCTGTAAAACTTTTTATTAGAAGTGAAGCTCACAGAATACTCTACAAAAAAAAACAACTTGCAAACAAACACAGCAGTCTGTTTTGTTGTTTCTCTACACCACCTTGTGTACAAAACGTCCAAAAGTCCAGGTTAGATATTTGTTCTTTCAATGTAAAGCATGTAGTGCTCAAACGCTGCATTGACGATAGTTTTCAGCGACTATAAAGCCCCATTCTGATGAAACGATCTCTGGCTGTTGTTGAACTGACCAATCACAGGCATGCACTCTCCGTTGACAGTTAAAAATTGGGCTCCTGTTGTTTCTCCACACCTGGTGTTCAAACTCGCTAAAAGACCATAGTGGATAAACTGACCTGGTAATAAAAAGCGTGTAGTATCCAAAAGGATGTGTTGACTAATTGAATCGACTATAGAGCCCTGCTCTGGTGAAATGATATCCTGACCAATGACGGACATGTTATTTCTATGGCATTCAATGGATAGCCCTGGAATCAACTGATGATGCTCCTTTTCTCCACACCTATGCAGACGGAGAAGTATTAACTAGGCTTTATTCATATGAGTCCTGAAAATTTTTCATCTAAGGTTTTATTAACGGTGGTAATCAAACAATAAACGTGAAAAAGTGTGAAGGAAAAGACTAAACATTGTGAAATATTAAAGACTGCAACTTTAAAGAAGTTAGTTTGATGTCACGTAATTGATTCAAAATGAAATCCTTAAACCACTGCGACATGTTTTTCTGAAGAGCTAAACTACATATTGAGTTTTGTAATTTTATTTACTGATTAATTTGAAAATACTTTGACTTGATAAAAAGCCTGTTTAATTGGGAACATGAATGTATATGACGACAGCTTAAACTCCTCTTGAAGTTAGATTTATAGTTGTATAAACTAGAATTTTATAGTGTAAATCAGCTAATTTTATTGCTCCTGTTCTTGATTCTAAAAAACAGTTTGAGAAAATTCTGTTTAGTTTGTGGTTTTCTTGTGGCTGTTTTACATTAATGCCTTCACGTCTTCATTGATTAACCGGATGGCATGAAAAATACTTTGAACATAAATTGTAAAGAGGAGTTTGTTCATTATAGTTCATTTGAATTCCAAAAACAAATGTTTTTTTTTTTTTCATCTTTAGAAATATTTTCAGAATACCTAAGATAACTCAAATGTATTGTTTTGTAACTGTAATAAAATAAATGAAAATGTGACTGACTTCATTTTGTGGACAGTATTTTGTAAATGTAATTGTTTAAGATTCTTTTTACACAAACGATTTCTACCTTTTAGTTGTCAGAGAGTTGGAACCCTTTTTAGTCATCAGAAATAGAATTAGAACTTTGAATTGAACCTGAATGCAGCATGGACCAGCACAAGGAGGATTGGAGGAGCACTGGTGTCAAAATAACCTGAGGTCATCTCATCCCATAGTGGTGTTTTATCTCAACAGCCAAAGAGGAGTAATACTTGGAAAAGTAAGGCCTGGATATTTTTATGTAAGATTATTTCAGCAGGGACAAAACATAAAGCTGTTGAATTTAGAAAAAAAACTGTCATTCTCTTAGTTCGACGTAAAGCTAAAGGCTCGTTTGTAGACTGGTCCCTAATTAGGATTTTAGAAGTCAAGCTTTATATTAATAACATTTTAAAGTAATGCCCCATTTTCACCAGTCTCATCCTGGGCCGCGTCGGTCCGTATTTAGCATTTTTCCACAACTTTTTTCTGGGCTGAGCCAACCCTTTTTTGCCGGGCTACATCTGGCTCAGTTCAAAGCAGGCTGACGTGACCCAACGGACAGATTGGTCCAGTTAGGTGATGTCAATCTCACTTCTACCTAGTAGTAGTAGTAGCTAGTGATTGGCCTGAAGGTGCTCTTTTGAAGTGATGTCACATAGAATGGTAAAGCATGGTCCTAGTAAATAAATAAAAAAATAGCTGGGAGAAACAAAAAAAATGAAAGTTTGAATATCAGGCCATGACGGCCGGGTGGGGCAGTCTGTAAGCACTGGAAGTGCTTTGCAGAAATGGATGGACTGTATGGTGGAACATGAAAGAGTTTGGGCTAAATCCCACAACAGCATCTAGAATATAGTGATGTTATGATTGTGCGCCGAGGCTACGAAGCGTGTGTCGAGCAGTGGAGGGGGCGTTTCCACAAAGTGTGTATCGAGGCCTGCTTCATTTAGGGGAGGGGCCAAAAATGATGAGGTCTGAAGCCCCGCTGCCCACCTGTACCATTTGACTGCTTCAGGAAGTGGTTCGGTGTTTGTTGAGTGGTTTAACAGCAATATAAACCACTCAGGCTCAATTCAAAATGTGGGTTTGTGTTGGAGAGTTGCAGTCAGTTTGGAGTTTGGACAGAGTTTTGATAGTTCGAACATAATGCTTGTGATAGTAACATGCAGGTACCACAGGGGGAATGTCAGTATTCTCAATTTTGATTTGCACGTGAGACTGCAGGCTCACCTACCAATCAACGCCTGACAATCACCGGCAGGCTAACGTTTACCATGGCAGCTGCGGAGCCAAAGAGGAGATGAAAAATTTGACATCAAATTAAAAGAAAATGTGCTGAAATTTGTTGCAGAGCACTCTTGGGAGCAAGATGCTAAACATTTTAACATTGACCCGAAAAGAATTAGATACTGGAAGAAGCAGAAAATGGATCTAGCCACCGCAAACAAAAAGAGCGAGTCTGCCAGGAGGAGGGAGAAAAAAATTAGCGAGGAGTTGGACACAAAACTCTCTAATTGGATCCATCCAATGAGGGACAATCATAACCAAGTGTCTAGAAAAATGATCCGAAACAGTGCTCTGGAAATATACCATACAGTGAGTGATAGAGGTGAAAGATTTCTGGCTAGCAAGTGTTTGCTGCAAAAGTTTGTAACCCAAAATGGCTTTGCATTGCGACGTCGCACCACAATGGCTCAGAAGGACGCAGATCTTCTCACAGAGAAACTTTTGTCTTTCGTCGACAACGTGAGCAAGACTGTCATCTCGAAAAGAATTTCAGAGGACATAATTCCAATGGATGAGACTGCCGTTGGGTTCGATATGGTTTCTCCTAGTACCATTGACGTAAGAGGGACAAAGAGTGTTGCGCTCAAAACAACAGGCCAACAGGCCTGTCCTTGCTGCCAAGACTGATGGCACTAAACTCAAGCCTTTTATCGTCTTCCGGGGGGCCATTCGTGAAGTGAAGGCAATGCAGCAAGAGATCTCAAGAGCAGTCATCGCCACATCTGCCAATGGCTGGATGAATGACGACTTGACCACAGCATGGCTCAGACCACTGTCACATCAGCACCTCTACCAAGCAGGAGTTGAGGCCTTACAACATCACATCCGCGGTGACCCCAGGAGGCTGCACTAAGTATGTACAAGCCCCCGATGTCATATGGAACCAGCGCTTCAAAGCGAGCCTACATGCCTCTTATGAAAGGTGGATGGCTTGGGACGCAGACAAGCAATACACAAGTGGAGGCAACCTAAAACCACTTTCTCGCCATCTGCTTGTGGACTGGGTTCTCGCTGCAAGGGACAAGCTGGACAAGGACCTGATCATCAAGTCCTTCAAAGTGTGTGGGCAGTCTGTGAAACCCGATGGGAGTGAGGACGACCTCATTCTGTGCTTCCGAGAGGGACAGTTATGTTGAAATAAGCACTCACGTATCACTATCAGTCTCTTTTTCTCTCTCTCTAACATTAGATGAATTCCATTCGTGAGTGAAACTGTCCACTGTGACTTGCAATAACGGCTAAACTAAAATGTATCATTCTTTATAGGCTCTCGCTGCTGGACGACAGGCCCTGACTGCTGCCAACCTGCGCGAGGATGAGAACAGACGCGCAGCAGAACATGAGGAGGACGAAGAGGAACTGTACAATAATGAACTTGTTGTAGAGGCTGGCGCAAGTGATGGCGAGATTACAGGGAGAGATGAAGAGGAGGAGGAAACTGATGAGGACGAGGATTAAACAGAATTGGAGTTTTTTTTTTTTACGACAAACCAAACGGGACACGAATGGTTAAACTTTGGAGCGGTAAGGTGTCTGTTGCCTTTTGTTATGAATCAATAACCTAATTATCACCAATTGTTTACAATGCACTACTGGTATGTTGGCTACGTTTTTGTTACCATATTTCTATACTGGAAATTAGCTCGAAATACCGGTATTTATTAATGTTCTTCATGCATACCATGTTATGGTAACTGTACGTTTTCAATAAATGAACCTAGTATTTTATAGGTTCAAATAGACAAAAAAATCTTGTTGTTTTTGTTTTTATTCTACTAGTAGTTAGTTTTGCTCAAATAGAAATTAAGACCTGCCTCTAATTCTGGCCTCCTTCCAATAATGGCCTGGACCGCAATGCGCTGCAGTAAAATAAGAGCCCAGGCCTGTATTAGGGGTTTACGGTAGTTTTGTGATAGTTTGAAGGTTTAGGGGAGTGGGACACATCTCGTGTATGCGTAGACACGCAGGAGTAATCACAATGCTGCGCAACGCAAGACCTGCCACGCATGCTGCGTTTTTGCACGCTGCAAAGGCGAAGTTAAATGTATTTCCCTCTTGGGAGACCACAAGACCTACGCTCGTTTGCGCACATCCAAAAAAAAGATTGATTCTATTTCAGGTTGCACACGTAACTCTCGGGCTGTGCCTCGCGTGTATTACGCACAAGGATGTCTGGCCACTCAGTTCACCGAACTGAAAGTTAAGTGAAAACGTAGAAAAAAGAGCATTGTATGGTCAAAACATTTACACATACATGTGGTGTGTCTCAGGAGAGAGAGATAATGAAGCAAGCTAGGAAGAGGAGTATTTCCCCCGTTTGGGAACATTTTAATCTGATAACTCCTAATAAGGGAACCTCAATCTAACTTTATGTCAGACAAGTTAGATTTGCTTATTAAGAGCTGTATATTTTTTACCGTTTCTTATTTTATTCAACGGTAAGGTGTTTATTGTGTTCCAAGGAGAGGAGGTACAATAACACCACCTCATCCATACTAAGACATTACATGAAAATAAGTAGCCAAATATTAGCAGGCAGGAAAGCCCCCTGGAATATTGGGAAAAGCAAAAAATACTATACCTCAATTTATATGGTCTAGCTCTTGTGTTTTTGTGTATGCCGGGATCCTCTGTGCCTTGTGAAAGATTTTTTTCGAAGGCTGGTGAGGTGGTGTCCAAAAAAAGGAATCGCTTAAAATCAAAAACTGTTGAGAAATAATTTTTGAATAAAAATGTATTAATTTTCCCCTGTTCTGTACATCATTGTCCAAGTTACACAATCATTCTCAGTCCACTCCTCCTAGTTCCAAAAGCATTTTCACTTTCCTCCACCTGCTTAAGCTCATGTCTTTTGCCTCAAGGGACAGAAAAACATTATTATTACACAATCTGCCATAAAATTTGATATTACAATTTTTGGGATGATTTACAGACAGAATACATTCAAAAATATTATTATTCAGATTTATAATATTTTATGTGTGGAAATCATTTTTTTGGAACTCATAGTCATTCCCAAGAGCCATAGCAGACTTACAACTTTAATTAGTAACTGGTAGAAAACAGCAATGTCTTGCAGGCATGTGCAGACAAGATCTAGTGTGAAGCAGGTGTGGAGAACAGGTCAAGCGTTATTGAACTACAAGAGGAACTACATGTGGTAAACTGAGGAAAGCAAGGAACTCTTCATTATTAGGACCAAGTAGTTAAGATTCTGGTAAAAATAGCAAACAGTCACAAACAAACCACCGTAAACTTAGAAGGTATGTAAGAACGATCTATGGAACAATCTGTAAATTGTTTGCTGGCTTTGAGTCAACATCACACAGATTGTTTCGACTTTACACTGGAGTTTCTGAGTCAGTTATGTCCCTTTTCCACAAGGGCCGGAGTGGCCTAAAAATGTTGGGTCAGCTCAGTACGGAACAGATTAATTGTGTTTCCATTGCCAATCCAGGAGCAAGGCAGCGGACGAGGACATGGTCGGGCTTAGCCAAACAAAAGCTCCAGCAAAAAATTAGTAAGGAAGTCATCATGCCCCAAACTGATCTCCTCACAAGTTAAAAAACTAATTCAAGAACCTCACAGTGCTCAATCAGTTCATGCCTTCAGCTCCTTGATTTGTGTTCTTCACGCCAGTACTGAATTTAACCAGTGATCATCCAGCCCACTCTTGCTCCCCCTGTTTGATCACCACAGAGACCTCCTGCTTCTCTCCTGCTACCGGGCACCAGCCTTCTTCCTTGGCGACAACTCAGGCTCACTGCAGCTTCACCATCATGTCACATGTTGACTTCATCAGCTGTACCACTCCCCGATCGGAGCCTTATCCAACCCATGTGTGTAACATAACAGTCACAATCGCAGCTCCATTCCTCTTGGCGACCTGAACAAAAAAAACAAAAACAACAACCATCACTCACAGTTTTCCATTTTTATAGATGCCGATGCTGCAGCCTGTATCTAACCCACTCTCTCTCTCTCTGTTTGCCGGCCTTTTACTGTACATCCCGTCCACAGCCTGTTATTCGCATTTACATCTCTTTAGATTCCCCCAGCAATCTTTTGAACTGGCCGAAAGCCCTGATTCGCCATTCCGTGACATCACTTCAAATGAACACCGCCAGGCCAATCGTATATCACTGCTAGGAAGGAGTGAGAGTGATATTGCTTTACTGGACCAATCATTCCATAGGTGGGCCTGTTGGGATGCTTGGGCAGAGGTGTATTCAGCCCAGTAGATAGTCAGGAGAGAGTGACTGTTCTCGTACTTCTCTTGCAGATAGAGGATTGGTTGTGGTAGAAAGGCGGGCAGCATGACGGTAGAAGAGAAGTAGGGGAGAAAGGAGATGTTTATCAGGAGGGAGCGGCGCACAGGCTGACATTGCAGGAAACCCAAATGAAAGAGAAAATCAACTTGGATGGATCTGGATGATCGTCACAGGTTTCCAGGAGAGATCTGCAGAACACAGAGAAGATAAGTTGCGATTCAAACTCGGAAGTAAAGTATTCCTTCTTAAAGACTCTCGGGATAATTTGGCCTCGTACCACACTAGAGGTGAGAAGCTTGCGGGACCCACTCCGCTTTTGAGCTGGAGGCTGATGAGGATCAACAAGGAGCACCTGGTTGCTGCTGACTGCCACGCCCTTTAGAGAAGGTAGGAGAAGGACACACAACCACACCTACTCTCTAGCACACAGACACAGAATGCCAACAGATAGATTTTAACCCGATTAAAAAAAGCTTAACGATTCAGCTGCTTTGCGATTTATGGCAGTTTGTACCAGATTTGAGGAGCATAGAAACTGACAGCTGCTTCACCATGTTTGGTTGTGATTCTAAGGATGTTTAGTAGTGTATAGTTGGGAGACCTCAGTGGTCTGGGGAAACTTCAACATACTTCGGAGCTAAGCCATTTAATGATTTACAAACTAGTAGGAGTATTTTAAAGTCTCTTTTCTGAGCTACAGGGAGCCAGTGTAAGGACTTTAGAACTACAGTGACCACTTTCCTGGTTCTATTGAGGATGCATGCAAGCAGCAGTGTTCTGGATCAGCTGCGGCTGTCTGATTGACTTTTAATGAAGCCCTGTAAGGACGCTGTTGGAGTAATCAAGCTGACAAAATCTAAACACATGAATATGTTTTTCAATGTCCTGCAGTGACATTAGTCCTTTAATCCTAGAAATGTTGTTTAGGTGATAGAAGGCTAACCTTGTTATTGCTTTTGTGACCCTGGAGGTTCAGGTCAGGGTCCATTATTACACCTGAATTAAGAACCTAATCAGTATTTTTTAGTTGTATTAACTGAGGCTGTGTGCCAACTCTTGATTGTTCCTCTATAGATCCAAATATAATTACTTCAGTTTTTTTTTTGTTTTGATTCAGCTGGAGAAAGTTTTGAGACATTTTGTGCTTGGATGGGCTCAAAGTCACCTGGTGATATTGTAATGTAAAACTGAGTATAATCTGCATTGTTATAGTTATTGTGGCAAACCCCATCTGAGTCCTATCAAAGCTTCAGCTGCTTCCTTCAGCTAGGAGCTGACCCAAGAACAATTCCCAGCAAGTATATCCAGCTCAGTTCTCAGTTCTTTTCACCAGACCCCCTGCTCCATCTACATCCAACCTTTGGAATAACCATCTTCCAAGCACTGCTCTCTGTTCTACCACTTTAGGACAGATTGGATTCGCTGGTGCGCATCAGAAGCTATGCTTCATAACAAGGATGATGACTGAGTGCCATAGAGGCGAGTGAAGAGACCTTTTCAGTGTGTGAAGGAGGAGATCCAGCCAATGGCTGGTGAGAAGCTCATCAGGAGCAGCTCCTCCGAGTTAGGCCTAATGACTTCCTGACAAATTCTTATTAATGTTGTGTTGCGGATTTAAAGTTAACTACTGCTATTTGGCTATTAATAGTTAAGGGACTGCATATGGAAGGCAATTAGATAAATAATTTATGAAAATCTATTAATATTTTTTGGACACCTCCTGTTTCCAGGAACTATTTAATAGTCAAATATCTATATCAGTCTCATAATCTGAAGTAGTGAATTATTTACCGTCTATTGATCATGAAATCTTGCTATATGTGTGTGTTGAATTAAAGGGACAACAGTGACTTTCCAAAATACAAGAGTTTATTTACAGAAGGAGAAAAAGAAACATTTAATCACTCAAACTAATAACCAACACTACTGATCTTTATATATATATATAAACTCTGGATTTATATATGGGCTCTCTATTGAGGTATTGATTCAGGGTAGGAACACTGTTAGTACTGGGGTTGCCTGCCAGAGCACCATTTCAGGGCATTCAGAGTATGAGAAAATATGGATTGGACAAAAGGCTGTCGTATTTCTTCTGTTTCTTATTATTTCCATACAGCTGCTGATACTGCTGATTGTCGACAGCTGAGAAGAAGAGGTTGGATAAACTCATCAAGAAGGCCAGCTTTGTTGTAAGGATGCTCCCTGGATCCATTGCAGGTGGTGGCCAAAATAACATCTCCCACCTCATGCATGTAAATGTTGCTGAACTGCAGAGCTCCTTCAGTGACAGACTGCTGCATCCTACATGCATGAAGGAGCGTTGTCAACGGCAACTTGCCATTGGCCCTTCCTCCCTGCAGCTGTCAGATTGTACAATCCAAACTGCTCCCAACAAACATAGATGTTTACATCAGCGCTGTAAATTGCACTAATCAATCAAACAAAAATTTAACCCCTCACCTATTTTGTAAGTTTGTCCAATTACAATGAAATGAACGACAAAGAGATCAAATGAAATTTGAAAAAATAACTAAATAAAAGATAAAAACTGATTTGCAGTTCATCGTGTAAAATATAAGAATTTGAACCCTCTAACAAAAAAAGACTTAATACTTAGTGGAACCCAAAAAAATGGTTGTGTTGCAAAATGATAGTGAAATCTGCATTCCATAGGAATTATATGAGTAATGAGTCATGAGTAATAATTTATAAGTTTTATATATCCTTAAAATTATGTGGGGTTCAATGCTGTGATAAAAGCCTAGTTCTCCACAACAAGTTTTATTTTTCTTAAGTCCCTCCTTCCTCCCAAAGACCCCTATGCAATTAAGACTGACCAGCAAAAATTTTTATCCGATAGAATTTAAGTTTCTTCTGTGTCGCCTGCCAATCAACGTGCATGCGCATTGCACAAACCTGTGGAGATGAGGCCGGGCAGACAGGCCGCTGCGTGTCTTCCTGTTTACAGTCACCATGATGGCACAAAGCAGTCATGGAGAAGTCACAGCAAACTTCTGCTAAATAGTTAGCCTTTCCCCAGCTACCCAGGGCTATATCAGCTTCAGAAAAGGAAAACAATGGGAAGTACGGCGCCAAACTTGAAAAATGCCTTAAAGACCCGAGTAGGGTGTTACGTCGATATGTGCCCCACCCCCCACCCAACCCCGTTTTACATCAGAGATGCTTTTCAACATGGAGATAGGCTACCATCAAATCTTAAAAGGCTTCGAACTGACGCAGATTTGGAAGTGGAAAGCTCGCAGTAGGGGGGGAGGGGATGTTTTGGGAGTGGCCTTTGTACGTTGGATTAAAAAAAAAATCTCCCCAAAATAATCCGAACTGCGGCTTTAAGCTTAATCAGCAGTCTTAACACTACGGATGTAGAATACCCTTTGGCCAGCAGCGGGATTTTGAGGGCGCTGTTTCACCCGTTTCGAAAAGGAGCATTATGAATGAAGAAATTTCAAAATGTCCTGAGGAATAAACTAAAAACACCAGTTTTATTGTAATCCATATTACTTTACAGCTCCACCACAAATAATTAAAAAGTTCCAAAATGTAAGTATGGGTTTTAATTTTTTTAAGTAAATCTAATCAATATTTTTTAATAGGAATATCTGTTAATCAGAGGCGCTCCCTCCCCTTTAGTTATTACTTGAACTTTACTGTCAAGGCTGTTGGTCTGCTCTTTGTCCTGGTCTATCCTTGATGGAGAAAGCCAAAGAGGGATGCCACTGAACAGCTCATAGCATAGTGGGCAAAAAGACTGTCTTACGAAAGTGGTTCAGAAAAGAAAAGCAGTCCATAAATGCACATTCAGCGATATGAATGATCTGGGAGTTTATATTTGAAGTTTCTCTCAAAATTATCCGAATGAGGATGTACATTTGTAAAAACCCCTGCATGAGTTTATTTTGAATGAGATTGCCTGGACTCCATATTGTAATGTTCCCGCCTACTGGTCTTCATCATGACACGTGTTGCTGAATTTCCCAAAAATTGTAAACCTGAGATATTTTTAGGAAGACCAGAAAGCGAGGTATTATGGTAATCAACTCTACTGGGCCTGGGTTTTCAAAAGGTTTAATCCAGAAAAATTTATCCGGATTTAGTAATCATTTTTTTTGCGATCCGTAATCGATCTTACTTTTGAGCCAGTTTTTCAAAGCGTCATCGGATTGGATCGATCTGACTTTGATAGGAACTTTCAAGGATCAAATCTGGATAACCAGTGCTCAAACAGGATAGGAAATCACAATGTAGAACTATATATATGTATAGCTGAATACGTTCAAACCTACCTAATCACTGTAGCCCGACAAATGAATAAATAAAATAAAAACCTTATGAATAAATAGAATATCTTGTAAGATACTGCATGATCCAAATATAATAATATTTGATACATTTTTAAAGTTTTAATTACATTTTGGGCATGAAATCCACACTGAAGCCACCCTTCTGATGGGACCAAATTTTCTTTATCAAAGTTATTCTAATCCTACAAAAAAGTTCTGAAAAACCCAAACTAAAGGTTTGATCTGGATCAAAACCAACATTGGATAACGTGACTTATTCAGATTATAATCCGTTTTATCTTTTGAAAAAAACATTTTCAAGATATGAGCCAGTCTATTACCCCAAATCCTAGTGGATTACTTTTGAAAAACTGGGCCTTGGTGATAAAAGCACACATCAGTGTCTCCTTGTTGGCCCGAGAGAGAATGGCTATGTTCTTTAGACGATAAAAAACTATTTTTGTAATATTTTTAATGTGTGTGCTAAAATGTAGCTCAGACTTGAAAATCAAGCCCAGATTCTTCACTTGTAAAGAAGGATTAAAAGAGTGACCGTAGTTTTGGTAAAAATGTCCCTCTCTGAGCCTCAGGACCACAGATTAAAACTTCTGTTTGGTCCTGGTTGAGTTTAAGAAAGTTTTCTGCCATCCAGGATTTGATATCTAAAATTCAGTTAAAATTTGTATCTGTAGGTCGAGAGTCATCCGGAGACATGGAGCTGTACAACTGTCCATCATCAGCATAACTGTAAACGTTAACACTATGTTTTCAGATGACACTGCCAAGAGGCTAAATATAAAGGTTAAAAAACACTGGGCCTAAAACTGAAGCCAGGAGCTTCATGTGAACAATTTGTGAATAACAGAGGCCAGTCTGTTTTGAATGGGTTTAAAAAATAGTGTGGTCCATTGTATCAAAGGCAACCCTTAGATTCAGTATAACTAACACGGCCCCCCTTGTGTTTCACAGATTGCAAATAACTTAAAATCTTCACAAGGG
The DNA here is from genome assembly GCA_028564705.1 of Apricaphanius iberus. NCBI lineage: Eukaryota > Metazoa > Chordata > Actinopteri > Cyprinodontiformes > Aphaniidae > Apricaphanius > Apricaphanius iberus. The sequence continues at coordinate 186,758 of JAPXFQ010002782.1, read as the reverse complement.
CCATGCTGTGGTTCACCCTGAAACCAGGTGGAAATTTCACTGTTACTAAAATTATTAAAGGGGAAGTTAGGATTTTTCATCCTGGACCTTATTTCTAATCGGCATAACGTTCATTTACTCACTTTGGGAAAAGTTTGTATCCATTTGTAATCAATATATATCCATAAAATTCGATTCATGGGGGCACAGCAAGTGCCGCCTCTAAAATAATTATCTGCCACAAAACCTTAATTTCACCAATGTTTTGCTGAGAATTGCTAGCGCCATTCCCCTTCGAATTAGGAGCATCTTAGAGCTGATTTGTTTTAGCTGTGTCCCATGTCATTTTACCGGCTTTTAATCCAACTATAGTTACGTGCAATGTCAATTACGTCACTTCCATGTGGCATCTTGGTTGTCTGAGGGTTTTCACTCTGTGCTTGATGGCGGTCAGTTAGACCGAACTAGTTACTTTGAACATCAACAGGTTTCTTATGTGCTTCCAAATTGCACAAACAAAATGACCAAGTGGACTAAGTTCAACTTCCACAGCCTCTACACAACTTGCTTAGACTACAGCTGCAATGCTTTAGGGCTGCGATGTCACTGAATATCCGGCTTGTGTGAATTGGAATCTGATGAAAAATTGCCAGTAAAAACCTTGGAAGATAATAACAAAGCACCTCCAAAGTACTTTGAACTCTCAGCAATTGCTAAAACACTGCCTATATGGAGTTTCGTGGAAGATAATGCTTTTTTTTTTTTTAAGGCGGCAATCGGCATGCCCCCATGACTCCAATTATATGGATATACTTGTTGGGAATTACAGAAGGATGCTATAATTTGGCTATGAATATTTCTGACTATATTTATGAGGCTAAGGTTAATAAACACAAGGTGAAGGAGTGAGCTCTAGACATCCATTGAACAGCACCTTAGTTGCATGCATGTGGAATAAACGGACAAAAGACTTTCCAAAACAAGAATTTATTTAGAAAAGAAGAAAAATAAGACAAACATTTTAATCAACAAAGCTAGTAACACTAATTACCAACTAACTACCAAAATAAAGAACACAATGGATAAATATGCAAAGGACATACTTTAATGTATTCTTTATTTATTAAATTCTCTAGGTTTCTCCGTGGATGATGGGGGGGCTCAAAAAATGTTAGTCAGTGGCTAACAATAGGCTGCGGTAGCTAACGTGGCCTCATGGCTATTGGGGACACTGGTAGCTCGCTTTTGGCTGGACGTCGGCTCGTCCTTTCCAATTTGTCTAAGCAGCGATCAGCTCCAACCTTCCTTCACTGAACAGTACCATTGGCGGCCTGCCAGCACAGCATTCATCCAACGTCAGCTTTGTAGCAGGGGGTGGAAATGGCTTCCGGCTGGTTCAGATCTGCTACAGGTAGTAGCTTAGCGGCCTCCTTACTCAAGGAAGTCTGTGATACAAAAAGCTTTCTACATGCTTTAGGCAGAACAGTTGAGATTGTTTCATCTGTGATTTGCGATTCACCAGATTACTCAGCAATCTTTCTCTATTTTGGAGTCCTTCCCTCGCCAGCAAAGGAAGGATCTGGATGCAGCAGTTTCTCCCCAATGTGAGCCATTTTACTGCTCACGGCACTAGAGGCAAGGAGGCTGTGAAAAGGGCTTTATAAAGGTTCTATTCTTCTCCTGTGGAGCTAGACTGCGGGTAAGCGCCATCCAATGGCTGTTTGTGGCACAACATCTCATATGAATATCTTGTCCCGAAGGACTCCAAGTGGCTCTAACCTTATCTGGGTGAGTAAATGAAAAACTTTTCTAGAACTGCGCTTAAAAATGGTAAGTAAGGGGGCGGGGGTGTTGCAAACTCATGCGGGTGCCCTGTCTGTTCAAATGAAGTCCATCTGCCCCAAAAAGGGGACTTCTGCAGCTGTTGCTGCGTGCAGATAGAACATCATATTCTTTCTTACTAGACATCTGAACATCTTGATCAGAGGGTGAATATTCCTCTTCTGAGTCTGAGTAAGCCATTAATTGTAAAACTGCTTTGTCTTCATCTGTCAAATTCTGTCCCAGTAAAACTCGCTGTCTATGCTCAGACTGCAGTCACTACTCCCTCGTCTCCAGGACTGGTGGGGTGAGTTTTAAACCATTTCCTTCAAACCTTTCAAAGGTAATACACCCAAAAAGTGTCTTAGATTGAAGTAACAGATGTCACCATCTCCAGGTGTAAACTATGAACTCAGACATGCCAACCACTTGTGATGTGCGGCTTTTTTCACACAACCCCCCCCCCAGCTCCATTACTTTGCATGCAGTAATTTTCCAATTCACTTTCCAGAAATTGGTTTAAAAAAAATTTAATCACAATACTTGAGAAAATATAGACATTTTTTACTGTGTTGGTGTGACGGAAAATTTTATTAATAATGCTGGGAGATTTAGAAAGGTTCAATTCTCTTACTCAGCTCTGAGACAGCTGTCCTGATTCTAGGGTACAAACAAGAACCAATTGTATGTAAACATCTCATCTTGACTTATGACAACTTGTTAAGCAGAGCTCAAATAGATACCGGCCATTTCTTAATGTGAACAAACATAACTGGAGCCTGGATGCAGTGAGAACATTCTATCAATTGTTTATTGGTACAGGTGCTGTATAAATAGGAGGGCACATGGTATAATCACATGACAAACACCTGGTTGAGGAATGCACAGTAATTGGGAGCATAGTCAGGCAATTTATCAACTAACACCCCCACTTGCTCACACATTATTCATCATCAACATAAGCAAAAACAAAGAAACAAGGAAACCAACTGCATTGCATCTTGGCTTGGCTATAACCCAAACAGGAACGTGGAAAAGGTAAGTAGCTTCACTTTTGTAGCTGGTTTAGTCATAAGGTCAGCTACCATCTGATCTGTTGGGCAATACTCCAAAGACACTTCACCATTGTTTACAGTTGATCTTACAAAGTGGTATTTGATATCAATATGCTTACATCTCTGTCTATGAACAGGATTCTTTGCCAGTGCAATTGTGCCTTGGTTATCTTCATAGATCACAGGTACACCATACTGAAAATCATTAAGATATTCAAGCAGTTGAGTCAAATACAAACATTCTTGTGTGGTGACAGCCAATGCCATGTACTCAGCCTCGCATGTTGACAATGCGACAGTTGGCTGCTTTTTGGTCTTCCAGGAAATCAGAGGACCATTCCTACATAGGCTAACACAATAACCAGATGTACTACGACTGTCATTTGCATCACCCGCCCAATCTGCATCACTGTAAGCTATCAATCTTAACCCTTCATCACATTTTCTGTAACAGAGCATCTTGTCATTTGTGCCTTTCAGATATTTCAGTACATGCTTTACAGTTGTCCACTGCTCTTCTGTTGGCTCACTAAAATACTGTGACAGTTTGCTAACAACATAACTGAGATCAGGTCTAGTGCATAAGGTCAGGTAGATTAGGCTTCCCACTGCCTCTCTGTATTTCCGGGGATCATTCAGCTTTTCATCACCATCAGTGTAATTCAACTTTGGTTCACAAGGTGTCGACCTGGGTTTACAGTCCTGCATGTCAAACCTTTGCAGCAATTTGCCAACATAACTCTGCTGTGACATAGTCACACATCCATCACACTGGTCAAAAGTGATACCTAGAAAAATTCTTCAGTTTTCCCAAATCTTTCATTTCGAATTTCTTAGTAAGCATTTCTTTGGCAATTTTTAAAGCTCTCTCATCATTAGCAGCAATTACCAAGTCATCAACCCATATCAATATGATCACTTTCTCATGTTCTGTTTCTCTCTTGTAAACACATTGATCAGCTGGATTCTGTACAAATATGTTTTCACACAGATAATCATGTAACAATTTATTCCAGTTTCGACCTGATTGCTTTAACCCATACAAGGATTTCTCCAGTTTACACACAATTTTCTCATTGGTCTGAGATTTTACATCATAACCCTCTGGCTGCTCCATGTAAATCTCACAATCAATCGGTGCATGTAGGTAGGCAGTTTTAACATCCATCTGATGGAGGTTAAGATCCTCCTGAGCAGCTTTCTGCATCAACACTTTCACACTGGTAAGGTTGGCAGTAGGAGAAAAAGTTTCTCCATAATCTATACCCATCTCCTGGCTATACCCCTTGGCGACATAGCGGGCCTTGTACTTGTCAGATCCATCAGCATTGTTTTTCATCGAATACACCCATCTACCCCCCACTGCTTTCTTACCCTCTGGAAGGGTGGTCAGCGTAAATGTGTTGTTATCTCTCAGTGATTTAATCTCCTCATCCATTGCTTCTTCCCACTCTCTTGAGTTGGATGAAGTTACAGCTTCTCTGAAAGTTTGAGGTACATTGGAAACCATCTTGTAGCAATAATCAATGTTGATCTGAGCTTGATCCCTCTCAACCCCATAGAAGTCTGGCCGCCTCCTCTCTCTACTAGGGTATCTCCGTGGGGAATGTGATTCTACCTTGACCTCAGCTGGCTGCAGGCTTCTCTGGCTTGCGCCTTGCCTAGTCTCTAGGATGTCATGCTGCTTAGGTTTGTCAGGGTCAGGTCTGGTTGTGCTGTACTGTACAAGAACATCATTGTCATCAGACATGTCAACAGTCTCCTGTCCCTCAACATTGGACATGAACCTCACCAGTCTGTGTTTCATCACCTTTCTACTGTCAGGATAATAGACCATATAAGCTGGACTGTTCTTGTCATACCCAACGAACATACCTTTGTCGGACCTTGAGTCTAGCTTCTTCCTGTCCTGTCTATAGGCATAACATACAATACCAAACTTCTGCATCCTGGACACATTGGGTCTCCTTCCTGTCAGCAAAAAGTAAGGTGTCTGTCTGGTACGGTTATTGAAACATCTATTCCTCACTACTGCTGCTGTCTGGACCGCATATGGCCATAGCTCCTTTGCTAACTGGGTTTCCAAGAGCATACATCTAGCCATGTCAAAAAGGGTTCTCCAGTTGCGCTCAGCAGTACCATTCTGGTGTGGTGAGTATGGTGCTGATGTCTCATGTCTGATTCTGTTCTTACGGAGTAGTGCTTGATAACCCTGCCCAGTAAACTCAGTACCATTGTCAGACCTGATACATGTAACTTTCCCATATGGGGCTGTGTCAGCTAGAAACCTCTCTGTGGCTTCCACTGTGTCACTTTTGTGCTTCAGAAAGTACACAAACACTGCACTTGAGTAGTCATCAATAAAGGACAGAGCATACATATAGCCTTCTCTGGATTCGGGATCAATGGGGCCTGCCAAGTCAGTATGTACCAACTCTAAAGCTGACTTGGCCCTCACATCAGGTTTCCTGTTCCTGCTCTGAGTGAACTTGCCTTTAACACACACTTCACATTGCATAGACTTGGATACTTTACCCTTTATTGACATACCATCTACAACACTCTCTAACTTCTGAACATCATCAAAATTGCAATGCCCCAAAATCTCATACCACCTCTGAATATCATGGCAACTCATACATTTATTATCACAGTCATTGTTCTCTGGGACAGTAGGCAAATAAAACAATATTTTATGTTCATGAATGAGAAAACGTGTACCGTCTTTGTACTGCAGAACATCCTCACCCTCCTTGAAGATCACTGTTGCCCCGCTGGAAGTTGCAGCTCTCACAGAGAAGATGTCTTGGGGATAGGAGGGGATGTACAGCGCCTGCTTCAGTGTGGCACTGAGGTGCCGCCCCCTGCTGTCGACTAGACACACTTCTACTTCTCCCCTTCGCTCTGCAACCCCCTTGCACCTTTGCCATCTGCCAGCTCTACGCAGTGCGTCTCAGGCTGGAATGAGTCGTCGAACATCTTAAACTTAGCCAGGTCTGTGATGATATGCGATGTTGCACCGGTGTCCACCATTAACCCCTTTCTGGTGATACCACACGCTGGTCGACGATCACTGGTCACCAGCTTGAAGGCGAAGGTGTTGTCAGTCTCTCCATACGCTCCATGTGCGTTGTCCTTCTGCAGCTGCTGTTTCCGTCCTCCTCGCCATGTGGTATTCTTTCCCTGGGTGTACCACTGTTGACCACGCTGACACCATCTGGCCTTGTGTCCTTTTTGGCAACAACGGAAACACTCAATGTCCTTGCTCTCAGTAACCCGCACCCTTGCTCCTGCTGGGGCACCGGCCTTCCTAGGATGTGCCCAGGCCCCCATGACGTTGTCTTCGGCCCCAACTGTGCGGATACCCTCAGTGTTCTCATAACTTCGCAATTTTGTCTTGAAGTCCGCAAAAGAGATAGTCTCATCGCTTTGAGTGACAAAAATGGAAAAAGGCTTGAATGATTCTGGAAGGCCCTTCAAAACCATTGCAACTAATAGTCCATCACTCAAGACCTCTCCAGCGTTCCTTAGCGCTGTGATTGAGGTCTCGGCACGTATGACATAGTCAGTCACACTCTCGCTACTCAACTTCTGCAGGGAAGTCAGTTCTGTATAGAGACACACAATGCGGGGCTTACCCTTGCCAGCATAATAGTCCCGCAAAATCTTGAGTGCTCCACGCCCGTCATCTGCAGCTTCTCGCATGACCAGGGACAAACTTTTGTCATCGAGAAATTGGATCAATTCAGCATATGCTTCAGCATTCTTTGCTGCATCCTCAGCCAGTGCGTCTGCATCCGCATCCTCAGCAGGCCCATTTAGAATTGTATCCTTTAATTTCTGCAGCCGCAGATGGCCTAAAAACTTTGTCTCCCACAGTTCATAGTTCTTTTCATCTCCATCGAACACAAGGCGAGACCAACGTGAACTTATCCGTTCACTCATGGTGGTAGCACTCCAAACCTGAAAACAAACCGTCTTGCAGTGGCTACTCACGGCGTATCTGCACAACCATCAATGCATCTGGGCCCATAACCTGTTAAGCAGAGCTCAAATAGATACCGGCCATTTCTTAATGTGAACAAACATAACTGGAGCCTGGATGCAGTGAAAACATTGTATCAATTGTTTATTGGTACAGATGCTGTATAAATAGGAGGGCACATGGTATAATCACATGACAAACACCTGGTTGAGGAATGCACAGTAATTGGGAGCATAGTCAGCCAATTTATCAATTAACACAACTCTTATTATCTGGTGTTACACTTATGACAGATCCCTTGAATGTCTTTCTCAGCAGTATACAAAGTGTCCCTTATTGTTATCTATCTCCTGATTGTTTATTGCTGACTACTCAAGTGACATTTCCTCTTCTGTTTGATTATGTATGAAATCATCTGTATGACGTAATGATCGTTCAGAAGCTGATTCAATAGGGTGTGGCTGACTACTTTATATACCCATGCATCTGTGCTGAAGCTTCAGGGTTCCCAGCAGGAGGCCCTCCGTGCAGGTAAAACAAACTATGCACGAATATAGCTGATACGGCCTTGAGCACGTCCGTCTGATATTGACTGGGGGGGGACGCCTGGGTGTTTATGTGGAGACTCTTGTGATTCTGTAAATGTGACTATTGTCTAAAGCTGCGTCCACAATGATCCCAAAAGTACGGTTTCTATTCTGTGTGAATTCTCTTGTGTCTCTTTAAATCTGACTTTTTACTAAAGCCGTGACCACAAACATCACAGGAGAATGGTTAATTTTCTTTGCAGATTTTCTTGGGATGGTTCACATTCCTATACTCTTCGTAATCCTCAGAGACTTCTATTTCTGAAGGGATACAAATCTCAACATCAGTATCAAGATTTGGAATCCAGGTAGATTCACCTTCTCCAAAGTCTTTTACACCAATTGTTCCCATCATCTGGTTACGTGATTTCCTGGTTGTCCAGTTGTCGTCTTTTTGGTGTCTCTGAAGCTGTGAGAACAGAGGGGTCTCTGCATCACCCTCCCTCTTGACTAAAGTAGTAGAAACAGGTAAAGTTGTGGTACTGCTCTCTTTCTTCACATAGAACTGCTTTTCCTCTAGACCAATCAGAACTTCCTTCCTGTAATTTTGCATTATTGACACATAATGCAATGAAAAAGGATTTGCTCGCTTAATGTAGGGGAGATTTCTGTTCAATATGAATCAAAAGGTTGTTTGTTCAGTTTCTTCAGATATTCTATTCACTAGGTAAGGTACTTAATTGGATTGGAGTAGTAGGCATCAAGTTCCTGGATGTGTACTACCACCACAGTAAGCAGCCGGTGGACGCTACGCTATCCCACAATGCAGCAGAAGCCACAACATCTTCGAGCGGTGACCTCCATTGAGACCCCCACAATTTCAGTGTATAAATGTGTAGCGTTCTTACTGATTAATTTTTTGACAACTGATTGATGTTTAACAGGACCACAGATAATTTTACCTAATGTAAACATCTGGCAAAATGGTGGAGCAGTACGTCTGATTTCATGTCTGCTACTTGCTTGTTTGCTCGGAATCTGAATTGAAAACGTTTAAAAGCAAACATTTAAAAAAATAAATTCCTATACAGGTTTGACTAATAAGAGATATCTATAAAATTCGTTCGAATCTTTAATTTTTAAAATAATAGAATTATATTCAAATAACGACATTTGGAGTCAAAGCCCTAGATGAGAAATGAAGTCTGTAACCGTGATGTAGCTTATACCTCTGGAAAGCGTTAAGTCTCAGCTTTCAAAATCTGTTGATGCTGCAAACAGGGGAAGTGTTACGATAATTCAAAGTATAGAAGCATCTTGTGTAAACACAGACACAGCCACTCCAATGGTGCGTTCACACTGCATGCTTTGTCGACATCAAAAAACGCTCAACACAGGCCTATCTCTGCCAGATGTCTCAAACAATGGCTAGACGTTTACGTCAGGCAATGTCACTACAGTCAGAAGCTCTGCTTGCTTGATGCGCCGTATCAAGAGCGTCAAAAGTTCAGCTAGCTCAACTTCTGTAAGCCTGCATACAGTTTGCCAAAAAACACATGAAGGACTCCCAGACTATGAGAAATAAGATTATATGGTCTAATGAGACCAAGATTGAACTTTTTGGTATTAATCCTAAACTGTATATGTTGGAAAAACCAGGCACTGATCATCACCTGCACAATAAAATTCCTACCATGAAGCATGGTGGTGGGAGCATCTCTGGAGAAACCTAAAAGTTGCTGTCCACCAATGACAATCCAATCTGAGAGAACTTGAGAGGATCTGCAAGGAAGAATGGTAGCTAAAGAAATCAACCTGCCAACACAGATGATGCAGTTGAACAATACAATCATCGAGTCCATCCTCACCTCCCCCATCACAGTGTGGTATGCTGGAGCCACCATCAGGAAAAAGGAGACTGCTGCATGTTGTGTTACTGGCGGCAGTCTCCCATCTCTACAGACCCTGTACACCTCCAGGACACTGGGGCGTGCAGGTAAGAACACAGATGAGCCTTCTCATCCTGGAAACAGACTGTTGTGACCGTTTCATTCGGACCACAACCTCTCGTCATAAGAACTTTCTTCCCCTCTGCTGTTAGTCTCATGAAAGATCCCAAGACCCCGTGTTGTGTTCTCTGCACCTTTTTAACGGATCCCCTTCCGTTACTCATGTAGATATCAATCTGTTAATCACATTTTATTTATTTATGGTGTGCTTAGAAGTGTTTGTCTAATCGTTAGGGGTGGGCGGTATGGCAAAATTTTCATGACTGTATTTTAAAAAAACATAACGGTATTTATTTCATACAAGACCGTTCATATCCACATTATCTTAAAAGAATAAAGAATATAAAAATGTGCTTTAAATAGCCCATTTTACTGCCATATGGACTGCATCATGTTTTTTCCAGACACAGGTGAATGATATGAAAATAATTACAATGATTATGATTCTAGTGGGCATTGTTGATTTTCTAAGGCTGAATGTATAATTTTTTTAAAACCTCAGGTTGGCGCAAGGAACAAATTGCATCATCTAACTGCTTTGCATGTAGTACTGAAGAATCCCACTAGGGGGCAGAGTACAGACTCAGACCGGATTTTGGCAAAGAAGAAGTAAAATAAACATGGCGACCATAGGAGATTATTAGCTTGTTAATATTCAGATAACAGAAAAAAAAGACTGCAGAAGTATCGTAGATGGTATGTAAAACATATTTACCGCTATTAATGATTTCTTTCCCTAATAGTTTTGCCGTCGTTCACCGCGTTTACCTACAGACGGTCAAAAAGCACTCAACACTTCCTCCTACTGGTTACTCTCATTGGCGTTTGTAAAAGGTATGCTGTTCGGTTCTCGTTTGACATAAAGCCGATGAACTTTTTAAACTATAGACGAGGCTCCTCTTTTTTGGAATTACTTCATCAGAATTGTGTGCTTCGCTCCTACCAGCAGCTGCACTTAGTTAGAAACTTTATTTTCTACACTGTGTAGCAGTGAAATCCGTCCTGGCTGAAACACTTCCCCTCCTTAAACGTTCCGGAAGTTATCCTATTTATTCACCGGTATAGGGGTATATTAAAAATTCATATAACGAAAATAAACACCGGTTTTCGGTATGAACCGGCATACCGCCCAGGCCTACTTATCGCATGTTTGCACAAAGTACCACAGCAATTTCCTTATGTAAATCTGCTCAACATTTGGCAATAAACCCTTTCTGATTCTGAGGATCCTAAAATCCAGTTGTGGAAAAGTTGTTTCATCAGTCCTAAGAAAACTCATGGCTGTACCAGCTCAAAAGTGTGCTTCTACTGAATCCTGAGCAAAGAGTCAGTGTATTAGAATTTTACTTAAAAATTAGGGCTGAACGATTTTGGAAAATAATCTAATTGCGATTTTTTCCCCCTTCAATATTGCGATTGAATATGCAATTATTTTTGTGGGGCTTTTGTCATGCATTTTTTAGTTAATGCAAGCAAAAATATTGTGTATTATAAACAGGTTTTTATACATAATTTATTCTATTTCATAAGATAGACTTAATATTTGCCTTTGTCTTAAAATAACAACTTTATCTGCTTTTAATCATCACACTCGATGGTCATCGGCGTCGTTCTGCAATCAAGGTTTTCTTCCTTTTGATCCCAGCTAATAATTCCCTCCGGCTGCAGTGTTTTCCTCCGTGTGGTTATCCAGGAAGTAGGATGCTTGAAGGAACAAGCTCTGATTTTTAATTCTCCATCGATCTAATGCACTTTCAGACTCTGGTATGGCTCTGTAGAGCGATTTGATCACAGGTCAGTTGTTGCGAAATACTCCGCTGTTTTCAGTGCTGCTTTAAATTTCTGTCGGCATCAGGTAAAATGTGGCTAAAATGTGTGTGCAAGATTGAATCCTAGCTTATTCATCATGCTTGAACGAGGAATACTTTTGGCTATAAAACCAGTTATAGAACGAATTATTTCCCTGTGCCTTTTTTTTATGTTCGTAAGGAGCGATTCTTTCAAACAGCTCGGTCAGCGATCCCTGTCGGCTGGAAGTTTGTTTACTGGGAATTTAAACATTGGTGGCGGTCAGTTTAGCCGTGCAACTCTCATAGATGTTTTTAGATGTTGATAAAGGTTCGTACTGTAGCCTACCTCGTGAGGCAGCAACAATACCAAGACGGATTCTGTATAATACCTGGCGTTGCGCAGCATCAACGTTTTCATAGCAGATATAATTTCTCACAACTGATGTACTGTTCCTCTTTGGTACCAAATATTGTGCAGTGTTGGATTATGTTAAGCTTTAGGTAATTTTATAATGGGTTAAACTGCAGCGTTTCCTTCTCTCCCTGCATTGTTTGAGCTGTTTGCAAGTCACGTGACTTTACCAGATATGTTTACATCAAGTCAAGTCGCAGCCTTTGCGATTAGGAAATCGCATTTTACCAAATTGCGATTTAATTGCATATGCAATTAATTGTTAATTAATTGCCCGATTAAAAATGGGGATGGGTATCGTTTAAGTTTAATCCGATAACGATGCCGGGGCTCCATATGCATTTTTTTTCTGCAATTATTGCAATTGTTAATCTTGTTTTCCCTCTGTGTTTTCTCTCCATAGAAGCTTCACCTGGTCTGGTTTCCTGTTTAAGCCCAGTTTCTGAGCTAACTTTTCATGCCGTCTCTGGCTACTATAACTGCGTCGTTTCATTGTTTTTTTTTCCGGGCTTGTGAACGCATTTCTTCCTCAGGGAGCAATGAACGACAGAAAGTAAGTTTTGATTAAGTTGTAAAGCTTCTTACTAGAGGTGCAGCTAATTAAATACTCTAGAAAAACATGGAAAGAAAACAGCATTTTTAGTTGTTTACCTACACCTCCTTGTGTTCAAAATCTCCAAAAGAACAGATTAGATAAATTATCCTTTCAATATAAAGTATTTAGTGGCCAAATGCTGCATTAACTACAGATCACGGCGACTATACAGCCGCGTTCTGGTGAAGCGATCTCTGGCTGTTACTGAAACTGACCAATCTGATGCATAAGCTCTTCACTGACGGATAGTTAAAAATTGGGCCTCTACTCCGTGCGTCCTTGCGTAGGTGACGGAGAGCCCTTGCATTGAATTATAATAGCGTTGTGTCAATCAGTCTCCGTCAAAACGGAGAAGCATAAACTAGGCTTTTGCTGCAGCTCCCTGCTGGATGGGGAGCATCGTTTCGGATGATGATCTCATTAACCGAGCACCCTCTATGTCCCAATGTCAAATTTTTACTTTCATATATAAATTACTCTTAAATCAGTTATTTTGTTCTTTTTGTGTCTCTTCTCTGTCTTCTCAAATCCCCTTACGTTCGTGGCAGATGGCCGCCTGTACTGAGTCAGGTTCTGCAGAAAATGTCTTCCTTTTAATCTGAGTTTTCCTCACCACTGTCGCTACATGGTCGCTAAGTGTGAGTGATTGCTGTGGTTGGAGTCTGCATGATCCTGGCACAATATCACGTCAATGATACAACTTAATTTAGTGGGATTCCTTATAAGGAAAAGTTTTAACTGCTTGGAATGCTTGTATAATTGTATTGAAATGACTTTTCTTGTAAAGTGCCTTGAGATGACATCTTTTGTGAATTGGCGCTATACAAGTAAAAGTGATTTCAATTGATAATGTGAGCTCATACAAGCTGATATCTACAAGTTTACTCCATTAAATTATTTCATACTTATTTTATAAATGAAAAAATTTTATTGAATTAAAATGATAAATAATTTTATATATTACAATTCTTTTTAAGAATGTAATTAAATTGGCTTACAGCTAGTGATTAAAATTGTTCATCTAATCACTCACAATTAATATTCCCAATTTTTAGAAACTATAATGTTTGGTGTAAAATGACAAATCCGGATGACGATATTTTATTTAGATTTTTTTATGAAATAAAGGACAGTAATAGATTTTTTTTTTCCAAAATCACATTCACACTTGGCCCATTTAATCTATAGGCAATTTTATTTGTGTAGCAGTTTCGACATAAGGTAAACAAGTTGCTTTACGTGATTCTGTGATCAAGAAACCAAACATAATATAAAACCATACAAAGTAAAAACAGCATTTAGGAATAAAACACAATGAAGAGCACACGGAGCAAGAATATTAGTGGGGGGGGGGGCAGTGTATAGTAAAAGTAAAAACAACAATTTAGCATAAAACATTAAAATTATGAAAACACAGATAAATTAAAATGGTCTTATTTAAAGTCAGCTTTAAAGATATGAGTTTTAAGTTTTCCTTTAAAGCAGCTCAGAGTTTGAATGGCTTTGCAGTCATCAGGAGGTTTATTCCAGATAAGGGCAGGACTCAAACTGAAAGCTGCTTCTCCGTGTTTGTTTCTGATTGTAGCGATTATTAATAAGTTAGTTGAACGACCTTTAGTGGTCTGTCGGGGGGTCACTGTTAAGACAGCAGGTCTTCCATCATATTTTGGCACTAAGCCATTCAATGATTTATAAACTAGTAGGAGTATTTTGAAGTACATTCTCTGAGCTACATGGAACCAGTGTGAGGTCTAGGCAAACTGCATAAGATTTTCTGTAACCCGGGCTTTCCACCTGACGAGTCAGCTGCATGTAACAGGAGCAGCACGTTTCACATGCATATTCAGCTCCTTGGTCCTTTCCACCGGGGGCATATGAGGTACGTAGCAGCAGGGAAGCAGCCGTCACAGAGAGAGCACGAAACAGTATTTATTTTGGCAAGTTCATTGTACTTTAAGTATTAAAACGTCAAGGCCCATTTATTTTAGCTTGCATAACTGGCAAGGGTGCATATAGAATGGTGGGGAATTCACATTCAAAAGTAGGATAAACTCACCGTCTTGCCCTATAACAGCAGATACGTCACTCCATGCTTTATCCTTCTGGATGTTGTCTTTATAAAAAGTGTGACTGGGGTCAAAAAGGATTGAATGCTTCTCCACTTCAATGATTAACTGGTTGTCGTCATTGTTGAAACACATATTAGACTCTCCAGAGAGGCACAGACTCCTCACCGGGCCGCCCAGGTAGAAAACTTTTTTTTATTAAATAAAGCAACCGGAAAGCAGCATGTTTCTTTTATCTTTCTGGTGCAAAGGGTTCTATTGACTACAACGAGGCTATCAGCTGCATATGACGTGCTGCTGACGCGTCTGGTGAAAAGGAGGGGTGAAAGTAACCATTTCGTATTAGTAGACAACCCTAAACATCCTCATCATGAGACTAACCTACACCAAGAGGGTTTTCATTCAGAGGTTTAAACTGTAGTAGAGGAAACACTGAGCTACCTATTGAGGTACTTATTCAGGGAGAGATCACCCTTTTCACACTGGGAGTACATGCCAGAGCTCTACTTAAGGCCATATACTTATATTTCTCCTGCTGATAAAGATTTGGATAGTATTAGGGCTGGGTGATAATTCGATAGCAAAATATATCGAGGATAGATGTGTGGTCCGATAGAAAAAAAAGGGGGTCGATAAAAAAGTTCGATAGAAAAAAAAAGTTCCCCCTCGTTTTTTCATTATACCCTATCGGGCAGCTTAATACAACAATCATTACTTATTCCAAACAAATCATTGACAATGGCCCACGCAGCTCTGTCAGCCACCCTCTCTCCTTTCAAACCACAAAAAGGATGAAATGATTTGAGCTGAAACAGAATTTAACCGTAGCTTCGGCGCGCTCAGACGTAACAACAAGGAAGCAGCAGAGGACATTGTCCCGGGTAAATAAAGGTTACGTCCTGTTTTGAACCGATCCTCGATGCACTAAAACACTAAACGCAGCAATAATGAACGAAATATAAAACTACGGTCAGCTGTTTTAAGCAGGACTTCCCTCTCCAGCTCGCTACGAATCTCTTACAGACACAGGAAACGTACCCAGGTCACGTCGCGTTGCTAACATCTGTGGCTGTTAAAATCTCCCCTCGGTTCTGCTCCCGGTCCTCAGAAGCGAAAAAACGCATAAAAAAACACAACAGGGGTTGGATAGACCTGCTGGCTTCAGCTCTCATTGACTGAGCTGCAGTGGTGGAGCCCATCAACACTGGTGAGTAGCTAGTTAGCTTTAGCCCACAGCTGAAGAGAATTTGACTAAACTTTATTGACAAACTACTTTAAGGGTTTCGTCCATTAATATTATAAAGTGTCATAAAAGTTTAAAAGATTAAAAATAATAAAAATAAGCCTTTAATTTAAATTACTAACATAATTTTAAAATATATATATATATATATATATATATATATAATGGTTAATAATATTACTTTTTACTTTTGGGCACTTAAAATATAGTTTTTACATGATGTAATTTTTTTTATCGATAATTATCGATATCGATCAATATGACTGTTTTTTTTATCGATAAGCTTTTTTTCTATATCACCCAGCCCTAGATAGTATAGGAAGATGTGTGGTCTCTTATGAAAAAAATACAACCAATGTATAGCGAAGCAAAATATGTGAATAAACTTAACCTGTGGATATCCCGTTTGTGTTAAACATCTCACAAATCAAATGTAATATAGACTTCGTGATCAAATGTCAATTTATAATTTTCCCACAAGTCAACACTTTCCAGTTTATCACTGTTAACATTAAGAATTAATGCTTTTATTGTAAAGGTCTACACAGCTACGTCCGCTAATGAGTTAACACTAATTTTAGTCACGATTTTTAAAAGAAGAAATTTTATATTTTGAAACAAAAATACCTTCCCCCTTTGTAGATTCTTATCTTTGTTCACACTTTCACTTATACTATTTTTTTTCTTTACATGTATCACAGTAGAATAATTAATGTCTGGCATGGATTCTCATGTGTCTATTTAAATGCGACTTATAATTAAATCTATTTCCACATACATCACAGCCGAACAGTTTACGATCAGTGTGGATTCTCTTGTGTTTAACTAAATCAGACTTTTGACTAAAGCTGTGTTCACAAAGATCACAACAGAATTGTTTCTTTCCTGTGTGGGTTCTCTTGTGTTTTTTAAAATAGGACTTATCACTAAAGCTGTGTCCACAACGATCACAGCAGAAAGGCTTCTGCCCTGTGTGGGTTCTCTTGTGTCTGTCTAAATGTTGCTTTTGACTAAACCTTTGTTGACAAAGATTACAGAAGAATGGTTTCTCTCCTGTGTGGATTATTTTGTGCTTTTTTAAATTTGACTTGTCAGTAAAGCTTTGTCCACAAAGATCACAGAAAAAAGGCTTCTGTCCTGTGTGGATTCTCGTGTGTCTTTCTAAATTTGATTTGATACTAAAGCTGTGTCCACAATGATCACAGCAGTACGGTTTCTCTCCTGTGTGGATACGGTTATGCCTGACTAAATCTGACTTTTTCCTAAAGCTGTGTTCACAAAGATCACAGCTGAACGGTTTATAATCAGAGTGGATTTTCTTGTGTTTGCCTAAATCAGACTTTTTCCTAAAGCTGTGTTCACAAAGATCACAGCTGAACGGTTTATAATCGGAGTGGATTCTCTTGTGTTTGCCTAAATCAGACTTTTTACCAAAGCTGTGTCCACCACGATTGAAGCAGAAAGGCGTCCGTCCTGTGTGGATTCTTCTGTGTCTGTCTAAACTTAACTTAAGACGAAAGCTCTGTCCACACAGATCACAGCAGTACGGTTTTTCTCCTGTGTGGATTCTATTGTGTCTGTCTAAATGTGACTTTCGACTAAAGCTGTGTCCACAAAGACCACAGCAGAAAGACTTCTGTCCTGTGTGGATTCTCTTATGTCTGTCTAAATTTGACTTTTGACTAAAGCTTTGTTGACAAAGATTACAGAAGTATTGCTTTTCTCCTGTGTGGATTCTCTTGTGCTTTTTTAAATTTGACTCATCACTAAAGCTTTGTTCACAAAGATCACAGCAGAAAGGCTTCTGTCCTGTGTGGATTCTCGTGTGCCTTTCTAAATTAGACTTTTTCCTAAAGCTGTGTTTACAAAGATCACAGTCGAATGGTTTATAATCAGTGTGGATTCTGTTGTTTTTGCCTAAATCAGACTTTTTACTAAAGCTTTGTCCATCACGATTACAGCGGAATGCTTTCTGTTCTGTGTGGATTCTCTTGTGTCTTTCTAAATCTGATTTTTGACTAAAGCTGTGCCCACCAAGATTGAAGCAGAAAGGCTTCCGTCCTGTGTGGATTCTTTTGTGTCTGTCTAAACTTAACTTACGACGAAAGAGGTGTCCACACAGATCACAGCAGTACGGTTTTTCTCCTGTGTGGATTCTCATGTGTCTGTCTAAATGTGACTTTTGACTAAAGCTGTGTCCACAAAGACCACAGCAGAAAGGCTTCTGTCCTGTGTGGATTCTCTTGTGTCTGTTTAAACTTGAGTTTTGACTAAAGCTGCGTCCACAATGATCACAGCAGTACGGTTTCTCTCCTGTGTGGATTCTCTTGTGTCTGTTTAAATCTGACTTTTTACTAAAGCCGTGACCACAAACATCACAGGATATTGGTTCATTTCCATTGCAGATTTTCTTGGGATGGTTCACATTCCTGTACTCTTTGTAATCCTCAGAGACTTCTATTTCTGAAGGGTTACAAATCTCAAAATCAGTATCAAGATTTGGAATCCAGGTAGCTTCACCTTCTCCAAAGTCTTTTAGACCAATTGTTCCCATCATCTGGTTACTTGATTTGCCGGTTGTCCTGTTGTTGTCTTTTTGGTGTCTCTGAAGCTGTGAGAACAGAGGGGTCTCTGCATCATCCTCTCTCTTGACGAAAGAAGTAGACACGGGTAAAGTGGTGGTATTGCTCTGCTTCACATACAGCTGCTCTTCCTCTAGACCAATCCCAACTTCCCTCAATTCTTCTTTGATGTAGGAGGATTCTGGGACCTGCAGGACACCAGGACTCTTTTCTTGAGGAGCTTTTAATTTAACCAGCAGCACCGGTTTAACATCTGAAGAAACACAATATGGATATAGTGAACAAATGTAATTTTGCATTGTTGACGCATATAATGCAATGAAAAACAATTTGCTCCCTTAAAGTACGGCTGATTTCTGTTCAATATGAATGAGAAGGTTGTTTGTTCAATTTTAGTTTCTTCAGATATCAATTTACCACTAGGTAAGGTACTTACCTAGGTACACACCTAATTGGATTGGAGTAGTACGTATCAAGTTCCCGGATATGTACTACTGCCACAGTAAGCAGACGTGAAGGCTAAGCTATCCCACAATGAAGCGAAAGCCCCAAAATCGTAAAGGAAGAGTGACCTCGGACTACCAGGAACTGTCAACCATTGACCACGGCACAATTTGAGGATATAAATGTAAAAGTGTGGCATTGTTACTGATTTCTTGTAACTAAACTAAACATCCGGCAAAAAGCGGGAGCAGTAAGTCCGATTTTATGTCTAGTACTCGCTTGTTTGCTCGGAATCTGAATAGAAAACGTTTATAAATACATTTACATAAAACAATCCCCATACAGGTTCGAATAGTAAGAGATCCCTAAAAATTTTTTCGAAAATCTTTCATTTTTAAAATTGAATTATATCCCAAAAAACGACATTCGGAGTCAAAGCCCTAGATGGGAAATGAAGTCCGTTACAGTGATGTAATGCATACCTCTGAAAAGCGTAAAGGATCAGTTTTCAGAATCCGTTGATGGTGCACTCGGTCGAAGCGTTACAGTAATATAAAGTATAGAACCATTTTGTGTCAGCAAAGACACAGGTGCTCTAATGGTGTGTTGACATCAAAAAACGCTCACAAAGTGACTAGTTTGACGACTATATGGGGCTGGACAATTTAGAAGAAGAGCATATCGATAAAGGAATATTCCTATTGATCGAGATCGATATTTATCGATACATATCAAAATGTAGTGCCTCCCAGTCATTTTTTTCTTCAGTTAATTTTAACTAAGACTTAAATTCATAAATTTTTCAACCACTTATTTTTATCATAACTAAGTTTGTAAATCAAACAAATCAAGAGACCTGGGGCCGTTTTCACAAAGACTTATCTTACCGCTAGGTGTTACTCCTAACTCGCACTAAAAGGTCTTACGTAGGAGTTGTCGTCTAAAACCTATTCACAAACGCACTAAGAGCTAGTTTTACGTAGGACAAATCCCTAAAAGTAAGTTAAGAGTGACGTCCCGTTGCTATGGAAAACGTCCTGTACAATGCATGAGTAAATAAACGGACAGCAGTGTGATTGGTTGTTGAATGACACGTGTTATGTGGTAAAACATGTAAAATATACCTTTTTTTTTTATAAACATGGTTTGCCATACAGGTGGAGCAGCCGGTGTTGTACCATTTTCTGCGACCATAATATTCTGTGACTCTGGGGGGCACTTTTCTGCTGATTACTCAAAACATTGTGCCACTTTCTAAAAATCATGAATGCCACTAATAAAATCTGATATGAGCTGAACATTGTTTTGCAAAGGGTATGGAAGGGTCCCAAAATATGATAGGACATGTAACTTGTAAGAATTGGTGATCCTAAATGGGTCGGGTCAATACGGCCTAAAATGGTGGTATTTCCATTACCATCGGTGGAGGGTGAGGACATAGACGGGCTCATCTCAACAACACATCCAGCAAAAAGCAGTCACAAAGTCATCATGAAAACTCAGATCCTCTCCAAAAAAAAAACAAAAGGCTTTTGACTCACCGAACATCTCAGACATCCATTAATACATGCGTCCAGCTAGGTTCCTCAAACCAGTACTGATCTAACCAGCGATCATCCAGTCTGTCTAGAGTCTGACTCTATAGTCTTCCAGTCTGATCTAGCCATCTCCCGCACTGGATGCCGCATCTTCTTGGTCCTGCCGACTTTGCTCCGACCAGAACAGCATTCCTCTCTGCCACCTGACAGAACCCCCCACCAGCCGGTATGTAGCCTCCCCCCAAAGCAGAAACTTCTTGGATGGTCTGTTAGTGTAATCAACACCACAGCAAGCCGTCTTTGTTCAATAATTGCAGATTTAACATCCAAAACCGATTAAAAACTGCAGAGGCAACTGATAGTGGAGTTGAGAAACACCAAAGGAATGAAGTCTTTACGTTAGTCCGAGGCTGTGAAGACCTTCCCCGCAAGCAGAGGAGGACAGCAGACTACAGATCAAGCTATTAGCTACAGTTAGCCACCAGCTAGACGGACATGTCAATCAAAAGGCCACGCCCCTATCATACCCCTCATAATTTCAAGATTAAATTACAAATAAACCGAGAAGTTAGAAAAAAATTCACCCCCTTTCAAAGTTGTCATGATGGTAAACCTGAACTATCTAACCTAAAATGGTTTTTTGAACCAGCCTGTAAACATGTTTATTTTTGCTGTAAAGTTGGCCTTATTAACTTGGGAGTCAATGAGAATTCTCTCCTTTAAGTTGTGTAGACTGTCTGCAACTCCCTGCTCATTCTCACCTTGCCCTCCACAACCTACTATGATAGAAGACAGTCAGCTTATACGTTTACAGCCAATTACCCCAAACAACTCAAGTACACTAAGCCCGAAGCATAAAAACAGATTTTATTTTAAGGAAACGGATCCCCTTCCTTCACTCATGTAGATAATCTGTTTATCACATTTTTTATTTATTTATTGTATGTTTAGAAGTGTTTGTCTTATATGTTTGCACAAAGTACCAAAACAATATTCTTATGTAAATGATTCGGACGATGCTCCCATTAACCAAGCACCCTCTATGTCCCGTTGCCAACTTTTTACATTCTTCAATATATAAATTACTCTTAAATCAGTTCTTTTTGTGTCTCTTCTCCGTCTTCTCAAACCCCCTTACGGTGTGTCCACACCAAATGCAATAGAAGCAACTAGAGCTTCAGGTTGACACGTGAAGTCAATGGAGAACTGGGATGAAGCGAGACTTGGGGTCCCGCGACACTTCAGACGCAGATTTGCATCACAAAAAAGCTTTTCTGCCTGATTTGCGGGAACAAGTCGCACTACCGACGCGATGGAAAATTAGTGCTGCATTTTTTATGTGGTGCATTTTGTGCATTGCCGTTCATACAGTCTACCGCTCGAATCTGAACTCCAGCGTCAAATCGCACCGTGACAACCAATCAGGGGACAGAGTGTCAGTGATTCTGTGACTGTCATGGAGTCACAGCCTCAGCAGGACATGGAGGAAATACTGAAACACCATGGCTAATCACCCCGAGCTACGTGACACAAGCAGTTTTCAATACAAAGATAGGAAAAAATATATATATAAATAGGTCAAACTATTTAGACAGGAAAGCTCTTAAGAGGTTTGTGGGTGGCTCTTATAAGAGCTGTTGTTGCTGTAAAAGCACCCCTCGGCCTAGAAGTAAGCCTTAAATGGCCCCCTCACCTGGTTTCCTGGTAGTAGCTCCCGCACCACGTCCCACGCTGCTCAAATATTATAAACTTTTACGAACCGCAGACGGATGGACAGCTGCTCAGAAATGTAGTTGGTGTGTCGGCAGGCGAAGCTTGAACTTTCACGGCACAAACTGGGCAAGCAGGTCACGTTCTCCAGGAGCCGGTGTTTATGAGAGGGTGCTTGCTGGTGTTTATGGATCCCTCCGGTGTTTATGGACTGTATCTGTGGCTCACCAAACCCCCATTGCAGCGGTCCCAGCTCTACCGGAGGGCAGGCCGAACACATAATCCTCTCTGTCCTCCGCCAGATCGGAGACCATAGTCCATAATCCACCTCCAGATGCACTCTGGCCCCAGCTCTGCTATTTTAAGCGCATCCGGTTTGCTTTGTACAAGCTTCAAAGTGCGAATGTGCACGCGAACAGCTAGGCGCGTGTTGCGTTTTTTGGTCGCTTTATCGCGTTTAGTGTGGACACACAGTTACATTTGTGGAAGATCACTGCTTGTACCGAGTCAGGTTCTGCCTCAAATGTCTTCCTTTTAATCTGAGTTTTCCTCACCCCTGTCGCTACATGCTTGCTCAGTGTGAGGGATTGCTGTGGTTGGAGTCTGCATGATTAGGGCACAATATCATGTTGATGATTCAAGTTATTTAACTGGGATTCCTTATATAGAAATGTTTTAAAGGGCCTATATCATGCAAAATCCAGTTTTTGGCGTTTTCAACCATATGGTAGTGCAATTATCTCATAAAAAACACAACCAGAGTGGTTTTTGGCTTAATCACGCATGTTTGAGTAATCCTCCTGAATTCTGCTCTCTGAGTATCTGCCCCTCCCTCTCCTAGAAATTGGTTGAGTTCAACTAGTGACATCACTGGCTGAAAGTTGAGTGCTAGAGGTGTCTGCACCTCCCCTGCAGGCAGAGAGACTTACTCCTGGTAAATTTTCAAACACACCCTCGTCCTTCCTCACAGCTAATGGCTGCTTCAGTTTTTGGCAGCTTAAAACACTTTTGTTGGATTTTTTTACTTTCTCTGTGAAAACGCCTATTTGGCTGCATGGATTAAAGGATTTTATTCTACATTCCTAAATAACAGCAGCTGGATCAAAGAACAAAGCTGCCTGATGGACATAGAAGTGGCTATATTCTAATGTGTGTTAGCCATTTATCAAACGGCTTATGTGATCTTATAACAGCATTGTGTGGTTAATGAATTGATCTGTAGCATCTCAGAATGTACAGTAAATGGGTGCAAACACCACCCACGGCTTTTTTATATACTGGGCTGGAAAAATTTTCTTAGTGGACACAGCTGTGTTGGGTTGGGCTCTGTCTATAGCCTCGAGATTTAGCAAATGAAATAGGCTTTATTGACTACTTTTTTTTGTTTGTTTTTACCAAAAATAAATAAACCAAACGTCTGAGCCCTTAATATGACAGAGTTTCATAGTGGTACTGTGTGCTTTTCAAATTATTTGTGAGAATACCGTTTGTGATGAAACTTAGCACCGTTTGTGTCAGTTTGATCTGCTCCTGGCTCTGCCGCGCGGTGTTGGGGTGCAGGAGGCAGGTTTAAAGAGAAACGAGCCGTTTCACTTCGTGATCTAACGTTAACTACAGGATAGAGGGAAAATTTCACGACAAATTAATACTGTATTAATTACACCAACGGTAACATTTTATCATATACATTTCTACCCCAGAAGTTGTAAGCTGTAAAATAGCATAATGTAGTCCCTTTAACTGATTGGAATGCTTGTAAAATTGTATTGAAATGACTTTTCTCGTAAAGTGCCTTTAGATGACATAGTTGACATGTGAATTGCTGCAATATAAAGTGAATTGAATTAATTATGTGTGCTTATACAAGCTGATAACTGCAAGTTAACTTCATTGAATTATTTCATACTTATTTTATAAAATTAAAAACTACGTACTTAATTAAAATGATAGAATTTATATATTGCAATTGTTTTTGTTTATAAGAATGTAATAATTAAATTGGCTTAAAACTAACAATTCAAATTGTTAATCTAATTAATCACAATTAACATTCCCAATTTTGAAAAAATTAAAATGTTTGGTGTATAATGACAAATCCGGATGACGATATTTTATTTACATTTTTTATTTAATAAAAGACAGTAATACAATTTTTGTTTTGAACTACAAAATCACATTCACACTTGGCCCATTTAACCTATAGGCCAGCCAGGGCAATTTTATTTGTGTAGCACAGTTTCGACATAAGGTAATTCCAGGTGCTTTACGTGATTCTGTGGTCAAGAAACTAAACATAAGATAAAACCATAGAAAGTAAAAACAGCAATTAGGAATAAAACACAAAGATAACACAGAGCAAGAATATTAGCAGTGGGAAAAAGCCAGTGTTTAGTAAAGGTAAAAACAACAATTTAGCATAAAACATTAAAATTATGAAAACAGAGAGCAATTAAAATAGTTTTGCAGTCATCAGGAGGTTTGTTCCAGATAAGGGCAGCACTGAAACTGAAAGTTGCTTCTCCGTGTTTGTTTCTGATTGTAGCGATTATTAATAAGTTAGTTCAACGACCTGAGTGGTCTGGGGGGGTTACTATTAA
This sequence comes from Apricaphanius iberus, assembly GCA_028564705.1. Taxonomy (NCBI): domain Eukaryota; kingdom Metazoa; phylum Chordata; class Actinopteri; order Cyprinodontiformes; family Aphaniidae; genus Apricaphanius; species Apricaphanius iberus. The sequence goes on along the minus strand of JAPXFQ010002782.1, from coordinate 162,405 downwards.
GACAGCAGGTCTCCCATCATATTTCAGAGCTAAGCAGTTCAATGATTTATAAACTAGGAGTATTTTTAAGTCCATTCTCTGAGCTACATGGAACCAGTGCGAGGTTTAGGCAAACTAACTGAATAAGATTTTCTGTAACCCGGGCTTTCCACCAGATGAATCAGCAGCATGTTACAGAAGCAGCACGTTTCACATGCGTATTCAGCTCCTTGGTCCTTTCCACCGGGGGCATATGAGGTACGTAGCAGCAGGGAAGCAGCTGTCACAAAGAGAGCATGAAACAGTATTTATTTTGGCAATTTCATTGTAGTTTAATTATTAAAACATCAGGGCCCATTTATTTTAGCTTGCATAAGTGAAAAGGGTCCATATAGAATGGGGGGTTAAAAAATTCACATTCATAAGTAGGATAAACTCACCATCTTGCCCTATAACAGCAGATACGTCACTCCATGCTTTATCCTTCTGGATGTTGTCTTTATAAAAAGTGTGATTGGGGTCAAAGAGGATCAACCAGTCGTCATCATTGATGAAACACAAATGAGACTCTCCAGTGAGGTACTGACTTCTCACCGGGCCGCCCAGGTAGTGACTTTTCTTAAGTAAACCAACCGGAAAGCAGCATGTTTTATATTTTCAAAATTTCCGGATGCCAAGTGGTCGGATTTCCTGTCTTTTCCTATCAAAAATGTCAAAATTTACACGTTTCAGAGGCGTACCACGTAGATAGGACTGCCGCGTATATTTAAAAAAGTACTACGCCATGACGCTTCTTAGACGGAGCAAACTTGTGCTGCTTACACCTCCGGTGGAAAGGGTTCTACAACGGAGGCAGTCAGGTGCGTATGACGTGCTGCTGGTGTAACATGCTGCTGACGAGTCTGGTGGAACGCAGTTGTGAAGCTGACCATTTCTTATTAATAGACAACCCTGAGAATCCTCATCATGGGACTATCCTACACCAAGAGGGTTTTCAGTCAGAGGTTTAAAGTGTTTTGCTGCAACACAGACTGCTACTGTAGTAGAATAAACATTGAGCTACCGATTGAGGTCCTTATTCAGGGCAAGTTCACTCTTTTCACACTGGGAGTAGATGCCAGAGCTCCACTTAAAGCCATATACTTATATTTCTTCTGCTGATAAAGGTTTGACATGTGAGGAGGACGGTAAACTTATGTGTGGTCTCCTATGAAAAATAATAAATACAACTAATGTAGAGCAAACCAAATTATGTGAATAAACTTAACATGTGGGTATCCCCAGTTTGTGTTAAACATCACATAAATCGAATGTCATGTAATTATGTATGTATAATGTAAGTAATCAAATGTTAGAATTTACCATTTTCCCATAATTAAATACTCAGATAAATCTCTGTGGCTACTAGCAAGACGTATATGACAGCCGAAGCAGATGGAAAAGGAAAATTCCAGCTGAAAGCGTATTAATTTAATCATATCAACTGAAGCCCAATAGGTCAATAACATTCACTCATATCATTTATGCACACACATCACAATGCACAACAATCCGTTGGCTGAATATCATCGGGGTGATATTCTGTCCATGCATCAACTGCGTTAAGAAATTAATTCTGTTAATTCTATGAATTCATCGACCCATGTTAAGGTGTTAATTTTGACAGCCCTACTTAAAGCACATCTGCACACGTCACCGGGGCTAATTTATATATTACCAGCAGCTCCCTGGTGGCTGATGTCCCTATCATAATTGCACACTGTGCAAAACGCATGATAAGAAAACTTACAAGGGTCACAACCACGGCCGCTGTTCTTGATATTTATTCAAACTTTTTCTGAAAGGGATGGACCCTCTTCTTTTTGGAAGGTCTGGTGCAGAACATGATCGATATATTTGCTCCCAAAATCATTATTTTTCTTTTTTCACTTAGAATGTTTCCACTGTGAAAGTAATGGTAAGTATAACAGTTCACATTTACAAAAAGTTGTCAGGTCGACCAACACAAACACACTTTACCTGTTTAAGAACCAGCTGCAGCGACTGAGGAATGGAGGACAGAGAGGCAGAAATGACCAGTTATACTCCGTTTTTCTACATGCAGCCAATATCTCATTTAAAACAGATATTAGCAATAACCCGGTCACGCACAGTCATGTAAACGCCGGGGGGGGGAAAAAATGAATACACTCATGTATGGGTTTTTAAAAACCAGAATATTACCCCTGGGACCTTTTCTAACCCATAATATCTGGTCATGTAACTGTGGCATTGATTTGTGTTGCATGTAAACGGGTTATTCTGGATGCCTCAGAAACCCGAATAGTGACCTTAGCTGGACTATAACCTAAATACTTGCAGCATGTGAACGCAGTCATTGACTGGCCGAAATTGCTTCACCACTTTGCTGCATTATATTATCTGACATTAGTACAACATGTGCACATTTGCCACGGAACTCAAAAGTCTGCACTTTTTTGCATATTTTAGAGGGACGAGTCGTACGCTGGTACGACACGTCCCTCGAAAAACCTGCCAAACTTTGTACAGGTCGGCAGGTTTGGTAAAACAATAAGTGATCATTTCTGCAACTGTGACTCAAAATTGTGCGACTTTAGAGCAACAGTTGAGATAAATTTTCAGAGCAAATTTGATATTTTGAAAAGAATATTCTTCCCCCTTTGTGGATTCTCATTTTGTTCACACTTTCACTTAACACTATTTTTTTCTGGATATGTATCAGTAGAGTAATTAATGTCTGGCATGGATTCTCATGTGTCTATTTAAATGCGACTTTTGACTGAAGCTGTGTCCACAAAGATTACAGCAGAATGGTTTCTCTCCTGTGTGGATTCTTTTGTGCTTTTTTAAGTTTGACTCATCACTAAAGCTTTTTCCACAAATATCACAGCAGAAAGGCTTCTGTCCTGTGTGGATTCTCTTGTGTTTGTCTAAATGTGCCTTCTGACTAAACCTGTGTCCACAAAGATCACAGCAGAAAGGCTTCTGTCCTGTGTGGAGTCTCCTGTGTCTGTTTAAATGCGACTTTTGACTAAAGCTGTGTTCACAAATATCACAGCTGAACGGTTTATAATCAGCATGGATTCTCTTGTGTTTGTCGAAATAAGACTTTTTACTAAAGCTTTGTCCATCAAGATTACAGCGGAATGGTTTCTGTTCTGTGTGGATTCCCTTGTGTCTTTCTAAATGTGATTTTTGACTAAAGTTGTGTCCGCCAAGATTAAAAGAGAAAGGCTTCCGTACTGTGTGGATTCTTTTGTGTCTGTTTAAACTTGACTTAAGACAAAAGCTGTGTCCACACAGATCACAGCAGTACGGTTTCTCTCCTGTGTGGATTCTCTTGTGTCTGTCTAAATGTGACTTTTGACTAAAGCGGTGTCCACAAAGATCACAGCAGAAAGGCTTCTGTACTGTGTGGATTCTCTTGTGTCTGTTTAAACTTGACTTTTGACTAAAGCTGCGTCCACAATGATCACAGCAGTACGGTTTCTCTCCTGTGTGGATTCTCTTGTGTCTGTTTAAATCTGACTTTTGACTAAAGCACTGACCACAAAGATCACAGGAGAATTGTTCATCTCCTGTGCGGATTCTCTTTGTATGGTTTAAATTCCTGTGCTTTTCGTAATCTTCAGGCACATCTATTTCTGACGGGTTGCACATCTCAACACCAGTATCAAGATTTGGAATCCAGGTAGATTCACCTTCTCCAAAGTCTTTCATACCAGTTGTTCCCATCATCTGGTTACTTGATCTGCTGGTTGCCCAGTTGTCGTCTTTTTGGTGTCTCTGAAGCTGTGAGAACAGATGGGTCTCAGAGGCATCCTCCTCCTTCTTGATGAAAGTAGTAGACACAGGTAAAGTGGTGGTACTGCTCTCCTTCTTTACATAGAGCTGTTCTTCCTCTAGACCAATCAGAACTTCCTTCAATTCGTCTTTTATGTGGAAAGACTCTGGGACCTGCAGGACACCAGGACTCTTTTCTTCAGGAGCTTCTAATTTAACCAGGAGCACCGGTTTAACATCTGAAGAAACACAATACGGATATAGTGAACAAATGTAATTTTGCATTATTGACAAATATAATGTAATGAAAAAGGATTTGCTCCCTTAAAGTAGGGGATATTTCTGTTCAATATGAATCAGAAGGTTGTTTTTTCAATGTTAGTTTCTTCAGATATCAATTTACCACTACGTACGGCACCTACATGGAATGGAGTAGTAGGCATGAAGTTCCCGGACGTGTACTACCACCACAGTAAGCAGCTGGTGAACACTACGCTATCCCACAATGAAGCAGACGCCCCAAAATCGTAGAAGACGGGTAAACCTCAGCTACCAGGAACTGTCAAACATTGACACCGCCACAATTTCGGCATATAAATGTGAAAGTGTAGTGTTACTGATTACTTTTGTTTTTTGACAACTGATTAATCATTTAAGTTGATAAGTTAAAGTTTAGCTGGACCACAGATGACCTCACCTAACATACATCCGGCAAAATGGTGGAGCAGTATGTCTGATTTCATGTCCAATACTTGCTTGTTTGCTCAGTCTGAATTGAAAAAGTTTACAAGCAAACACATTTACAAAAACTAATTCCCATAGAGGTTTGGATATTAAGAGATCCATAAAATTAATTGGAATATTTTTTATTCTTAAATATAATCAAATTATATTCCAATAACAACATTCGGAGTCAAAGCCCTAGATGGGAAATTGCGTTCATTACATTGATCTAGCTTATACCTCTGGAAAGTTTTCGCTTTTAGAATTCATTGATGGTGCAAACGGTTGAAGTGTTATGGTGTTAAAACAGACACAGACGCTCTAATGGTGCGTTCACACCGCACTAGGAATGGGTACTGAAACGCTGTATTAAATCGGCCCCTGGGCTGATTCTGACAGTAAACCCGGACCGATAAGCTTCAGCCTTATCGGTCCTCTTAACGGTAAAATTTAGGTCGTATTCATCTTTTGCGGGAGATTAAAACACAAGCCAAACACTGTATTAGCAGTCCGCTCCCCCTTAAAAAACACACCGTGGGAACTGATGGTGGGAGGAGCGCCTGCTGCGCTCGTAGTTACACAGACACAATGGCAGAACGAACGAAATTATCCAAACTTTGGCTTCGTTTTACAAAAATCGAAGCCGACAATGCACGCTGTCACAAATGCAATAAAAACTTTTTGCTTGTAAAGGCAAGAACACGAGTACTTTGACCAAATACCTTGCAAAAATACACTAAATACAGTTGAGGCCAAAAGTTTTTAGAATTACACAAATATACGTTTTCACAAAGTTTGCTGCTAAAACTACTTTTAGATCTTTATTTCAGTTGTGTCTGTGATGTACTGAAATATAATTACAAGCACTTCATAGGTTTCAGAGGCTTTCATCGTCAATTACATAACATTTATCCAAAGAGTCAGTGCGGTGTTGGCCCTTCTTTTTCAGGACCTCTGCAATTCGACTGGGCATGCTCTCTATCAACTTCTGGGCCAAATCCTGACTGATAGCAACCCATTCTTTCATAATCACTTCTTGGAGTTTGTCAGAATTAGTGGTTTTTTTATGTCTACCCTCCTCTTGAGGATTTACCACAAGTTCTCAATGGGATTCAGATCTGGGGAGTTTCCCGGCCATGGACCCAAAAGGTCAACATTTTGGTGCCCGAGCCTCTTAGTTATCACTTTTGCCTTATGGCACGGTGCTCTATCGTGCTGGAAAAGGCTTTGTTCTTCACCAAACTGTTGTTGGATTGTTGGAAGAAGTTGCTGTTGGAGGGTGTTTTGGTACCATTCTTTATTCATGGCTGTGTATTTGGGCAAAATTGTAAGTGAGCCCACTCCCTTGGATGAGAAGCAACCCAACACATGAATGATCTCATGATGCTTTACTGTTGGCATGACACAGGACTGATGGTAGTGCTCACCTTTTCTTCTCTCGACAAGCCTTTTTCCAGATGCCCCAAACAGTCAGAAAGAGGCTTCATGGGAGATTAGGACTTTGCCCCAGTCCTCAGAAGTCCATTCACCATACTTTCTGCAGAAGATCAATCTGTTTCTGTTGGAGAGAAGTGGCTTCTTTGCTGCCCCTCTTGACACCAGGCCATCTTCCAAAAGTCTTTAGCTCACTGTGCGTGCAGATGCGCTCACACCTGCCTGCTGCCATTCCTGAGCAAGCTCGGCACTGGAGGCCCTCCGATCCCACAGCTGAATCCTCTTTAGGAGACCATCCTGGCGCTTACTGGACTCTCTTGGACGCCCTGACGCCTTCTTAACAAGAATTGAACCTCTTTCCTTGAAGTTCTTGATAATCCTATAAATTGTTGATTTAGGTGCAATCTTAGTAGCCAAAGCATCCTTGCCTGTGAAGCAATTTTTATGCAACGCATTGATAGCTGCATGCGTTTCTTTGCAGGTCACCATGATTAACAATGGAAGAACAATGATTTCAAGCATCACCTTCCTTTTAACATGTCAAGTCTGCCATTCTAACCCAATTAGACTGACATAATGATCTCCAGCCTTCTGCTCGTCAACATTCTCACCTGAGTTAAGACGATTACTGAAATTATCTCAGCAGGTCCTTTAATGACAGCAATGAAATGCAGTGGAATTTTCATGCCAAAGGAGGACTATGCAATTCATCTGATCACTGTTCATAACATTCTGGAGTATATGCAAATTGCCGTTATAAAAACTTAAGCAGCAACATCTCCAATTTCCAATATTTATGTAATTCTCAAAACTTTTGGCCACGACTGTACAAATAGAGAGATGCACAGTGTTGACCGCCTCAGTGTTGCATCAGGATGCAGCGGTACAGAAAATGGATGGGTGGATCTTATATTGTTGTTCTCAATATTATCAGGGCTTATTTCGCACCATACATATTAGCATTTAAATTTTTCATTATGGTTCTTATTGTTTTATAGGCAAGTTATGTTTGATATTTGCTATTTTAATACCTTAAACTTTTTTAAACAGACAACATTGTATTTTTTATTGACATATAAAAGTTGTTTATATAGTATTTTTATTAAGTTATTAATTTTGTACTTTTTAGTTTGTAGTTATTTATTTTCTATGCTTTGCTGTTCCAGTTGTTGAAAAATCAAACAATTATAGTAAATTATTTGTGTTTTTCCCTTTCGTTTTAGTCTTTAAAAAAATAAAAAGTACCGATAAGGATACAGATAAAGTACCGGCTCGATTAGGAGTATTGTTAAGAATAGTAGTATCGATAAATCCTTAATGATACCCATCCATACAACGCATGCTGTTTTGAGGTAAAAAAACGCTCAAAGTGACTAGTTACATGCCTACACATTTTGAGGCTGAAGCTTGCAAGGCGCGTTGGTGGGCCCTTCTCTGCAAGATGTTTAAAACAACGGCAGATTGTGGCTGGCTAGACAACTTTACGTCAGGCGACGTCACTACAGTCAGAAGCTCTGCTTGGTTGACACACCTTGTCAAGAGTGGCAAAGGTTCAGCAGGCTGAACTTCTGTAAGCCTGCCTAGAGTTTGCCAAAAAACATATGAAGGACTCCCATACTATGAGAAATAGGATTATCTGGTCTAAAAAAACAAAACAAGATTGAACTTTTTGGCTTTTATCCTAAGCGGTATATGTGGGAAAAACCAGGCACTGATCATCACCTGCCCCATGCAATCCATTCAGTGAAAATCCAGATGGGTAAAAGTTGTTTCATCATTCCCAAAAATACTCATTTCTGTACCAGCTCAAAGGGTGCTTCTACTCAATCCTGAGCAAAGGGTCTTAATACTCATGACTAGGGATGGTCATCGTTTAGGTTTTATCCGATACTGGTGCCAAACCGGTACTTTTGAAACGGTGCTGGTGCTTGAAACTGTGCCATTCCTAAATGACCAAAAATTATAACATTTTCAGTGTTAATAAAGGAAAAATCTAGATGCAGTTGCTTTTGAAAAATTAAATACAGGAGAAATCAATTAAATTTTTGTTTTGAACTCCAAATTCACAATGTAGGTGTGGTCTCATATGAATAATAATAAATACATGTAGAACTAACCAAAATACATGAATAAGCTTAACGTTTGCATATCAGCAGTCTGTGTAAAACATCACATCAATTTTGTGTATTATAGACTTAGTAATCAAATGTCACAATTTACCATTTCCGAAAAGTAAATACTCAGCAGATTTTCATGTTCATCACAACTAGGCCAAAAGGTGAACCCCGAAAATGTCTTTAGAAAATTAATGTGGTTCCGACTTCTAACATCTACAAACCGTTTACTTCATAAAAAAAATAAGTTTGCACTGAGTTCAAAAGTAAAAGTTCTTCTGTTTTAGCGAAGTTTTTTTATGATCAATGTTTTAATTCAGGACGTTTGTTTTCATCGTAGTTACGATTACGTTAAGTGAATGACAAAGCTGCTACGTACTCGTTTTAGACCAATGCGGTGCCAGAGTTTAACCAATGTCATGAAAACTTCTTTAAAACTTTTTCAAAATCGAGTAAACATGGATGTAGAATGTGTTACATGCATTTAATTTCCATGAAACGTGAACACTATATGGATTTCATACTTACGCTATGGAATACGTACAGGAACGCCATAACTGACGGTGAGTACGTTCCTATGCATTTGCAGAGTTACGGTTTCTGATCGTGTAATTTAGAGAGTCATTTAGATTGTGTTAGATTGCCCAGATTGGTGAAAAAATACTCTCAAAAGATCCTCTTCATAAAAGTTTATGTTAATAAAGATAATAGTTTGCCAAGTGTGCCTAATGGTGCATTCACACTGCACAGTTGGTCTGCGTCAGGCAACGCATTCAGCGGATGAAGTTTGACGTATGTGCTTTTTGGCTTCCATAGCCTGCTTCTGAGGAAAAAACAACGCATGAGTTTGGAGTTTAACCATTTGCTCCAGGAGCTGCTTATGGATGAGGTTCGCTTTCAGTGCTACTTCCGCCTGTCCCGCGCCTAATTTTACGACCTCCTGGGCCGCATCGGAGCTTAAATCTCCTACAAGGACACCAACTACAGGTTCTCTGTTCCTCCTTAGGAGCGCCTATCCGTCTGTCTTTGGTAAGTGATATTTCTGATTTTTGAAATCTGCGTTTGTTGAAAATGTTTTCACTGGACCTGTGCTTCATTCAAAATACGTGTATAGTGACCTCACTACAGTGAGATGCTCTGATTGGTTGCCGCACTGCGTTAACTGCGTTGGGTCCGTCAAAAGTTAAACTAGCTGAACTTCTACGTTGCTTGCGTTGGTACGTTGGCGTCTGAAACGCAAGTGAAGTTGACGGAGCCAACGTACACAACGCACCGCAGAGACTTTTACGGACCTCTGACGTACTCTACCATAGACTTTACATGTAAACTTGCCGCAACTGACGCTGACGCATGGGGTTGGTCTGAAAGCGCCATTAGAACCCCGTATTAATAATAAATGAACAGAAGGATCTCCACATGATGTTTCATTTATTACACTGCAGTAATTAACGTGAGGAGAGCCAAGGACCTGAAGCTGCATTTCAACTGGTGCAGCTGCACACCACTCTGACTTCCACCATGAATACCTGTTTTTACTTGGACAACAGAATGGACTGGAGACTCAACAGTGAAGTTTCTAGAAATAGGGACAGAGCAGACTGGACTTCTGGAAGAGGATTTGGTCCTTAAAGGTTTGCAGCTAAATGCTGAAGATCTTCTACAGTCTATTGTGGAGAGTGTAATCTCTTCAGCTATCATCGGCAGCATCAGAGCCAGGGACTTAAAAAGTCTCAACAACCTGATTAAAAAGGCTGGCTCTGTTCTGTGGAACACACACATTTTCACTTCATTTTTACACCCATAACCATAAATGTGTGACAATAACATTTCATGGCACACTTTTTCCCATCTATAGATCTTAAGGACTTGCATTTGTCTTGCTTATCTACAGTACTGAAGTTATTCCACTGACTCAGAATGGATTTATAAACTAAGAAATATTTTAAAGTCACTGAATGGCTTTACATTTATATATATTAGATCATAAGCCATCCTGTCAGGTCTTCTATTTCCAGTCTACTGCATCGTCAGAATCAGAACCACACGGAGATGCAGCTTTTCCTCTAATCTTGAACAAACTTCCAAGAAACTGCAGAAACACTGAGGGTCTAATTTATCATGATTCCTGATAATGACCGCAAGATTGTGTGCAGTGATAAAAAAAATTGTGCGAGTGAGTTGTCCTTAATTTGCCGGTGATTTACTAAGATTACGTGAGCAATTTATAACAGGCGCAAGCAGCAGTATTCAAATGAGGAGCTTGTGGCCGCTAATGCAAACTGCACCACGGCTAGAGAGGAATAATGTGCATTGATCTATGATGGGTCTTTGGCACAAAAGAAAAAAAGGAGGGACGGACGACACATTTATCAGTTATTTGTCTGTTATGAAATTAATTACTATTAGGCTAAAGTGCTGTGAATTCTATTTTTTGGTTGTAAGCAATTAATGAATTTCATGCGGTTTACATGCGCTGCTCTCTGCTGCATGGACACATCGTTTTGAAGGGTTAGACTGGTTAAAACTGAAGCAGGTCTGAAGTTTGTTTTGAAAATGTCATATGTAAGGCCAATTATCAGTGTGGTATTAAAACCACACATTTTTAAGCTACAACTTTAAACTTTTCTTTAAAGCCATGTAATTCAGAGTATTTTTTTTCAAAAAAAAAAAATCAATTCAGTGGGTTAACTGCATCGCAAGATAGATTCACTTCTACATAATTCCTAACAACACACCCATTTACAATATCAGAGTCTATATTTTAAGCTGCTGCCTCTGTAATAAGTCCCAGAGTAGACTCTGCTGTCCCCTTCACATTTCCTCCAGTTTCCTTAAATTCACCTGCTCCATCTATCTCACAATAAGAATAATATTCTGTAAACCTTTAGTGCATTTGTCATGTAAAACAGATTTTACTTAAGCTATTGAAAATATCTTAATTGGTTAACAGGTAGGTTTATTTTATATTACTTTTATTTTAGTATCTTTCAAATATGAACTTTGTGTATTTATGGTCTTTCAAAAAATATATATAGCAGATTACAATGTCATTTTGGCATAGAAAGCGATTTTATTGGAACTAACCCCTCCTTGTTGACACAACTTTTCCACCTATACTGACTGGACAAATCTCATCACTACTGACTCCGCTTCTGTAAAATGTTACAAATCTTAGCACAAATCTCCCAATTTTACAAAGTCTCTGATTAATTCAAGCCTGTTTTATCATGTAGTGCTGAATCAGTTGAAACGACAAAAAAAAAAAAAGAGAGAGAAGCTGCCAAGAGTGGCAAACCATTTCGGTAACAACTCCAAATCCTTGACATCAACTGTCGTGTATGTCAACTAGGGACTACAGGGAACTAATAAAACTTCTCCCCCTACTAGTTTGAACTTTTGCCATGCTACCTCAGCCTTACAACTAACTTATTTCTGCCTAGTTGCACCCTTGGTACACTACACGAGATGCCTCGCCATAGAACACCTAACGGGAAGTGTCCCAATGCTCCAGATTACCCACTCAGGGCCTAATTGGTTCCTGAAATGGCCCCAAAAACTGGGCGGCCATGCACACTATGAAGGTCTAGTCAAATTACGTGTAAAAAAACAAAAAAAAAGATTTCTCAACCTGGACCTTATTTTTAGCAAGTATTAGATTCATTTATCACCCAGCCAATTATGGAGATACTTGGAGCCGTTCAGCAGGAGTTTATATCGAGCCGGAATAATTGCATCTCCATATAATGGGGAGTCAATGAAGACAGGAGTTCGCCGGCTGTAATAAGGCATTATGTGCTCAAAAACTCCTTCATTTAGCCATGTTGTGTTATGAATAGTTCCCCTATGAGTTCATAACTTCTCGGAGGTGCTAGGGTAGTGCATCTGTTTTTTTTTTACAGGCTTTCATTTTAACAGATTCCAATTCAAACTAACCTGGGATTTATATGACGTAGGGCTGCACAATTAATCGGATTTTGATCGTGATCACGATTTTGGTGGCCACAATTAAATGAACCTGATAGTCAAAGATATTTTCATTCAAAATGCGAGCTCTTCTGCTTTGTTCTTTATCACACATCGACTCGATCAGTATTTTACGAGCCACCAGGGGTCAAACGCATGGCTAAAGCTTCATTAAACTGCCAGATTAAAAACCGCGCATATGCCACTCAGCACTCATAATGGCTGCACTACGCTTGCTACGTAGCAGATGAAAAACAGTTTTTGAGCAATGTAGTAGATCCAAATCTCCATTATAGATCTGACTAGTAACAAGAAAGTTCCCGAAAGTGTATTACCGCCACAGTAAGCAGCCGGTGGATGCTACGCTATCCCACAATGCAGCGGATGCCCTGAAAACATAGAAGAAGGACCTAGCTAAAAATGGCTACAGACGAATTGTCAACCATTGACACCGCCACAGTTTCAGCGGATAAATGTACGTGAAGCAATGTTACTGATTGCTGTAATAGTTTTTCGACTGATCAAACATTTAAGTTGTTAAGTCATACCAGACAAAATAACGGCCAGAGAATGGCAGGACCACAGGTGAACGTAACGTAAACATCTTGGTCAACTGAACAGTCAATACGTGGAGCAGTATGTCTGATTTCATGCCTATTACGCGATCGTTTGCTATGCAGCATTTACTACATTAACGGGCGAGTAATAGTTGCTAAGTAGCATATAGTTAATACCAAGGATTTGGATGCAGGGAACGTCAAAGGCCTTTTCTGTATAAGCTGTAATTGTTTCTGTTAAATTGCACTTTGAGATTGCACTCTGCAATAACATATTTAGCTTGTACTTATACTACTATATACTATACTAATATATATAAGTAGTGGAGTTTGTTGTTTTGCATTTTTATCATCTATTCTAATCTAAAATTGTATTTTTCGCAAACAAATGTTGCAACATTGTACGCTTATAATTGGTGCAACAAAAATAGATATTTTACAGGACTGGATGAATGATCGTGATTAATAATTGTGATTAAAATATTGATCAAAATAATCGTGATTATTATCTTGGTCATAATCGTGCAGCCCTAATATGACATTGCATCCGCCGCAACCTACACAGACTACAGTCTGTACACCCAGTACATATGAAACTTTTTAAAGTATATTCATGTCATTATATGTAAAAAATTGTCCCAATAAAACAATACCACGAAAACAAATACAAAGATCAACCATGGCTCACGAAGGGATTACAAAATGCCTGTAAAAAGAAAAATACACTATTGAGAGAATACATATAAAGGAAAATAAATACAAATAATACAAGAATAAGTTAACCAATATTATTAGGGCATGTAGGAAGGATTACTACAGTAAAATATTATATAATAATAAAAATATTAAAGGAAACTTTGACATATTAAATAGTATTATTAATAATTGCATTGTTTTTATGAAAAATAAGAGCTGCCCTCGATATTTTATTGATAACTATACAGAAAAATATAATATGGATGATGAGGTTTCAGTAATTTTTTTTGTAAATGTTGGACCAAAATTAGCAGAAAAAAAAATCTTGATTCACTGTCATTCGGAGACTGGGATGATAATCTTATTGGGAGAAATCCCAGATAAACGTTTCTAACTGTAGTTGAAGAAATTGAAATAATAAATATTGTAAATAACTGTAAAGGTAAAACATCAACCGGTTTAAATGAATTTGATATGAAAGTTGTAAAAAAAAAAAAAAGGTAATTGATGCGATTTCAAACCAATGACATACATCTGTAATTTATCATTCCAAACCCGTAAATTTTCTAATAAAATGAAAATACGAAAAGTTGTGCTGCCGTATAAAACTGGGCATAGACACCACTTTACAAATGACAGACCTGATTCTTTACTTCCACAATTTTCCAAAAATTCTAGAAAAATTATTCGATAACTGATTAGACAATTTCATAAACAAATTTAAATTACTTTCTGACAATCCTTATGGATTTAGAGCAAAGAGTTCAACCTCACTGACACTAACATAATCACCTCAGGAGATCACAGATGCTATAGACCAAAAACAGCATTCAGTTGGACTATTCATAGATCTCAAAGTTTATGACATATTATTCAATAAATTGGAATGATATGGAATCAGGGGGCAAGTAAATCAAGATTTGGCCACAATTACATGAACCTGATCGTGAACGATATTTACATTCAAAATGCGAGCTTCACTGCGCGCCTTTTCATCATACACTGCCTCAACCAATATTCTGAAAGAATTTTTTTTACTACATTTTTTATTATTAATCATCTATTCTAAGCTAAAGTTTATTTTTCACAAAAAAAGTAAAAAAATGTACAAGTTTATAATTGGTGCAATTTAATAGATATTTCACAGGACTGGATGAATGATCGTGATTAATAATCGTGATTACAATATTGATCAAAATAATCGTGATCATTTTTTTGGACATAATCGTGCAGCCCTAGGGTGAAACAGAATATGTGTGAAGTTGGGTGAATATTCGTTGTTGTACTTGTATATTGCTTGTGGCATCCCCCAGGGGTCAGTTTTGAGTCCAAAACTGTCTATACTTTATATCAATGATATGTGCAAAATTTCAAAAACATTAAAAATAAAGTTATTTGCAGATGATACTAGGTTTTTTTTTTGTTCCGGGGGAGGGGGGGTTCACTTTAAATTCAAATTATCATTAAACTTAAGTACAAACAAATGCATGTTATTCAGCAAAAGCTATATGAATATACAAGTGCAGATTCAAATAGATGGGGTGGCCATTGTAAGACAACATAAAAATATTTTTTGCAGGGTAATTATCGATGATAAAATAAACTGGATGTCTCAAATAAAACATGTATGATGCAAACTGTCGAGGAGTATTTCTGTTCTTAGTAAAGCAAAACACTCTGGACCACTCCACATTCTTTACTGTTCATTGATCTCACCATAGTTACATTACTGTGCAGAAGTCTGGGGCAACACTTCTAAATGCAGGGCTTTCCACAAGCGCCGGCTGCCGGCTATATAGCCGACTACTCAATAAAGTCCAGCCGGCTACTAATTTATGACCAGGATATGATTCCGCGCAATGCTGTGCACGACGTTAGCACGCCCATCGTATTTTCCCTTTCATACTTCAGCATGAGTCCCGCTGTGACACGGCTCCATTCTCCGCTTTCAAACTCCGCTGCTCCGCCCGGTCCTTTAATATACTTTATAAAATACTTACGCTATATTAATGAATATATACCGGTCGCACTGAACTAATATCCTTCCGCCCGCTTAAGTTGTACCCAGTGTTATCATGGGGCTCTTGACTCAGGTCTATGCCAGCGTGTATTGCCTATTTTATTTTATTTTTTAGCTTTGCAAATCAGTTTTTATTGCTACTTTATATGTTGTATAATGATGAAATTAATTTAGTGATAATAGTACTAGTAAATTAATATTATATTTGAGCAGATTTCTGAGAAAATAATAAAGCCTGGTTATTATGCAGGCACACATACAAAATAATAGTAGTTGTAATAATAATAATAAAAAGTATTAGTAATCTTCTCCTGTTCATGGTTTCTTCCTGCCCACAGGTGTGAGAAAGATGCCACCAAAAAGAAAATCCAATCAGCAGACTCTAGAAGGGTTCTTAAAGAGCAAAAGTGGCCAGTTTAAGTGCTTCAGAGTGGTATTAAGATTCTGTTTTCATCCTAAAAGGGACATTCATTGTTCAAATCAAAATATTGGCAGATTTGGCAGTTCGGCATCTGACGACACGTTTCGGTATATTACGTGTTGAGTTCCAGCTAATTACCCCCTTCCCCGAACTACACCCCGCAAGTCCCTCCCTCCGCAGCGTGGAGAGGTACGGTAACAGGCAAACAACAAACCAACAGCATGGAGTCCAGACCGCATCCAAACTTCACTGTACCTGGGTGTAAAAAAGAGAACATATCTTTTTGTCCTCCCCACTTCTGAGCCACTGAAAAGCTGGTGGATAGATTTTATTTATGCAGGGAATGTTCCTGACCGACTGCCGAAGTGTGTGGTAGTTTGTGGAAAACATTTCTAGGACGACTGTTTTTTCCAACTTGGGACAGTACAGCAGTGGATTCACAGATCGTCTTAAACTTCTACCAGGATTAATACCAACTCTCCGCGAACCAGCAAATATCCCTGTACAAGTAAGCATATTTCCTCAGTAATGTCCTTCACCTCTTAGTACACATTATGACATTGTTTGAGTTGTTCGCTTTTCATTTAGCTTCATAGCTAACATTCAGAATTAGCTTCACAGCTAATACCCCAGTTTGTTTATGTAGCATTGGTGCTAGTATGCTTTTATTTAGTGGAAAAAGATTAACAATATTTCGAATGTTCAAATATAATATGTAGAGACTCATTAACCACAGAAGCGTATAGCCCTCCAAAATCCGGCCGTTCTGTCCTAATGCTCACAGAAGGGCTACCTCGTCACACCTGCAATTCTACGACAAGGCTGAATTACGGCAAGCGATCCTTTGATATAGTATTATGGTACTTAGTGTGGCTAAAAAGGGCCCAAAACGTTGCGGGGAATTTCATGCCAGTTCTACTTTAAATCACTGATGCACAATAAGTGGCTTAGCTATCAGTAGGGATGGGTATCAGTAAGGATTTATCAATACTACTACTCTTAACGATAGTCCTTATCGATCCAGTACTTTATCGGTACCCTTATCTGTACTTTTTTTTTGAAAGACTAAAAAAAGGGGGAAACCCCCAAATGATGAACTATAATTGTTTTGTTTTTTTAACAATTGGATCAGCAAAGCACAGAAAAAAACAAAAAATAAAAAGCACAAAATTAATTACTTAATAAAAACACAATATAAACAAATTATTTATATATTAAAAACTAATATACTATGTTGTCTATTTAAAAAAGTTTCAGGTATTCAAATAAAAAAATATCAAACATAACTTCCCCATAAAACAATACAAATAATAGCCAAAATGAAAGATTTTGAATTCTAAAGTGTTTAGTGCAAAATAAGCCCTGAGAACATTGTGAACAACAATGTAACATCCACCCATCTATATTCTGTACTGCTGCATCCTGCTGCAGCACTCAAGCAGTCAAACACTGTGCATCGCTCTGTTTGTATTCGGTGTATTTTAGCTAGGTGTTTGGTCAAATTACTGGTTTTCTGGCCTTTGCAAGCAAAAAGCTTTTATTGCATTTGTGACAGCGTGCATTTGTCGGCTTCAATTTTTGTAAAACGAAGCCAAAGTTTGGACCGTTTCGTTCTGCCATCGTGTCTGTGTAACTACAAACGCAGCAGTCGCTCCTCCCACCTTCAGTCCCCGCGGCTTGTGTTTGATAAGGAGGAGCGGGCGGCCAAGACGGTGTTTGGCTTGTGTTTTTATCTCCCGCAAAAGATAAACACGACCTTAATTTTACCGTTAAGAGGACCGTCAGAATCAGCCCCGGGGGCTGATTTAATACCAGGTTTCAGTACCCATCCCTAGTTATCAGCAATATTCATAGCGGTTCATGTACAGTTATTAATAGTGACGAGCTCCACTTGGCCAGCAGGGACAACTAACCAACATTAATGTCAGTCTCAACTGACTTTTAAGGTCAATCTGGAAAGATTTAATTACAGATAAAAGAAAGATGCTTCAAGTTTACACACTGGCTTCAGCAAAATACAATCAAAAAAACACAATCATGACAGATCATCTCTTCAGAATAAAAGTTTTGTGCAGTTGTGGCCAAAAGTTTTGAGAATGGGACAAATATTAGTTTTGAAAAAATGTTTGCTGCTAAACTGCTTTTAGATCTTTGTTTCAGTTGTTTCTGTGATGTACCGAGATCATTATGTCAGGCTGATTGGGTTAGAATGGCTGACTTGACATGTTAAAAGGGGGGTGATGCTGAAAATCATTGTTCTTACATTGTTAATCATGGTGACCTGAATAGAAACGTGTGCAGGCGTCATTGCGGTGCATAAAAATGGATCACAGGCAAGGATATTGTGGCTACTAAGATTGCACCTAAATCAACAATTTATAAGATTATTCTTCAAGGAAAAGAGGTTCAATTCTTTTTAAGAAGGCTTCAGGGCATCCAAGAAAGTCCAGCAAGCGCCAGGATCGTCTCCTAAAGAGGATTCAGCTGTGGGATCGGAGTGCCTCTAGCACGCACAGTGAGACGAAGACTTTTGGAAGATGACCTGGTGTAAAGAGGGGCAGCAAAGAAGCCACTTCTCTCCAAAAAAATACATAACGGACAGATTGATCTTCTGCAGAAAGTATGGTGAATGTATTGCAGAGGACTGGGGGAAAGTCATATTCTCCAATAAAGCCTCTTTCCGATTGCTTAGGGCATCTGGATAAAGGCTTGTCCAGAGAAGAAAAGGTGAGGGATACCATCAGTCCTGTGTCATGCCAACAGTAAAGCATCCTGAGATCATTCATGGGTGGGGTTGCTTCTCATCCAAGGGAGTGGGCTCACTTACAATTTTGCCCAAATACACAGCCATGAATAAAGAATGGTACCAAAACACCCTCCAACAGCAACTTCTTCCAACAATCCAACAACAGTTTGGTGAAGAACAATGCATTGTCCAGCACGATGGAGCACCGTACCATAAGGCAACTAAGTGATAACTATAATGGCCTGGAAACTCCCCAGATCTTAATCCCATTGAGAACTTGTGGTTAATACTCAACAGGAGGTAGACAAAAACAAACCCACTAATTCTAACAAACTCAAAGAAGTGATTATGAAAGAATGGGTTGCTATCAGTCAGGATTTGGCCCAGAAGTTGATAGAGAGCATGCCCAGTCGAATTACAGAGGTCCTGAAAAAAAAGGGCCAACACTGCAAATACTGACTCTTTGCATAAATTTCATGTAATTGTCGATAAAAGCCTTTGAAACATATGAAGTGCTTGTTATTATATTTCAGTACATCACAGAAACAACTGAAACAAAGATCTAAAAGAATGAAAACTAATATTTGTGTCATTCTCAAAACGTTTGGCCTCGTCTGTACCGGCTACCAAACTGATTTACAGGTGAAAACTGATTATCGTGCAAAAGTTCCTTTGTTTCATTAATTCAACTTAAAAGGTGAAACCAAAAGATGATAAAGACTCATCACATGCTACACGAGATATTCCAAGCCTTTATTTGTTATAATTATGATTACGTCTTACAGTTTACGAAAACCTCAAATTCAAAGTCTCAGAAAATTATACTGTGAAAAAGTTAAATATTTTAGGTTTAAAGTGTCATGCTATAATCAGCTAATACCAGTGAACACTTGGGCTATTGATTTCATGTAATATTCTAATTTTATGAGATTTTGAATTTGTGATTTCCATACTCTGTAAAAAATAATCATCAAAATTATAACCAATACTGGCTTAATATATCTCAGTGTGCTTCCAATGAGTTTATATCATAGTTTCATCTTTTACATTGAATTACTAAAATCAATTACATTTTTCACAATATTCAAACTTTGAAGTTTCATGTGGGCATTAATCCTGCTTCATCTAAAAAAAATACAGAAAAAAACTACATATTTTGGAGTGTGACTAAGAATAATTCTGAAATATCAGTTTTTTCTCTGTCCTGATACCTGCGTGGTTTCTATCAGCAGTTGATCTCTTTTTCTCCTTACCTGAAGACCCTGCATAGTCTTCCCAGCTGCAGCTGCCGACCTCATGTCTTCTCTCCGAATCTGATCTTTCTATTAACGATTTCTCTGAAATATGTGGACAGCAATAATGAGCACAGAATCTACACAGAAACAAAAGGCTGGGTTCACTCTAATCATTAACCAACTAGCAGGTTATGTAAAATAAGTAACACTTCTATTGTTAACTATCTTAAAACAATATACTTGCATGTTTTAACGTACTATCATTTAGCTAAGATTACCTGCATCCATCAGCAAAACTCAAACTGCAGCTTGTTTGGAAAAATCTTTGCTGAGTTTGTAGTCTTTTGCTGCGTCTGGCTGTGATCCAGATGTCTGCGTGCACTTAGGTGCGTTTAAGACGGCTCGTAAAAACATGTTTCCGCACATTAAAGTAACACCAAAGAGTTTTTTTTAAAACCCTAAAATAATGTTTCTGAACTCGTTTCAGTGCTTCCTCAACTCATAACAGAGTAAAACGGGTCTTGCGCATTCGCTTTGAGGCCCTATATTGGCCGTAACCGCACTATGTAATTTGGGTCGTCCGGTAGCGGTTTTGTAGTTCAAATGAGACTACAAATGCGACTCACAGCTTCACAAAATATGGTCAGTGGAGCATCCTGCAAGGCTCTCTGGGTGGAGCATACTCAACAGGTACATATAAATGGAAGATACCTAGCAGCAGGTAGCTTGAACAATTCTCATCATGACTGAGCCTGCAAGGAAAAGGAAGAGTATGTCGGAGGAGGCGAAGAAAAGAAAACGGGAGCATGATAGAGAAAGAGCTTGAACTAGAGTGAACACAGGACCGGCTTTCACTCGTTGACGAGAGTTGACGGAGGCTACAAGATGCTGATGGTCGCTTGGCTTTGTTCCTGCTGGACTTTGTAAGTAATAATCTTTTTTTTCACCTCAACAATGTGCATAGATCTGTGTACCATACATTGAGGAAGGACAGGAATCCTGAAACAAATTATGAACCTATTACGATAACTGTACGAGGGTCAAATACTTGTAGGCATGAATCGTAATTTAGAACTTTGGTCACACAAAAAAAGTATCATGGAACATAACGGTGTAGATTTAGCCAACTATTCCAATAATATTGTAACAATGCAGCCACTAAAACGGTCTCTGAACCTTTTTTACAATAACATTCTCAAGGTTTTCATAGACTATGCAAATGGACATTTCTTACTAAACTGTCAGGAAATACGTTTTTTTTTTGTTTTTTTTTTCTTCATCTTTGTGTAAACCTATCTGGCTAATTCTAGACAGTTTCAAAAGTATGTCAGTTTCACACAGAAAATAAATAGCAAACAATCTCATTATATTTTATTTCGTTTTCGTACTTTCATAAAGTCATGCAACATATCCTTCCTCGTCACTGGACATCGTTATTTACTAAGCCGGTCCAAGATAGCCTCCGAACAAATAACGTCCGTGTGACGCGACGGTAGGCTTAATTATTTACGTCAGCGGTAATGGACAATTCCGCGTCCGACCTGTAGGGGGACCGGACAGCAAAAAGTCTTTGGTGTTGCTTTAAACGGAAGTAACAGCTGAAAAAAGTGCGGAGGACGGAAGGCACTGACACGGAAAGTGCGGGGAACATGTCCCACGCGAGCCCCGCGACCGTTTCGCACATGGGTGGGTGGGGTCAAGGTTTTTTTCGGGATGGGTTTGAGACCCCCCTAGACCCTCCCTGGTGCCGCTGCAGGCGTACCACCGTATTCTCAACATCCTTTTCAGGATTTTAACATGTTTTTTATAACTTTCTCCCAACTCCGCTTCTGCTCTGCGATGTACTGTGTGTTCCTACAGTGAATCTGCGCTTTGTTTCTATTCGTTGCGCTCCCATGATGTTCGCCTCCTCCCAGAATGCGAAGCGTAATCCCAAACCCCGATGCAAATAAACGGACCATGTGCATCTATAAACAACTTATTCTGTTACAAAGACAAAACAAAAAATAGCTTACTTTCATTTTCTCTCACTTGCGTGTCCATATCTCTCGCTCACCCGCGCCGTTAGCATGCACGTAGCAGTACTGTACAACCAGCCGAAAAAGCATCGGAAAGTGTGTCGTTTTTCTAGGTCCGTCTGAAAATGTAACGACAACGTTTGTTCCACATCTCGCGTCTGGGGATTTATTTTTCTTCTTGACTTTATTGAAACATTTCTAAAACACAACAAAAGATACGCATCCAAAACAAATAATAAAATAGGGGTTTGTCAACTTAGAGTAACTGAAAAGTTTGAAGATAAAGATAATAAGCAAGAAACAAGCAGTCATCATGATCAGAACTAGTATTAGTAAAATTTCGATGGCACTATGATCTGTTAAATGAATGAAGACGATTTTAGAATATGAGTTGTTTTTTTATGCTTAAAAATCAGACAGAATTATTTTCATGAAAATTAGATCCATCCATGTCTATTTACGTGACTCCATTTAAAAAGTCTATTTAAAGTATCTTTTAGAAACATTTTTATTCTAATTTATTTTTATTTTGTTGTTTCTTACAGATACTTGTTGACAACCCAGGGAGCTATCAATCCAATGTATTAGCCGATGTAAATCAGCATTAAATGTCCACTTATCAATAAAAAAGAATGAGGAAAACAAAGAATTGGCAAAACAAAGAAGGTGTCTTCAATTTATTCTAAATTTATATTGTTAAAAATGGACTCACAGACATAGATATCAACAATTAGGAAAATATTTTTGAGTGAATCCCTCACCTGGCAAATAAGTGATCATTTATGTCATAAACTGTGTGCAAAAAAACTGCAAATTCTTTAGAGTACAAATTCCAGCTCAGTGCTGAGAGTCTTTTTTCGCCACCAAGATTTCCAAAAACAGACATCCTTAGCGTTAGTTTGCATTGCATAAAAGAAAAAAAATTACTTAAAGTAGTTTGGCACAAAAAAAATAGTTGCTGTTTTAATCTGTCTCAGTTCCTTGGCATTATAAAAAACAATAGGAACATTTCCTCTATCAGAAACTCAGGGATATGTTACTGTGTTTAGGCCGTGCAGACTGATTGTAAATCAGAGGCAACTGGGCAGACGTCACCAGACAACAAGCTTTGTAAAATTGGAACTCATGTGTGAAGCAGTTTAAAATAACAAAACAAACAGAAACCATCAGCAATCCATTTTTCTTCTATGTCCATCTCTTATTTCTTCTTTATGGGCGCCTTTTGGTGCTCATAAGTGACGCAGCTCACTGCCAAACGAGTCGTGAGTCAGCACTTGCCTGCTTTTCTTCTCAGGACTTCACACCTCTCAGCACCCAGCCATCACAGCCAACCATGGCCTCTGCGGACTCCAACTTACACCCCCCTCCGCCATCTTGAGCTGTGAAACATCAAGGTCCTAAAAGCTGCAGGTCCAGATGGCATCAGTTCCAGGCTCCTGAGGTGTTGTGCACCCTGTGTGGTACCGGTAACCATATGCCCCGTTACCACAGAGCGGTCCGGTCCAGACCGGTAAATACAGGGCCAGTATTGCCGATACCGATACCATTACTTTGTTACTGCTATCTAGTTTTGTGTAATTTATTTAAGTGAATGCATCATGAAAACCTAAATTTTCATATTTATTTTATTATCAAGTCTTTAATAAATCTTGTGAATAATAACAGGTTTTAAATCCTTCACAATAATTTCAGTCGGACCCCTTGTTTTATCCATAATTCTTTGGGAATCCTCTAAGTGAATTAAAAAAAATATTATTAACCTTATAACTTGTCACCATGTCTTTCGCCTAAACATAGGATTACTAATGTTGCTTTGACAATAATAAAATAAGATTTATTCTGGAATTTTCACATTTTAGGATTGAGGGATAGACATTATCTTTTTGTGGGTAGCATATCTATTTTTTCAATTTCAGTGAAATAATTTGTTTTAAATTCAACTTAGTGATTCCTTATCTGACTGCCTGAATGTAGTTTTATTCATCTGTCTGCTAAATAATTACCAATGACACTGAACATTAACGTTAGCTTATCTAATGCAGGTGATTAGAAATATTATTTCCGTTTCACTACAAGCTACCTAGATTGATGGCCATGCTGAAAGCCTCTGCAGGGACGCCTGCCGCGGTGCAGGACATCTGTATTTCTTCTTCCTCCTTCCTTTGGCTCTGCAGCTCAAAGTTCTGGTTGGGGTTTGTTTTTATGTAATTATATAGGTGTGTTTCCTGCAAACATTGTAGGTTGCAATGGTTTGATTCACATGTGTTAAAACAACTCCAAACGCCGCCGCTCTCCTCCCCCACTCCTGCTTCACTCTCTACAAATGCCCGGAGTTGTACGGAAGAGAAAGTGAAACTCAAGGATCGATCTCATCACGCACCTATCGATCAATACTCAATACCAACGTTAGATCGATACTATAGTTTTTTTTAGATCCGCCCAACCTTAGTTCCCACCGTCAAAGCGGCCCAAGGAGCAGGAACGTACCGGGCTGGAGGTGGTCAGCTTTCAGCTTCCCGACCACGGCAGAGTGTTCCGGGTACGGTTGGGGCGGTGACATTGCCGTCATACAGCGTAGTCATTTCATTGGATGTTCTTTGTTCTCTGTTCCAGCCATTAACTTGAGGTAGTAGGTAGGGATGGGTACCGAAACACGGTTTTACACCCTATGGTTACACCAGAATCTGTGACCCATAAGAATCTGTTATCCTAGCATTTCTAAGCATTCTGAGTGGAGTCACCAAATTTGAATTTTATGCCCTTACCCAGAGTCCTTTCCCTAATCATAAGTTTGTGGCCTGCTAAAGCTAAATATGCCAAACCTAAGCTCAGCAAAACAGTGACCTCTAGGGTCACAGATTCTAATGGGTGACAGATTCTGGTGTAACCGGTATTAGATCAGCGCCCGGGGCGGATTCTGAAGGTCCACCCGGGCCGATAATCTTCAGCCTTATCGGTCCTCTTAACGGTAAAATTAAGGTCATATTCATCTTTTGCGGGAGATAAAAACACAAGCCAAACACTGTATTGGCCGCCCGCTCCTCCTTAAAAAAAACGTCGCGGGGACTGAAGGTGGGAGGAGCGACTGCTGCGCTTGTAGTTACACAGACACGATGGCAGAACGAAACGATCCAAACTTTGGCTTCGTTTTACAAAAATTGAAGCCGACAAATGCACGCTGTCACAAATGCAATAAAAGCTTTTTGCTTGCAAAGGCCAGAAAACGAGCAATTTGACCAAACACCCAGCTAAAATACACCGAATACAAACAGAGCGATGCACAGTGTTTGACTGCTTGAGTGCTGCAGCAGGATGCAGCGGTACAGAAAATAGATGGGTGGATGTTACAGTGTTGTTCGCAATGTTCTCAGGGCTTATTTTGCACTATACACTTTAGCATTCAAAATCTTTCATTTTGGCTATTATTTGCATTGTTTTATGGGGAAGTTATGTTTGATATTTTTTATTTGAATATTTTAAACCTTTTTAGACAACATAGTATTTTTAGTTTTTGATATATAAATAATTTGTTTATATAATGTTTTTATTAAGTAATTCATTTTGTAATTTTTATTTTGTAGTTTTGTTCTCTTTTTTTCTGCGCTTTGCTGTTCCAATTGTTAAAAAATAAAACAATTATATTTCATTATTTGTGTTCTTCCCCTTTTTTTTTTAGTCTTTCAAAAAAAAAGTACCAATAAGGATACTGATAAGGATACCGATAAAGATAAGGAGTATTGTTAAGAGTAGTAGTATCGATAAATCCGTAACGATACCCATCCCTCGGTCCAGATAAAGATGGCAGCAAGCAGCAACCGAGTGTGGTCAACGGACAAGCTCCAGACACGCACGCTGTTTTAAATGTTTTTTTTTTTACACGTCCTCTTCCCTGCCGTATGATGCCACAACAGCGTCCCCGCACGCTTCGGCAGAGTCCTGTCTGCCATGGGAATGTAGACATGTGAGCATTGCGCAATAGCGATCTGGTCCATACCGTGCTGCTCTGGACTGCTCTGTGGAAACGAGGTAATAGACTCCACATTCAAAGGACCTCAATCGCTAATGGCCGGTAGCCCTGACCTCGTATCTGATGAAGATCTTTCCAGATGCTGGTTCTCAACCATTTTCACCCCCTGGTGAGGTTTTCATTGGATCCACTGCAGTTTGCCTACAATCCTGGCATCAGGGTGGAGGACGCCATCGTCTACCTGCTGCACCGAGCTCTGACTCACCTGGAGAAGTCTGGAAGCTCTGTGAGGATCATGTTCTTTGATTTCTCCGGTGCTTTCAACACCATCCAGCCACAACGTCTGAGGGACAAACTGGAGCTATCAAGGGAGAACCACCACATGTCCCAGTGGATACTGGACTACCTCACAGGACGCCCAGGGTATGTGAGGACACAGGGCTGCGTCTCTGACAGGCTGCTCTGCATTACGGGGGCCCAACAGAAAACAAAACCACCTGCTGATCAATGCCGGGAAAACCATGGAGTAGGTGGTGGACTGCCAGAGACGCAGACCCACCACACTGACACCGAGGAGACATCCAGGAAGTGGACATAGTGGACTCTTATAAGTAGCTGGGTGTTCACGTGAACAATAAACAGGACTGTAGCCCAAACATCCTTCTCACTTACAATAAACCTTTAAAATTTGCTTTGGTGTTGTGAATTGTGTTTGCATGTGGGTCAGAGAAGCCATAGAAATCATGATGGCTACAGCAGGGCTGAATAAAGAAATTAGATGAATCACATAAATACGCATTTATGATAACTCAGACCTTTATCCTGTGAGAAGATTTACAAGCTATGGAATAGATTTTTTTGTTTTTTATGTTTTTAAATCAGAGTCCTGTGGCTATGTTTTCCTCTTCAACTAAACACACACCAGTAAACAAGGAAAACGGACCGCATGGCTACATGGGTGATGAAGCTGTTTATTTTAAACAGTGATTTTATTTCAGGCCTGGTAGGTCTTGTGATTCCTTTAGTTGTCTGTGAATCCTCTATGTCTCCAAAAGCAGGCTCTGAAATATTTCCTAATCTCATGTTTAATAAAGTTATCATCTAGAAAACTCGCTTTCAACCAAGTTTCTCACGTTTCTAATTTGTCTTACCTCTCCATTTTTCTCTAAGTTAATTTTTGGGACCAGAATCTTCTTACAGACATATTCAGTATTAATTAGCATTGTTACGTGCATCTCTGTCGATTTGCTGTTTGTTTCAGTGCAGGCAGGTGCACTTGTGCCCAATTTAGCCAATCAGCCCGAGGCAGGGTGTATAAGGTGTGGCAAACCTACGCAGTTTGTCAGATCTTGCTCAAACTGTGGTGTTGCTGCTTGTTTGCGGGGTTTTTTGGGAGCTCTGGTCTGCCCACATAACTTCCAGGTGTGGTTGAGTTTGTCTATTCTTTAGTGAAGGAAGGTGAACTGTAGACTCCTTTGTGTAGGAATTTTACAGTTTTTTGTTGCTTTTTTGACACAATTTTTTTTTCTTTTGGTTTGTCTCCTTTGTTAAAGAAGGTTGTTCTTTTTTGTTCTTTCTCTCCCTTTGTTAAAGGAGGCTGTTTTTGGTTGGCTGGTCAACTAGCCATTTCCCCCCTGTTGAGGGTGATTTTCCTTTCTAGCTCCCTATATTTGGAGAGGGGGTACTCCAGGTTTTCTGGAATGGAGTTTGGCTTTGTTTTACTTTTCTCTTTGTTTCCAGGAGGATCCAGCCACAGCATCTTTCATTTGCTTTTATGACTAAACTTATTTTTAGCTAAAACTTCACCGCCTTTTCATTTAACCCCGAATTAACTTTAGTGTTACCCCCCCCACCCCTTCTCCTAGACTCCATCTGGGGGGGTGGGATGCACCAAGCATGCATAACTCCTCCAAATACTGCAGTTCCTCCATAGCAGTGCAGCACTCCCAAAGGCAATATTCATATGCTTGCAGTGATTTAACATTTTCTGCTTTCATACAGGGCCAACCAGTGATTTTTTTTCCATGTGGCTGCAGTTACATTAAAGCTGCTGTCTGGAGTTTTTGAGTGAGCTATATATATATATATATATATACATATATATATATATATATATATGTATATCTTTACTTCCAACATACCAATGCCCCTCCCCCATGCCCTCGAGCCCCACCTCCATTATTGGACAAGCACATCACTCGTGATTTCACAGCATGGAATTGTGTACTTTACCAATAAAACATATTGAGCGAACGAATAATGGAATTGTAACGCGGTTTGAGGGTCTCGACAAGCGCTATATAAATACAATCCATTATTATTGATTTGCTATATTGAATATATGACTTTCACATACTTTGAAATGCGGGCCAGTCGGATGCTTTATGTTTCTAATTTGCTGTTGACGTTGTTGATGTGAGAATTTTCCCACCTGGATCCATCACTAACCTTAGCAAAAAATATTGTAGGTGGTAAAACGAATATGCCGCTTCATTCATTGATACCGAATTACAGCTGCCGCAGCGATCACTGCAGTTTGCCTGCATACTTCGCAGTTTGAAACTAGAAGCGATGTGACTCTATGACTAGTGATGCCAGATTTGATCTTTTCCCACTTTTAACCACCTTGGCTTTAGTCAGGCTTTTGTCAGGAATGCTCTAATGAAATCTGGCATCACTTAAAAAAAAAAAAAAAAGAACTGCGGGAGAGCGCCATTGAATACTTTATTTGCTTCACTGCTAGCAGGTGTATTTGGCTGCACTTGTGGCTCCGACCCCTCCCAGGTCCCGGCTCTGAATCCATACCTGGGAACTCACGTTAATGCTGGGGTTTGACAGTCCGGAGTGTTTCGGCCATATGATCTCTATGGTTTCAACGTTATGTTGTTTAGGCGTATTATGGGATAGTTTACACAGCACTGAGACAAACATTTCCCAACATTGATATGTTCATCTTTCAGGTGGAAAGTGGAAAACACACAATTATTCCAATGGTATCACGAAACTAACTTTATTCTGATAACCATGTTTAAAAATTGTAATTATCATAGAATACAGTTACTCACAATTAGTATTCTAAATACGTGCGGCCGGTACATGTATCCCGTTACTCCCCAACACTGGGCATCTCTACTGTTGAATTGATTGACAGCTGACGATGTGAAAACTCGAATTCTGTTTGGTTAGAATCATTAGCTATAGACAGCATGAATTGCATAGGGGTCTATGGGAAGAAGGATGTACTTAAGAAGAATAACAGGGTCATTCTACTAAAACGTGCCATTTTGGATTATAAATATCTTATTTTCAAAGTAGTATTTTTATAATCTTGAAGCATCTATTTGGATAAAGTATATTCTTACCTCTCTAAAAAAATACCATGCCATTTCATCTTATTTATTTAAAAAAGAATAAACAGAGACATTGGTGCTATGTCAACCCTCTTACAAATAAATTAATTTGTATATGAAAATATCAGCCCCCTTTTTTTACCTTGAGGGTGTTTGCAAATTGAAAATGTTAAGCAGCATACTTTTTCACCATGGGTGACTATACTGATTTACCTTATGTGATTTCTCAGCATTTTCTCTTTTAGGAAAAAGGAATGAAAACGAAGTAATAATAATTATTTGAGTAAGACATTGTTCCATTTTACTCAACATAAAAATTTGGTTATTTTACATTTGTCTTTAAAAAATTGTATTATATTACAGAATTATAGAAGTAACGGAAGACATTTATTTTGTAGACAGATTTCAGTGGTTTAAGAATTGAAGATTATGGAAATAAATGATGATACTGCAGACAATTGTGTTATTCATCACATCAATGATTTTTAAAATGTATTTGTTTCACAATACTGTGACGGACTGGTGACCTGTCCAGGGTGTACCCCGCCTCTCGCCTGTTGACAGCTGGAGATAGGCACCAACCCCCCCGCGATCCCTGGAGGACTAAGCGGTTTAGAAAATGGATGGATGTTTCACAATAAAAATCCTTTATTGAACATGTTTGGCACTTAAAAGCAACATAAAAGCCTTAACAAAACATATAAAGAGCATAAACACCTCTCTTGTTCATCCTCTGAATTTTTGTATTTGCTTTTTAAGTCTTTCAACAGTGCTGAATGAAATTTGAGGGTTTTCCGTCGTCTTGATCGCTCAGCTGGGGAACTCAGGTGGTGCTTGACTTTAGACATTGGGGATGTTGTTTTGTCCTTTTGGCAGTAGTATCTTTTTTTGTACTTATCTGTCCTTTTTTTTCTTTTTACAGGTCTTGCCTCACTTTCTCAAGTTTGTTTCGGAGCCTTTTTCTTTCCCTCTTTGATCTTAAACGCCCCTGATCACGTTGCCTGCAACACAAGGTAATATTGATTATATTCCACCAATCATCATCTATACCGTATGTTCACACATCTATGACCGTGCATGTACAAATATGCTTGTTTACGTAACAGATTCCACAACATCTTTCCTTGAACTCTAACCTTGAGGGCCCTGCTGCTGGTTCTGGGGCTGGTTCAGGACTTATACAGTAGGTGGTCTCATGCACTGCTCTAAGGTAACTTCAAGTTCTGCATTAGCTTTTCTGCATTTCACTTGTGCTGCTCTCCATTTCTGCTGCTTGGCGTTCTTTTCTCTGTCATCAAACTGACTAATAGATGGCTTTTTCCCCTTGGCTCTGTCCTTTATCCATCTTTCTCTCTCTTTTTCAAGGCATTCTGTTCGTCTCTCAGGATCAGCATCTCTACGTTGCCGGTATAGGCGCTGTTTCTCAGCAGCAGAAAGAGGCATCTTCACAGATAAAATCAGCAAAAACATGCATTTTAAGCAGATGATATTAGTGCTCTTGTAATATTCATGTATATAATATAAATAAATATGATTTACAGAAATAATTCTAGTGTTGAACACACATGAAGGATTCGATTACAGGATTGACAGTAACAGTAATGGCTGCATATACAGTATGCAGTTATTACTAGCCATACGGTGGACCCCATGACACCAAAAGGTGTGCATTCAGGAGAGGTTAAAATGCTGTTAAATATTAACATTTCAATTTTAAATGGAATTACTTTTTAATGCATGACTTTATGGTAACGTGGTTGACTAAATAACCTCTTCCCCTTCTGTCAGACATAGCAAAACTGCAAGAAAAGCGAATAAAAGAAAATCACACTTAATTTTTTAAAATTATTATTATTATTTAATTTTATTTAACATGTATTATACAAATCCTTGCGGCATAGTCGTACAAAACAGAAGCTTGTGTGTTTTAAAGGAACACAGAGCAACAGACAGTTTATACATGACGGAATTAACATTACAATAACAAAAGGGTAAAAAAAAATATAATAATTCCGTCGCACAACAAATCTGTCGTAAGTGAAGAATAACGGAGACAAAAAGGTGAAAAGGCAAGATACTACGGCTTAGTTTTCTCCAAATATTCTAAGATCTTCATAAGCATAAAGAAGCTGGATACCGTGTTTGTTTTTTCTCAGTCTTAAAGTGCTGAGGTGGTTGTCCATCAAGTAGCTACTTCTCAAAGACCGAAATGATCGGTTTTCTACTTCCCCATTTACATGTGTGGATAAAGAATTTAGCGAGGATCAGTAGGTTGTTAAGAGTGAGGTCACTTCTTTTGTCCTTAAGGGCAGTCCCAAATATTATATCCTTTCTTGTCAGAGGAAGGGGTAGAGAAATTTTTTCTGAGATCCAGTCTTGAAAGTCTTTCCAAAAAGATTCAGAGTACATACAATAAAATAATAAATGGTCCGCGTTTTAAATATCATTGTCACAGAATGTACAGCTGTTATTGTCCATGTTGAATCTTTGTCTTCATAGGTCTCTGGATGGAAAAAAAAATTACTAAGGATTTTGAAGTGAACTTCTTAACCTTTGGGGCTTAAGGGATTGACGAGGCAAGTTGTTCCCCACTTCTTAACCTCTGAATCAGAAAACAGTTGTATAGTGGAATTTCTATTTGACTGGATAGGGAACATTTCATTAGTTAGGTGCATACGCATCAGTTTATTAGGAATGCATCTATCCAGGAAGTCTGTTCCATATTTTCGGAGGGCAGGTTGTTGAAGTTCGGAATTTTTTTATTTGTTTGTTTGTTTTTAATCTACATTTTATCACATAAAGTAAAATGTATGATCTAGTTATATACTCCTTTGTCATTATGTTGGGTTTTTCTGTTGCTGGGATGCTCAAAGTTGAATTTGGGATGTGGTCATTGATTGGCGGACCCTGATCCCGTGTCCTGATTGGCGGATTGCGATTTGATCAGGGACGTTTTGGAATTAGGCCCCTCCCCATTGTTATTGAACTTAACATACTAAGTTATAACTACTAAGGGGGATTAGTGCAAGTCATTTTTCAGCTAAATAGTACAATCAGGTAATGTTGTTTATACATTTTTTTTTACAGTTTTTTGCTGTTTAACAGCATCAGTTTAAAAGATCATTCAGAAGTTTAACTAGAACA
The DNA here is from genome assembly GCA_028564705.1 of Apricaphanius iberus. Classification (NCBI taxonomy): domain Eukaryota; kingdom Metazoa; phylum Chordata; class Actinopteri; order Cyprinodontiformes; family Aphaniidae; genus Apricaphanius; species Apricaphanius iberus. The sequence goes on along the minus strand of JAPXFQ010002782.1, from coordinate 130,234 downwards.
AAATCTGGGTTTACAGTGTAAATCCCCTTTATCGAGTCGTTTGAAGGTGGCTGCATATAAGGTCCCTTTGTTGCCCCCTGGTGTAACGTTGAAGGTAGTACAAACAGTCTCCTTAATATTAAATTTTGGTCTTTGCCTCCACACAATGTAGAAATGCTTTCATAAATTAATTCCGTCATAGATGGGAAAAGTTTGACGTTGGAGAAACTTGGCTATTTGGGTTTCAACCAGAGGGGCTATTATGTCAATCTTTTGTTTCAACACACTACAGATTTCTCCAGCTGGTCGGTTTCAAAGATAAACTTGTAATAATAATAAAACAGTCCAGTATCTTTATAAAGCATTGGGGAATTTTTTCTAACAAGCTGGGTAGTTAGGGCAGTGTGGACGTGAAGAGACCTTTACATGGGCAGGTGTTCAAAGTATAAAACGGGCACATCGAGCAAGATTATAAAAAAGGTCTTAAAAAAACATAACTTACAGTGTACCGTCCTGAAAAACAACAACCAATAATCACCAAGGCTCTAATTGGGAATCGGAACCTAATTTATCAACGTCGTCAGACGGGGACCATGGAGAACATTTTTTTTTCTTTTTTTTCCTCAAAGATAAGAACAAACAAGCAAATAAACAGCAAAAAATAAAAATAAAAAAACAAAAAATAAAAACTTAACAGCTTTATTTAGATAATTAAAATAAACTACTAGGCATAGCTGGTGTAGAAAAGCATGTAAAACAAAGGTTAATTTAAAAAATATGTGAATTAAATATTTAAAAAGACATTTTCCTGGCACTGTGTGCATATACAGTGTTTATCACTCAGAAGCTTTGATGGTTTTTATTTTTCCAACATTATTCTTATCATGGTGCCGGACGAATTCATGGTAGTTATGGCAGCCTGGACCGGCATTACCCGCCTTTCTTGTGGCACCTCTTAAAAAAACAAACTGACCCCTTCCCCAGTCTGTTGTTGGAAATCTCTGGGTAAATGAGGCTCTCAGCACTCAGCTGGGATTTGTGCTTTAAAGAGTTTGCTTAAAGGTATTTTCCACACAGTTTGTGACATAAATGGTCAAATGGCCAGGTTGCATTTTTACACAAGTATCGATAGTGGAGATTTTAATGTTGGTTTACAAAATACATCGGAGAGATGGCTTCATGTATTGCAAATAGAGCCAGTAAGAAACAAAACATTATATTTTGGGATTTATTGTAATAGATATCTGGAGAGAAATAAACCCTAATGACATACTTTCTGAATGGAGTAACAAAGAGAGAACTCAATTATGACCAATTTTTGGCTTTCAAAGCATTTAAAAAAAAACAACCTCATTCTAAAATCTTCTACATTCATGTAACAGATCACAGCGCCATTGAAACTGTAGCCTATTATTGTTCTGATCTGGATGACTGTTTTTTGCTCATTCTCTTTATTTTTCCATACACCTACAGTTGTTATAAGTTGACAAACCGTCTGGCGACTCTTTTACTTGTTTTGAATGTGTCTCTTTTGTCATCTTTCACTAATGCTTCAAAAAAGTCTAGAAGAAAAAAAACTCCAACACGAGATGTGGAATAAACGTTGTGGTTACATTTTCCAGTCGGACCTAGAAAAAAGACACAGCTCCGATATATTCTTTTTTACAGTCTGTGGTATCAGACTGCTTTTGTACCAGCTATCCCCAACAATGAAAACTGGTCTGATAACCTTGTTGCCGAAACCTAATAAAGACTTATTACTATTAGATAATTGGAAACCTATAACTCTATTATGTAATGATTATAAATTATTAGCTTTGGTCTATGCTAACAGATTAAAAACTGTCTTAAATAAATTAATTGATGAATGTCAGTCAGCTTTCATTAAAGGCAGACATATTCATAACAATGTGAGACTAATTACGGATATGTTAGATTACCAGAGCCTTATCAATACAGAAAGCCTAATATTGTTTATTGATTTTTTTTAAGGCATTCGATTCTGTCGAACATGACTTTTTATTGAAGTCACTTCATCTTTTTGGGTTTGGCAACAAGTTTTGTAAAGTAATTAAAATGTTCTATGACCAAATATACAGTTATATTGCACTTCAATCAGGAATCACTCCAAGAATCAATGTCTCTTGTGTAATTAGACAAGGGTGCCCTATTTCACCAATATTATTCATTCTATGCACGCAGCTTTTGGCTCATTTTGTAGTAAATAATAAAGACGTTGAGGGGATAACAATTTGTGACAAAGAATTGAAAATTAGCCAATTTGCTGACGATACAGTTTTTTTTCTAAAGGACAAATCAATTCTTCGGAAGGCTTTAAATGTAATTTCTGTTTTTTACAGGACATCAGGTCTTTGCCTTTATCTTAAAAAATGTGAAATATTACCGTTGTATAATTGCATTGAGACCGATATGGAGTTGATACCAGTGAAAAGTGATGTGAAATATTTGGACATTTACTTATCTAAAAACAGGGAAATGAGAGAATCAAAAAATATCAAAGAAAAATTAGAAGGTATGAAAAGAAACCTAAACCATTGGTTAACAAGAGACTTAACTATTTTAGGGCGTAACATCTTGTCCAAATCAGAAGGAATTTCTAAATTAATTTATCCAAGTTACTCTCTGTATATTAGTCCACAGAATATAAGAAAAGCTAATACTACAATTTACCAATTTATCTGGCGCAATAAAAAACACTATATCAAAAAATCACAACTTGTTAAGGATTATAACAAAGGGGGATTAAAAACAATTGATTTTCAATCTATGGTCGGAGTTTTTCGGGTTAACTGGTTAAAAGCTTTTTTAGAGAAACCTGATTCTATATGGTATCATATTCCCAAAAATATTTTTGCTGAAGTGGGAGGCTTGGACTTTCTTTTGAAGTGTGATTTCAAGGTATCCAAATTGCCAGTGAAGCTATCTGAATATCATAAGCAAGTTCTTCATTACTGGAGAATGGTATTTGTCCGGGGCTGCACGGTGGCGCAGTGGTTAGCGCTGTTGCCTTGCAGCAAGAAGGTCGTGGGTTCGTATCCCGGTCCAGGGTCTTTCTGCATGGAGTTTGCATGTTCTCCCCGTGCATGCGTGGGTTCTCTCCGGGTACTCCGGCTTCCTCCCACAGTCCAAAAACATGCATGATAGGTGAATTGATCATTCTAAATTGTCCGTAGGAATGAATGTGAGTGTGAATGGTTGTCTGTCTCTCTGTGTTGGCCCTGCAACAGACTGGCGTCCTGTTCAGGGTGTACCCTGCCTAACGCCTGATAATTGCTGGGATAGGCTCCAGCTGCCCCGTGACCCTGAATTGGATAAGCGGTTAAGAAGATGGATGGATGGATGGATGGTATTTGTCCATAATTTTACACCACATGGCTCCACCTTGTGGAACAACAGAGCAATAACAATAAATGGTAAAACACTTTTCTTCAGAAGTTGGTTTGAAAACGAAATCGTTTTTATCATAGATATACTAGATGAACAAGGTAATTTTCTTAGATTTACGGATTTTAAAACAAAATTTCATATTCAGTGTTCAATAAAGGATTACAATAAGGTGTGTAAAGCAATACCCACGGCTTTATTAAACTTGATACAAAATTATTTACAATATTCCAAAAGACAAATAAATTTGCCTAAACTACATTTAAACCAAATTCCCTTAAATAGCAAAAAATGCAACAACAACTATATCTGTAAAATATTTAAATCCAAGCTATTTCATAATTTTAAACAAAAGGAAAAAATAAGACACTATAGTGATAAAATAACTAACAAATATATTAAGTTTATGAAATGGCCAATACCTCCTAAAGTCAAAGAATTGCAATTCAAAATAATAAATGTTACTACCCAACAGCAGTAATGCTCAAAAAAAGATTTGGCTTTGTGGTGGAGCCATGTGTGTTCTGTTCAAAGGAAGAAGAGACTACTGAACATTTGTTTTTCTCTTGTTCAGTGATAAGAGCATTTTGGCAAGACGTTGTAAATTGGCTGAAAACAAAAATGAGGAATATTACACATCAAAACTTACAGCAAATTCTATTTGGTAATGATGACCTTCCAAAAGAACTTTTCAGACTTTGCAATATCATTATAATTATGGGTAAATACTATATTCATAAAAGTAAATGGCAAAACAAAAATCCATCCCTAATCGTGTTTAAAATTGAACTGAGGGAATTTTTTGCTTCTCTGAAACTACTGAAAGACTCAAGTAATATCATTTACTCTCTATGTGAAGATGTCTCTGAATATTTGTCATTCTGATTTGTAAAGCTTCCATGTAACTTTACTACTAAGAGTATGATGACTGAAGAAAATGTATGGCATTCGCTTTGGCTTAACTGTTGGACTAAAAGGCCTTTTTTATTTTTTTTTATTCTTATTTTACATTTTTTTTTTCCTAGTCATAACGTTGTTTTATCGAACTGCTGTTTGTTGTTCATTTATATCTCCCTTCGAGAGATTTTGTATATTCTTTGCTGTAAAAAATGTGTTAAATAAATAATAATAAAAAATAAAATAAAAATAAAAAAAGACTGCTTTTGTACCTGATTGCTACCAAAGCCGTTTTAGGAAAGCATCGCCCTTCTCCTATCAGTCCCATTGTAACGAAATTTGGTTGCAATTCCACCAAAGTTCCACTGGGGACGATCGCTATGAGCGCAAGATGAATGGGAGTCTATGGAGCTAGACGGCTAAATGTGTCTCTTTCACCTGACTGCCGTAGATAAATCTAAGATTTTATTGTAGGTTTCGCAAGTTTAACATGAGTTATAATTGAATAAAGTTGAATGAACAACTACGTGTGTGCTTTCGTTTTCTTACAGGTTGAGTTGTTGTTGCCCATAACTCGCTAGCATTTTGCTAATGACCGCTGATTGGTCAGTGAAGGACTGATTACAACCAGATGTACAGCTTGACGGCATCGTGGCATCCGAAGAATACCAGTGTTAAGGCAGACTTTTTCGACCAAGTTTTTTTTTTACCAACTTACCAACTTTTTTTGGGTTGCTAGCACTGTTATCTGCCTATGGTTATGTATGTGGTGTGAAGTTTAAAAGGAAAAACAAGGATTGCCGTAATGCAGTATTTCTAGTCGTACGATGTGTATGACGTCATTGACATTTAAAGTATTTTTTCAAGCAAATAAGTGATTCTAAAAAATCTAACACCAAGCAGTGTGTAATTTCTTTGCATCTACTTTTGAAAAAAATATTCAAATTACCGGACAAAAAATTATATCCTGAGAAAAGTGGATTTTTAAGGGTATTTCTCCATTGACCTCCATTCATTCTGCACTCGTCGTGAGAGCGCCCTCACCAGGGGGACCAGAGTGGAACTGCAACCAGTTCAGAACCCGGAAGTACCAAGATAGTGCGAGTTCTTTCTTTATTCCTCGGTTGTTGCTACATGCTAACGGGACGGAGCGGCAACAGAAATGGACAAGCAACTGACAATAGATGAAAGTAAGGCATTGTTTTTTGCACTCTTGTAAATGTGACAGAGTAAGTTGCTGAAGGCTTATAGACAGATAGGGCTATTTTATTTGTGTAGCACACTTTCAACTACAAGGTATTTAAGGGCTGTTTTATATAAAAAACAATACATCCTAAAACACATTGACACATTACTCCAAGACAGCTCTAAACAGATGGGTTTCTATCCTTGATATACATTTTTCGCATCAGTAGTGGGTTGCCAGAGTTGATATTTTAATTTGGAAAGTGAATTAGTTTTACTTTGTAGTTTTTAATATCAAAAAGGCTTCGTAACTTACAGAAACGCGGCCATTTGAGCAGTTATGCATTATGTCCTACTTCAACCCTGAATCTAAAGTCGACAATGAGCATCAGATAGCGGAGCAGAGAAGGAAATAAATGCAGCAAGTGGAAACTGAGGCGAAGACGGAGGCCTGGGTAGAACCATAGGCTGTCGGGGCCAAAGTTAGGAGTCATATTACGCTGGAATTTCATCATAAATTGACCGATGTGATCGATTAACCGGTGGCGAGATGAAGTTGTGATTTTAGAGATTGCAGACAGATTGTAGAGGCAGATGTTTATGTGGGCGAGACGTTTTATTACCCCCCCTCCACCGAAACAGGAAATAAACGATGCATCTTTACCTTTAAGAACTACAAATCATTGTGAAACACAATCGGATTCCTCAAGACTAATTTCACAATCCTAAAATGTTAACATCAGAATTGTTACATTGTTCGCATAAACGTGGAGTTGTCTACCAAAGCAGCGACTTTGGACGGCTAGTCGAAATTTACTTAGTAGGTTTTTTTTTTTTTTTTTCAATTCTTTATTTGAACATTTGAACATCACAGTACGTGGCTTAATGTATGCTGATACAAATGCAGAAAACTTAGTAGGTACATATACAAGAGGGAATAAATGCAATTCCAAGAAAAAAAATAGATACATAAGTGGTTGGAAAAATGAGTAACTACATAACGTAACCAGCTATAATCACTGAGAATTTGTTTAAACAAAGGGAATAATTTTCACTTTATTATAAATTACTTTTATTTAGTCTTTAATAAAATGTAATGCGCTTAAATGATTTAAATTCACTAATAAATTCTTAAACATTTTGACAGAACCTTCATATTTTTGTATAATAAATAAATGTATAATAAATTTAGTAAAGCAAAGATCATGTTCACACACATTTCTTCAATTTTATTTTTCAATGAAATACCAAAGATAATACGGCCCAAAGCGAATGTGTGTAGTGATAGGATCGTGTTTTTTTTAGCCACTTGCGTATCTGTCCAAAAACTGTGTGTTTGAGGGCATGAAAAAAATAGTACGTGGTTTTAATTCCGTTTTGACAGAATGTACATATATCATCACAAATATTAAATAAGTTACTAAGAAGTAGGTGAGGGTAGCCTATTGGATAACGTGGAGCAACTTAACTAGCGATATAAGAAAATAGATTTGAGACTGAATTGTTTTCGTCTGACTTAATTTGTAGTAGCTCTGTTTTTTTATGGTCTATGAAATTTGTATAATAGATATTCAGTTACTGCTAAGATTTTCACAGGTAGTGGTTTATATGTCTTGACAAGTTCATAGAACATTACAGTTTGAAATGTACAATTCTAACATGAACCATGTGATATAATCACGTGCTCTAATGCAACCTTTATACCATTCCCTGCTTTTAAAATAACAGAATATCCAGGTGGATCACAGGTTAATCTGTTTGGACCTTCTCTCCATTTAGCCACTGTTTGGTACAGTCTCCTCTTGAGGTGAATTTTGGTGATCTTTCAGGTAGATATGATATATTATTGGATATTCTCTCTCATCCGAAGAATATATACCGTACGTTTTGGGGAAAAATACAAATGTCTTCAAATCTGTTTGTTGATGTTTGCGGGGTACCTGAACTTTACATACATCTGGGTTTAGGGACCCCGTTTGGCTGTCAATAATTAATCCCGTTTTGAATTAAATCATTTCCCTAATTTATCTATCTCCCTTCGTCAATATGATGCTTAATAAGGGAATTCCCCTGTAGAGAACATAGACAGGACTGTAGATACGGTTTCTAACCTGTAGGGAGTTACTTATTTGTCTGTATTTTTGGGAACTTTGGATGGGGTTGACCATTTGGATATCGCTTCTAACTGTAGTACGAGCTGCTAACGTTGCCGCCTAATTTAGATTTTATTGCCCTGCGACCAACTTGATGCATTACTTATCCTTTTGGACATGTAAAGGCAAAGATATCAGCAGGTAGTTAATCTGGATTTTTTTTGATGGTTTCAACGTCTACATATTATGCATATTGTTTGTACAGTGCTGCTAAAAGACATCAGAAACATTCCGATATGTACTGTATATATGATATAACGGATCTCTGACAAACAATGTACTCAGTAGACAGGTGTTCTTAACAAGCAGCTCACACTAGATTTGGCCTGCTTGGTGAAAAAAACAAAACTCATCACAATTGCACGCATGACAATATGAAAATATTTGTCAAATAGAACTTATAAGGTTTTGCAAACTGTTTCATAGCATTGTAAGAGTTTTTAAGCAGGCATGGCGCAGCCACCTAAACTTTGTGAACAACCGCACTGCGCATAGGTTTCAAGCAGTTAATCTATGAGACTGGACCTTCGCCGTGTGTGCAGCCGCTCCGATGGAGCCGTTTTTGGGGCCAGTTCTGGAAACAACGGAGTACCGGGCCGTTTTGTCAATACCCAAGTGTGCAAGTATGTGTGCTCTAGTGTTCTGGGCTAGTACAGTTGTATGTCTGTTCTTACAGAGAACACAAGGAGGAGTCTCGCTAGCCGGCGCTAGTGCTCTAATAAACACTAGCATCGTACATACACAGTGCATTACGGTAACAGAGCGCTTGACGGGGTTTTTCCTACATGGGGAGCTTAGACAGTCGCCACTGTTTAAACCAACTAAGCAATGAGACGTCAGAGGGACGTCTTTTCTATGTCATTGTTGGACGTCCAATTTTGGTCCACTGAAGGGGTTTGCTTTATAATGCCAGGTGACGTCTTTTTTGGATGTCTACTGCACATCTAATGTTCACGTCCGTGGGACGTCTGTGCAAAGGCTATTTATAGTCAAAGTGTGGTTATTTTAGAAATCTTTTCAACATCAAATTAAGACTAATTTTAGACATTGTTTTGTACCCATTCTATAACTTTCAAGAGGCTGGAGGACAATTTCTAAATGGTGATGTACTGAGGGTTGAAATATGACTTCTGTCACTCTTCATTCTGTAAACCCACTAGGGGGCAGAGTTTTAAGGACCCTCAGCATACATCAGCCAAGATCAATAATTAGCCACTCGATGCAGACAGTGCAAAACTGATAGAGACAAATCCCAAGCGACTTACAGCTGTAATCACAGCAAAAGGTGGCGCTACAAAGCTTTTAAGTTAAGGGGGGTGAATAATTTTGCACGCCCATTTTTTCAGTTTTTTATTAGTTGAAGTTTGAAATAATCAATAAATATTCGTTCCACTTCATGATTCTGTCCCACTTGTTGTTGATTCTTCACAAAAAAATTACAGTTTTATATCTTTATGTTTGAAGCCTGAAATGTGGCAAAAGGTCGTAAAGTTCAAGGGGGGCGAATACTTTCTCAAGGCACTGTAAATTATAATGCAAAATGGAGAAATTCTACAATTAACATGAACACATTACCCATAAGTCTTTGCGGCGCACAACAACTAAACTAAACCTAAACAAATAACAAAATAGCATCTACTCAAACAAATAATTAGTCAAAAAAAACGAAATTATTGTTGAATAATATTAACAATTATAATATCTTCATATATGAATGAATACATCTGATATATGAATAAAAACGAGTGTAAACGCCATTTTCCTGGACCTGTGTGAAGACGTCCCCATGATGTTGAAAAAAATTCACATACAGTGGGGCAAAAAAAGTATTTAGTCAGCCACCGATTCTGCAAGTTCTCCCACTTAAATTATGACAAAGGTCAATCATTTTCATCATAGGTACACTTCAACTGTGAGAGACAAAATGTGAAAAAAACCCCCCAGGAATTCACTTTGTAGGATTATTAAAGAATTTATTTGTAAATTATGGTGGAAAATAAGTATTTGGTCAATAACAAAAATTCAACTCAATACTTTGTAATATAACCTTTGTTGGCAATAAGAGAGGTCAAACGATTACTATAGGTCTATACCAGGTTTGCACACACATTAGCTGGTATTTTGGCCCATTCCTCCATGCAGATCTTCTCGAGAGCAGTGATGTATTGGGGCTGTCGTCAAGCAACACGGACTTTCAACTCCCTCCACAGATTTACTATGGGGTTGAGGTCTGGAGACTGGCTAAGCCACTCCAGGACTTTCAAATGCTTCTTACGGAGCCACTCCTTCGTTGCCCGGGCGGTGTGATTGGGATCATTGTAGAGTTGGAAGACCCAGCCACGTTTCATCTTCAAAGCTCTCACTGATGGAAGGAGGTTTTGGCTCAAAATCTCACGATACACGACCCCATTCATTCTTTCCTTAACACTGATCAGTCGTCCTGTCCCCTTAGCAGAAAAACCGCCCCAAAGCATGATGTTTCCACCCCCATGCTTCACAGTAGGTATGGTGTTCTTGGGATGCAACTCAGTATTCTTCTTCTTCCAGACACGACGAGTTGAGTTTATACCAAAAAGTTCTACTTTGGTTTCATCTGACCACATGGCATTCTCCCAATCCTCTGCTGTATCATCCATGTGCTCTCTGGCAAACTTCAGACGGGCCTGGACATGCACTGGCTTAAGCAGGGGGACACGTTTGGCACTGCAGGATTTGATTCCCTGTCGTTGTAGTGTGTTACTGATGGTAACCTTTGTTACTTTGGTCCCAGCTCTCTGCAGGTCATTCACCAGGTCCCCCCGTGTGGTTCTGGGATTTTTGCTTACTGTTCTCATGATCATTTTGACCCTACGGGATGAGATCTTGCGTGGAGCCCCAGATCGAGGGAGATTATCAGTGGTCTTGTATGTCTTCCATTTTCTGATAATTGCTCCCACAGTTGATTTTTTTCACACCAAGCTGCTTGCCTATTGTAGATTCACTCTTCCCAGTCAGGTGCAGGTCTAAAATTATTTTCCTGGTGTCCTTCGAAAGCTCTTTGGTCTTGGCCATAGTGGAGTTTGGAGTCTGAATGTTTGAGGCTGTGGACAGGTGTCTTTTATACAGATAACGAGTTCAAACAGGTGCCATTAATACAGGTAACGAGTGGAGAGAAGAGCTTCTTAAAGAAGAAGTTACAGGTCTGTGAGAGCCAGAGATCTTCCTTGTTTGAAGTGACCAAATACTTATTTTCCACCATAATTTACAAATAAATTCTTTAAAAATCCTACAATGTGAATTCCTGGACTTTTTTTTCAAATTCTGTCTCTCACAGTTGAAGTGTACCTATGATGAAAATTACTGACCTCTATCATTATTTTAAGTGGGAGAACTTGCACAATCGGTGGCTGACTAAATACTTTATTGCCCCACTGTAGTTCGCAGTTCAAACCTTAAACTGCATATTGACGTCCAAATAATGGACCTACTTTGCATGTCATTTAGTAGTCCAGAATTGGTCTTGGACTGAGCAACGCAATATATGCATGATCTGTACGTTCGTAGGACGTCTAATGTTTAGTTGGAAGGGTCGCCGAACCGGGGACCTTCTAGCGGCGCTCACCTCACAGCTGTGCTATACCACCTGCGCCACCGTGATCCTGTGGTTGGAATTTAACTGCATTTACTATGAACAAGCACAGTGGTGGCGCTGTTTTCAAAATCGGCACATTAGCTTACATCCGCAGTTTCTAACTTGGCGACTTACTCGCCATTTCAAACAACTTTTCAGTTCTCCTTTGTTCCAGAAACACCTAGCAACAAATCTAGCGGCATTTCTGACCCCCTATACCTACTTTCTGACAAACTATGTCGCCAATATTACCTGTAGATTAGAGACCAGACTTTCTCTACTACCGCACGGTCAGTGCATGCAGCTCGGCTCGTTTCACTCAGAGCCACGTAGAGGGAAGACGCTGATTTCACCCAGTCAAAAACAAATATGTTTCATCGTTAAAATTAACTGAAAAGGTTAAGACAATTGCAGGTATGTAAGGTTGATCTTTGTTTTATAAGATGCTCAAATTGTTCTCTTTACAAAAACTCATATGTAACTACGCTGCATCCGCTTTGATCTGCACAGCTGTGTTGCATTTAAGTAACGTTCGAAATGTACATTTCAAACCATCCATCTGTTCCCATAGGACATTTAACACATAACAAAAACCCCAGAATTTAAGCCATAAACTCATGTTTAATGGCAGTTGGCAAGCAAGGTTCAATGAATACTAAAGATGCCCTACTTGTTGTATAATTTTGTTTTACAAAGTATTAAAAAACAAAAACTATATTCACTCCGTTAATTTAATCTTTAGAGATCTCATCAATTTTTGAGCTACTTTCTGTCAGACAGTTGGCAACACTGGTTAGTAACCCAACAGAGCAATGACATTACATCCCTTAGATCTTAAAAACACAGAGCCAGTGGTTTTGAACCACAATGCATCTGTGCTGGAAATACATTTGGTTATTGAACAATGTGTCCGTTGTTGAGTAATTATTATAAATTCATTTGGGCCACACAAAAAACAATCGCCCGTGCGTTCAAGTCCTCCAGTCGGTACTACCACTGACCTTTTATTGGCCCCTGGCTGGGGCGCCCTAGCAGGCAAAAACAATGAGAGAGGAATTTAGAGGCTGAACCAAAAACAATGTTTATTTATGACTCATCTGTAACGTATTTATACTAAATCCAAAATAAATATTTAATAACTTTACGTAGATTTTTGGTAATATGGCAGGTCAGTGTGTAGCTGGGTGATATGACCTTAAATATCTATTGCGATATAATCTAAAGCAGGGATCCCCAAATCCAGGCCTCGAGGGCCAGTGTGCTGCAGGTTTTAGTTCTTTTCCTGGTTCAACACACCCGAACCAAATGATGGTTCATTAGCAGGCCTCTGCAGAACTTGTTTTTTCTTTACATACAGCACAGACCAAAAGTTTGGACTACCTTCTCATTCAATGAGTTCCCTTTCTTTTTATGACTATATTGTAGATTCTCAATTAAGGGCATCAAAACTATGAATGAACACATGATGTATGGAATTACTGTATGTACTTAAACAAAAAAGGTGAAATAGCTGAATACATGTTATATTTTAGATTCCTCAAAGTAGCCACCCTTTGCTCTGATTACTGCTTTACATTCTTTTGAGCTTCCAGAGGTATTCACCCGAAATGGTTTTCCAACAGTCTTGAAGGAGTTCCCAGAGATGCTTAGTACTTTTTGGCCCTTTTGCCTTCTCTCTGCGGTTCAGCTCATCCCAAATCATCTCTATTGGGTTCAGGTCCAATGACTTTGAAGGCCAGGTTATTTCACACTTTTTGGGAAAAGTACTACATCACTCAAAATGACTACTTATGAACACTGTCACTTTCCAAACACATTACAGCAGAACTTCAAAAGGTTAAGAATGCCATTTACATAACATTTGAGTAAAAATGCATTTAAAACATATCCCATTCAATTTTTTTCTCTCAAAATAATGCAACACAAAATTTCTCTAAAAGTAAATAAAGATGAAGATATTTCAAAAATAAATAAAAGCTAAATTTTATGAAATAAAGTTCAAAATCATCTGCTTTCCTGGTTACTTATTTATACATATAATATTACACAAAAGACTCCTGCATATATTTGATATAAAAGTGCTTCAAATTCAACGGGTTTCTTTTCCGTTATATGAAAAACATCAACCTTTAAACATTCAGTATTAATACCTCGTTTCCACAGAACAGTCCAGAGCAGCACGGTGCGGACCGGATCGCTATTATGCATTGCTCACTTTTCGTGTCTGCGTTCCCACCACAGACCAGAGCTGAAGTGTGCGGTGATGCTATTGTGGCGTCATACGGCAGGGACGAGGAAGTGTAAAAAACGAAAAAGCGCGCGTTTTTGGAGCTCCTCAGTTGACCACACTCGGTCACTGCTTGCGGCCATCTTTACCTGTACCTACTAACTCAAGTTAATGGCTGGAACAGAGAACTGGTTGTTTTTGTAGTTATTGTTGCAGAGGTGGAGTCATCGTGATGTCAGATCAGCATCTTGATGTGGCACACCTGTGAGGTGGGATGGATTATCTCAGCAAAGCAGAAGTGCTCACTATCACACATTTAGACTGATTTGTGAACAATGTTTGGGAGAAATGGTACTATTGTGTATCTGGAATTAATTTTAGATCTTTAAGTCCATCTCATGATAAATGGGAGCAGAAACAAAGGTGTTGCGTTTATATTTTAGTTGAGTGTATTTAAAACATTTGATTGACTTTTTAATTGAGATTGCATACAGTGAGTATTCAGTTGTCTTTCACACTCAATGTGCCGTTAAAAAGTGTATGTATGTATGTATATATATATATAAATAAAACTCGGCTATATATAGTTATTTGCCTTGGATATGCCTTGGATATTGCCATGGATATTTAGATATCGGCCATCTGCAACCAAATTTTTTAGAAATCGGTATCGCATCAGCCTTTTAAAAAAAAACTATATTTGTTGGCCTCTATATTTTTCCAAATGCTCTTTAAATTTTGACATGATTTGATGCTCCTTCATGTGTTTGTCTGTTTTCTAACAGGCACTGCTTTTATGGATTTCTTGGTGGTACAAATCTGTTATTGGGCCTGGGTGTGGCTACTGAAATTTATTTAATCTCATAAAGTAGTTTATCAGTGAAGTTATGATTTAACAATAGGAGTATGTTTTCACCCAATCACATTCAAATGTCACAATTCACTATTATGCAAATAGCTGGGCACCTTGTGGTTAAAATGCCTTACCTAGTGTAAATTGATATATTAAGAAGCTTAAAGTGAACCTACAACCTTCTAGTTCCTATTCAACAGCAGTCTTCCTGGTGTAAGGGAGCAAATACTTTTTCACTGTAGTTTACATGTCAATACAGTTGCATACGTTTACTATATCCCTGTTGTGTTCCTTCAGATGTTGAACATATCCTGCTGGTTAAAATAGAAGCTCCTGAAGAAAATGGCCCTGGTGTCCTGAAGTTCCCCGAGTCCTCCTACATAAAAGAAGAATCGGAGGAAGTCTTTCTTGGTCCAGAGGAAAAGCAGCTCTGTGTGAAAGAAGAGAACAATACTGGCAGTTTTACTGTTTCTACTACTTTCATCAAGGCGGAGGATGATGCAGAGACTCCTCTGCTATCACAGTTTCAGAAACACCAAGAAGACAATGACTGTACAACCAGCAGATCAAACCACCAGATTGTGGGAACAACTGGAGAAAAGGACTTTGGAGAAGCTGAAGCTACCTGGAATCCAAATCTTAACACTAATGTTGAGATTTGCAACTCTTCAGACATGGTCTCCGAGGATGACAAACAGTACAGGAATGTAAACCATTTTAACATTGAACTGAAAAGATTGTCAGAATCTGACATGAATGATGGTGAAAATAAATTGGAGAGCAGAGCCGGTGTTTCAAAAGAAGACACTATGAGCAAATCTGATTGTGATAGAAAAATTAACAAACACTCTCTAAAGATGCACATGGCACATCATCCAAGAACAGGATGTTCAAGCTGTGTAGCTAGTAAAAAATGTTTTAAGGTCATGAAAACTGTAAATGCACAAAAGACAGTTATGACAACACAACAATCTGTTACTTCTGACAAAAATGCGCAAAAATTTCACAAAAAACAAAACCTAAATGGACACGAGGGAGGCCACAGAGGAGATAAATCATTCTGCTGTGATCTTTGCGGACACAGCTTTAGTCGAAAGTCAACTTTAAACCAACACAAGAGAATCCACACAGGAGAAAAACCATTTTGCTGTGATCTTTGTGGACACAGCTTCACTCAAAAGTCAAGTTTAGACATGCACAAGAGAATCCACACAGGAGAGAAACCATTTCATTGTGATCTATGCGGACACAGCTTTAATCGAAAGTCACATTTAGACATACACAAGAGAATCCACACAGGAGATAAACCGTTCCGCTGTGATCTATGTGGGCACAACTTTCGCGATAAGTCAAGTTTAAACCAACACAAGAGAACCCACTCAGAGAAATCATACTGCTGTGATCTTTGTGGACACAGCTTTAGTCGAAAGTCACATTTAGACATACACAAAAGAATCCACACAGGAGATAAACCGTTCTGTTGTGATCTTTGTGGACACGGCTTTAGTCATAAGTCAATTTTAAACCAACACAAGAGAATCCACACAGGGGAGAAACCATTCTGCTGTGATCTTTGTGAACAAAGATTCCGTGATAAGTCAAATTTAAACAAACATAAGCGAATCCATACAGAAGAAAAACCATTTTGCTGTGATCTTTGTGGACACAGCTTTAGTGATAAATCAAATTTAAACAAACACAAGAGAATCCACACAGGAGAGAAACCACTGTGCTGTGATTTTTGTGGACACAGATTTAGTGATAAGTCAAATTTAAATAAGCACATGAGAATTCACACAGGAGAGAAACTGTTGTGACCTTTGAGAACACTGCTTCAGTCAGTTCACATTTGGACAGACACGGGAGAGAAACTAAGCAACATTGCTCCTTTAACTAGCCACAGCTGCAGAGATGATCACTAGGGGTGTGCCATCATGGGTGCATAATGATTTTGATTTGATTTTGATTCGGGTGCTACTATTCGTTTCTAAAGCCATTGTTTTTCATTCAATTTTTTATGAAATAAGAAAAGACCACTTTGAAATAAATGATTGAGACCGTTCTTCTGAGTCGTTAGTTTTATTGCTTGTTTGCTGCAGCAAGGAGAGATAAACCAAGCATGTCATTGTGGTCTGTGTCTGAAACTATCAGTCTTACATTCCGGCTTCCACCCCACATCTGTCATCTTCCACTAACCTAAACTTTAGAGTAGCAAAACATGTTTGGGGGCAGATCTAAAAGGAATTTGTTACACTTCATAAACCAGTGTCACTTGACATCCTCTTGAGCCTTGATATGGAAGCTTTGGCTTCGTTCTTCCATAAGGATGAGGTTTGTTATCACAACTTGGTCAGTTCGTTAACATCTCAGACTGGAACATTCCCAAATGCCTTAAAAACTGCGGTCATTAAGCCTCTTCTACAGAAGAGCAGCCTTGATGCCACAGTACTTTGCAACTAATTGGCCCATATCAAACCTACCATTCTTTGGATAAGTCCTAGAGAAAGTAGTATATTAACAGCTCACTTACTTTCTCCTGTCTACGTACTTTTTGACGTACTTTGTCCAAATTGGCAACTGTGTCTCAGACAAAATTCCCATGACCTGTGGAGTCCCCCAGGAGTCAATCTTGGGACCACTTTTATTCAACTTGTACATGCTTCCACTGGGTCAGCTAATTAACAGCAATAATGTGTCTTACCATAACTACGCAGTTGACACTCAGATCTATGTGCCACTGACGGCAGGTGAACATGGGCCTATACTGATGCACTCAGTCACTATATTGAACAGATCAGTGTGTGGATGCAAAACAACTTTCTCCAGTTAAACTCAGACAAAACTGAGATCATTGTTTTTGGCCCACAGGCACAAAGAGAAAGTGTTATCAGTCATCTTGAGTCTCTCTGTCTTCAACCAAAAAATCAGGTTAGAAATCTAGGGGTAATCATGTACTCGGACCTGAACTTAAACAACCACATCAAAGCAATTCAATTCACTTTTATTTATATAGCGCCAATTCACAACAAATGTCATCTCAAGGCACTTTACAACAAGAGTCGTTTCAATACAATTACACACACTCCAATCAGTTAAAAGTTTTCGATGTAAGGAATCCCAGTAGATTGCAATGAATCATCGACGTGAGGTTGTGCCCGGATCATGCAGATTCCTACCACAGTAATTCCTCAGCAATCCCTCATACTGAGCAAGCATGTAGCAACAGTGGAGAGGAAAAACTCCCCTTTAACAGGAAGAAACCTCTGGCAGAACCTGGCTCAGTACAAGCGGTCATCTGCCATGACCGTCTGGGGGTCTGAGAAGACAGAAAAGAGACAGCATGGAGGATGCTCTGTGACTTTGAGCATAATCTGGACCGATGTTACCCATCCAGCAGGGGGCATTGTAGTTGAGCAGGGTACCAGACCATGTGGAGCTGCTGTGGGAAGAAAAATACTGAGAGAAAACTGGGTTAACAATCACAATAACAGCAGAAAAAATATCTCTGGAGAGTTGTATAAGAGAAAAGTAGAAGAGAGAAGAAAAGTGGTCAGTTAGTCCTCCAACCTATAGCAGCATAACTACAGAAATAGCTCAGGATAACATAAGCCACTAACCATAAGCTTTATCAAAAAGGAATGTTTTAAGCCTAGTCTTGAAACAGAGTATTTGCCTCGTGGACTAAAACTGGGAGCTGGTTCCACAGGAGAGGAGCCTGATAACTAAAAGATCTGTCTCCCATTCTATTTTTAGTAATCCTAGGAACTTCTAGTAAACCTGCATTCTGAGAACGAATTGCTCTGTCAGCAACATATGGAACAGTCAGATCTCTGATGTACGATGGAGCTTAATTATTTAGGGCTTTATAAGTAAGGAGAAGGATCTTAAACTCTGTTCTGGATTTAACAGGGAGCCAGTGGAGAGAAGCCAAAACAGGAGAAATGTGATCTCTCTTTTTGATATTCATCAGAACTCTTGCTGATAATAAGGAATTACAGTAGTCCAGCCTTGAAGTAACAAATGCATGGACTGGTTTCTCTGCATTACTCTTGGACAGGATGTTTCTGATTTTAGCAATATTCCGGAGGTGAAAGAAATCTTAGAAATCTGTTTAATATGGGATATAAATGTCATGTCTTGCTCAAATATTACACAGAGGTTCTTTGCATTATTACCAGAGGCCAAATTAATGCCATTCAGAAGAAGTGACTGATTTGGCAGTTTCCTTTTTAAAGGTTCTGGTCCGAAGACAACAACTTCTGTCTTGTCTGAATTTATAAGTAGAAAATTCAGAGTGATCCAGGTTTTTATGTCTTCCAGACATGCTTATAATCTACCAAACTGATTGGTTTCATCAGGTTTTATGGATAAATATAATTGTGTATCATCAGCATAACTGTGAAAATTAATTCCATGTTGTCTAATATTTTACCAATTGGAAGCATATACACTCAACAAAAATATAAACGCAACACCTTTGTTTCTGCTCCCATTCTTCATGAGATGGACTTAAAGATCTAAAATTCATTCCAGATACACAATATTACAATTTCTCTCAAACATTGTTCACAAATCAGTCTAAATCTTTGATAGTGAGCACTTCTGCTTTGCTGAGATAATCCATCCCACCTCACAGGTGTGCCACATCAAGATGCTGATCTGACATCATGATTAGTGCACAGGTGTACCTTATACTGCCCACAATAAAAGGCCACCCTGAATTGTGCAGTTTTTTGCTTTATTGGGGGTCTGGGGACTCAGAACCGGTCAGTATCTGGTATGACCACCATTTGCCCCATGTAGTGCAACATATCTTCTTCGCATAGAGTTTATCAGATTGTGGAATGTTGGTCCACTCCTCTTCAATGGCTGTGCGAAGTTGTTGGATATTAGTGGGAACTGGTACACGCTGTCATATACGCCGGTCAAGCACATCCCAAACATGCTCAATGGGTGACATGTCCGGTGAGTATGCTGGCCATGCAAGAACTGGGACATTTTCAGCTTCCAAGAATTGTGTACAGATCCTTGCAACATGGGGCTGTGCATTATCTTGCTGAAACATGAGGTGATGTTCACGGATGTATGGCACAACAATGGGCCTCAGGATCTCATCACGGTATCTCTGTGCATTCAAAATGCAAATCAATAAAATGTACCTGTGTTCTTCGTCCATAACAGATGCCTGCACATAACATAACCCCACCACCACCATGGGCCACTCGATCCACAACATTGACATCAGCAAAGCGCTCACTCACACAACGCCACACACGCTGTCTGCCATCTGCCTATAACAACGTATACAGAGATTCATCCGTGAAGAGAACACCGCTCCAACATGCCAGACGCCATCGAATGTAAGCATTTGCCCACTCAAGTCTGTTACGGCGACGAGCTGGAGTCAGGTCAAGACCCCGATGAGGACGACGAGCATGCAGTTGAGATTCCCTGAGACGTTTCTGACAGTTTGTGCAGAAATTTTTTGGTTATGCAAACCAATTTTTTCAGCAGCTGTATGAGGGGCCGTTCTCAGACGATCTTGGAGGTGAACCTGGTGTGGTTACATATGGTCTGCGGTTGTGAGGCCGGTTGGATGTACTGCCATATTCTCTGAAACGCCTTTGGAGACGGCTTATGGTGGAGAAATGAACATTCAATGCACGAGCAACAGATCTGGTTGACATTCCTGCTGTCAGCATGCCAATTGCACGCTCCCTCAATGCTTGTGGCATCTGTGGCATTTTGCTGTGAGACAAAACTGGATTATCTCAGCAAAGTAGAAGTGCTCACTATCACACATTTAGACTGATTTGTGAACAATGTTTGGGAGAAATGGTAATATTGTGTATCTGGAATGAATTTTAGATCTTTAAGTCCATCTCATGAAGAATGGGAGCAGAAACAAAGGTGTTGCGTTTATATTTTTTTGTTCTGAACAACACATTGTTTCTGAACAACATTGCTTTTTCAATGAGGAGGTATATCAAATTTTGTTACCTGTGTAATTTTGTTTCTTCACATAAATGCATTCAGTGAGGGTTTGGGGCTATACAAAGCAGCATTGTCAAATGGTGTAACCTGTTTAGGTCAAATGGTGTAATCAGATTTTCACATTAAAATATGATGATGTCCAAAGAAAAAAGAAATGTAATCGAGTTGTCATTCTTTATTGAAGTAAACTAAGATGTTTGTGGCTGTTTAAATTTGTTTGGTCACACGGTATTTACAAAATGAATGTGTTCCTCAGTACATTTCATGCTTACTGTGGTTATAATGATCAATAATGGAATTAGGAAATAAATAAGTGATTTTCATTGGGCTGATTGTAGAAATAAGTTATTATTTCCATCTGTTTCCTTATCTCCACATTTAGTATATTAATATTGCTATATTTTATATTTATTTCTGGGTTACACCACTTGACTTTTTCAAGTGTATCCAATTTTATCTGAGAGGGTAAAAAATACAAATACAGCTTAAAACATATAAAACATGCATAACTTAGAAGTAGACACCCTAATTAACACGATCAGAGCCGGTATATTATGATTTCAAAAGATTTTAAAATGTATCGTCTTGCCAACCCTTATTTGTCATTGACCCATATATTTTATTACGTGGCTAAGTTAACAAATTTGAGCATATTTTAAAGAGACAGGCTACTATGCCGTGTCCTGTCAGCTCTTGTACAGTTGGTAGGTGGCGAGGATGAGGAGGCTGAGGAAGATGAGGTTGCCCAGCGTCCGGCTGCCCCCAGCACCAGTGCTGCTGGTGCCCGTGGTGCATCCAGCAGTGGTCGGGTTCTGACTGAAGCTGTGATGCAGACACAAAGAGACACCATCAGTGCCATCAATTCTGTGCCAAACGAGTTAAAGGAAATAAAGAGTGTGTTGTGCGACATAGTGACAGCCATTGGTACCTTAAATGATACAATACAAAATTTTAATAGATGAACCTTGTCGTTATCTCAAACGCTGCATTACATTCTGGCCGATCCTTGCTCCCTGGGTGAAGGCTTCCTGTCTAAGAGGAAGCGGCTGTGGGTCGGAGTTCTCATGCTGGGAAGGGTTTAGGCCAGGAGGGAGGGGAATTCCAATTCTCTGTGCCATGTAACGAAGAATTCCACATGCCCTCACAATCTTGCAGACCTTTGTAGGGTGGTATAATAGTCTGCCACCTGAGGCACCCAATGACCGCCACCTACATTTTTACAGGCCTATGGCACGCTCCACGACTGAGCGCGCACGCGTGTGACAGGAGTTGTAGCGCATTGCCTCTGCTGTTTGTGGGTCTGGGAACGGGGTCAGAAGCCAGCTCCTGAGAGGGTAGCCACTATCACCTGCAAGTGATAACACGTTTAATTCAATTAATACTGTGTACATGTTTCCGATTGACGAAAACAAATTCATCCTCGGACGGGGCCCTTATAGCAATATAGGGGCAGTCCATTGCGCCAAATTGCATCTTAAATTCGGCCTGCTCCCCCACAGTATATGGAAACGTGATGTAATCCCATCCAAGACTGCAGGCATTATTGCGCTCAGGGAAGGCTGTGATATCCCAGACCTAGTAAATAAATATAACATATTTCAAGTCATTATTTCCAAAAAGGTACTTTGGGCAGAATAGTAGGACTTATGTCATTCAGACACATACTTGTCGGTTAATTCCCGCTGGTAAAAACCAGTTGCAAGAAATCCCAGAGTGGTGAGCACCTGCAGCTGGACCGGAATGGCAAGGTTCCGCCTGGACGGTCTCTCCAAAACCGGGCCCAATTCAGCACAGAGATCCAAGAGCACAGCTCTAGGGAATCTAAATCTGCTTATTAGCCAGTCATCATCATGGGCAAGGAGGTCCGCATGATCCTTGAAAACGCTTTCTCTCCTAATCCTTCCCTTTGCAAAATCTTCTAGCAACGCCAGTGCATCCGTCTCAAATATTACGCTTGAAAGTAGTCGGGGTATTTCTATTGGCAGCAATAAGACTGATTGCTTCCTTCCTTGGCACAACGAATGTGCCAATCAATGATATATGGTACAGATGATTCAATCTATTAATTGGCATACAGTCCCCGCCCTTTTATCTGAGTTTAAGGTTTTGAGATAAATTTTATGTATTTATTTTAATATTGAAAAATGTTTTTAGAAGAGCTATAGCTCACTGCAAAGCTACAATATAGATATCATTGCTGGTTTGGATGTTTAAAATAACATGAATCCATAGTTAAAGTTTGGTGTGAGGTGAAATGATATGCGTGAGAGGAGTAATACGCAGCCTGGCTGCAGTTCACCACCTCATCAACTGCGTCGTCGATTCCCCCCCGTCTCCAAAATGTCCATACGCCCGGGTCAGAGTTGGCGTACAGGTGCGCACATTTTCCCGTCAAGTCTGTTTTTTTATAAATCACAACTTTTGCTTTGAAAGTGGCGTACGCCAGTTTCAGGCCCCGTTTTGTGCGTACACAACGTTTATAAATGAGACCCCAGAACAGTCACAAATCCATTATCTGAGGCCATTAGAATATCATGAGTAACTTTTATCAGTGCTATGATAAGCTCTAAAATCTGACTGAAATTCTTCAAACAGGTTGTTGCTGTTTAGATGCTCACATTCCTGATTAGCAACTGTTTTCTCAAGGTTAGATAAAGGTCTATAGTAAGCTAAATTATCTTGATCCAGGGAGGGTTTCTTAAGTAAATATTTAATTACAGCAACCTAAATTTCTGAGGCACATATCCATTAATTAAAGTTACAGTCATCGTGTCTAGAATAAGGCCAGTAACCAGAGGGAACACTTCCTTAAATAATTTCGTTAGTATTGGGTCTAACATACAAGATGAGGGTTTAGATGAAGCTAATATTTTCCAAAAGTTCAACAGAATCAAAATGGTACAGACATAGACATGGTTTCTACAGTTCTCTCTGATACTACCTCATTTACTGAAATAATTAATCAAGTTTGGGATAATGCCAATTTTATTTTTAATAGAATTTATTTTATTTATGAAGAATCCCATAAAGTCATCACAACTGAGAGAAGGGGGAATAGTTGGCTCAACACAGCTATGACTCTGTGGTTTTAATGTTTTGCAGCTTGGACTAAGAAAGCTAGGGATAAGATGTTCTAAAGAGCTGTAGTTAATAATTGGTCTAGGACGAATTTGCAAATCTGAATGAAGGATGGTTGCCACTCCTCCTCCTCGCCCAGTATGTGCCCAAGAATATGAAAATTTAGATAATTGGAAGGAGTTGACTCATTTATAATTACAAAATCCTCCTGCTGCAGCCAGGTTTCTGATAGGCAAAATAGATCAATTTTATTATAACATGTCAAGTCATTTACTAATAAAGTCTTTGAGGAGATGGATCTTATGTTTAGTAAACCACATCTAATTCTATTTCCTTGTTAGGTCCGAGTCGGTTTTATTTTAATGAGATTTTCATGGTTTGCTTTAACTTTTAGTCTGTTTGATTTTGGCTGTGGACAAGACACTGTCAATGGGGTATTGAGTGGGTAACAGTACAGAAGCTGCAGAGAGGTGGGCTAAACTACGACTCTGCTTCCTGGTCTGAAAGTCAGGGGAAGCATAAAACACTAATAGATGAGTTGTAAATGCATAAATGTAATTTTTTAGTGCTTTTGAAGGCTACAAGTGATTCTTAAAACATTCACAAGTAATGAGGTGTAGCCGAAACGTTAACATGGGATTTGTGACAAAACATATACAGACGTGGTTCTTGTTCGGCTGCTTTTTATGCGCTTATTTATTATCAAATCTCTTACAGCACCCCATTTATTTCTGTTGGGAAATTAGGAATTTATGGCCAGTTATTGCAGTGATTGGTGACATTACATCACAGATGTTTTAAAAAGTTTTTTATTCCACTAAAATTGCGATAACTTCCTCAATTCTCAACCAATTTCAATAAAGTTGGTATCATTTTTTGTTTGTTTTTTTTAAAGCTGCAACCCAGTGGCGTAGCCAGAAAAAAAAAGACACTGGGTGTGCACTAGCAAACAATGGGTGGGTCAAATGCATTCACAACAAATAGAACGCTTGATTCTCGGTTTTCTCAAAGACGCCTGTAATACATGGGAAGTCTTCGCTGTATCATTAGATTAGACACTATTTTTCAGCTATAGAACAAAATGTGTTTTTATCGACTTCCCCAGAGGTAATTCAACGTGGTCTTTGTGCCTAAAATAATATTTTCAACAAGTCAATAGTTCAAAAATGAAAATAAGAAAATAAGAATCTTGAATGAAATAGTTCAAGAAATTATGCTATTTATGCATTAAAAAAACTATTTACCGATTTATCAACGGGATTGTTTGCTTTCTGTACACCGAGAGACTTTAAAAAGATTGAGAAAAGACTCTTAAGATTATTAGACTTGGGTTTTTCAGCCTCAAACTAAAGATTTTATAAACAGTGAATCTTGTAGGAACACTATAAGACTACATCTAGACTAAATTAGTTTCCTGCCAAATTCTTCCCATTATGCTCAGCATTATACAGTTTCTTTATGTGCGAATGTTGTAGCATTCTTTGCAGAGAGTGACATGTACAATAAAGACTCGCTCCCCATTGACAAGTGGGTTTATGCTGTACCACTTGCTCCATGCAGATGCACAGATAGTGCTCGTTTGTGGCTGTATTCCAGGGAGCGAGGTTGGGATAGACTTTGTAATGTATGGCCATTTTTCAGCCATGCAACACCAATATTGTATTTATGTATAGACTCTGCTAGGCTCCATAGGTGGCTACAAAACTGTTGTTTTACAAATATGACACCTGTGTTTATAGCCTACTTTCTCACAGGAACAAAAAAAAAAAAAAAAAAAAAATTGATGAGTGGCAAGTTGCAAAAAAATGTCATGAGCAGGATTTGAACCTACCATGATTGAAAAGGTATTCCTGCACATAAACCACTGCACCATAGAAACAACCTACAACCACAAACATCAAGGGTACATTATGAAGCCGACAGGACCCCCTAACGGATTTCTACCCCTCAAAAAGTATTTCTGCACGGCTTTATTGGTTGTTTTACGTCACTACGGCTGGTTCTGGTTCAAAAGACTAGAGAAAGACTGGCATAAATCGGGTTGCCAGCTGCAGATGATCAATTTACATTTAACGATCAAGACCACAGGAGCGCGCTGAGACCCGTGCAAGATTTCTGAAGACTCCCAGTCTTTAGTCTAATGCTGTGACAATCGTTTGGTAGATGCCACAATCACTTGTATTCTGGAGTTATTCTTGGACAAGGAAGTAAAATTGTTCAGTTTAAGTAATTTTAATGAGAAAATTATGCTACGAGATTATTGAAAACTCCCCCAAAAAATAATTTTGCACGAGTTAGGCCCTTTAAATCCAGCTGTCGGTGTGAGTGGAGCCCCCTGGTGGTCTGTCAGTCTAAAGAAAACAACTCTGTTCCACCAGTATAAAAAAAAAAGTGAAGACACCCTTTTTGCTGCCACACAAAAGGAAAGCTCTGAAATTCACATTTTTTCATTAAAGTTAATTATTAAAGAAATTACTGCACAACAACAAAACAAGATAGTGTCTATTTACTTATGTTAGGGATTTCCATGAAAAGCAAAACTAAGTGAGTGAAAATGTGTTAAGGAATCTAAGTTGAATCGTAACCTTGTTTTTCATAAAAGCGCTTATGTATAATGCATGTCATAAACGTGTAAGACATAATTTAAAGAAAACTTAACCATATGTTCGTCCATTCATGACCACAAGAATCAGCTCTTCAGATGAGGTGGGTGGCTCTTAAAAGAGCCGTTGTGTTTGTGCTAGCTGAGCAGCAGGAGTTTACTTGGAACTAGTGTACTTGGTGACAGCCTTGGTGCCCTCAGACACGGCGTGCTTGGCCAGCTCACCGGGCAGCAGGAGGCGCACAGCGGTCTGGATCTCCCTGGAGGTGATGGTGGAGCGCTTGTTGTAGTGAGCCAGACGGGAGGCCTCGGAGGCGATGCGCTCGAAGATGTCGTTAACGAACGAGTTCATGATGCTCATGGCCTTGGAGGAGATGCCGGTGTCAGGGTGGACCTGCTTCAGCACCTTGTACACGTAGATGGCGTAGCTCTCCTTCCTGGTCTTTCTCCTCTTCTTGCCTCCTTTGCCGGCGGTCTTGGTGACGGCTTTCTTGGAGCCCTTCTTGGGCGCTGACTTGACTGGTTCAGGCATGTTGTCTCTGATAAGTCACAGCGACGAATACGTTGCTGAGGAGGGAACAGCTGTTATTATACACGCTGCAAGTTAATAAGGCTGTTCCGTTCCCTGACTATGATTGGCTGAGGTGGTACTGGAAGTAAAATCACGTGGTTTTCAAATGTTGCGCAAAGAAAGATTAGAAAAAAAGGCGGGAAACCGTCTCAAACGTCCTCCAGTAGAATGAAACAATAAAATAGCAAACTTCATAACAGCGTTTTGTTTTATGTGTTTGTTAGATACATCTTTCACAATTTGAAATGATCTCTTCAGTGAGAATCACAAAAATGCAAGTCTATTAATATTAAATGGAGAAAATGATCAGGTTACATATTTACCTAATATTTTAATTTCCTAATCAGAAACTGGATATGTAAAATGCCCATAGACCTCATTAAAAATACAGAATTAAACTTAGTGTCCTTTGGGCAAACGGGCCAAGAAAAACTTATTCCGTGGTATTTCTGTTAATATTTAAAATATGCAGAACATTTCTGCTTTTAGAGATTAATCATTCCCTCAGATAAGATGGAAAGAAAGAAAAATAAAAGTGTATGTCCTACTTCTTAGCCAGTTTAATACTTATTCCACATATTTGACCACTTTGTTTTAGTGCAGACACTTTTAGAAATAGTAGATTTAAAATAATATTTCAGTAATTTCATTAAACTTGTTCACAGCAGTAGTTCCCCCCCAAAACCCTCACTTTACAATATTGATGATCCTTAATAGCTCAGCATTGGACCCGTCTACTACAGTAAATGAGCCTTTTTTCGTAACGACTTGTTATGTTTGTTTCTTTTTTCCAACAGGTTTGTTAAGTTGCACAGGAATCAGTTTCTTAATCAGTAAGTGTGTGGCCCTGAAAAGGACCGTTGTTCAGTTGTCAGCAGGGGGCGCAGTTTAACCTCCAAAGCCGTACAGAGTGCGGCCCTGCCTCTTCAGAGCGTAAACCACATCCATGGCGGTGACGGTCTTCCTCTTGGCGTGCTCGGTGTAGGTGACGGCGTCACGGATCACGTTCTCCAGGAACACCTTCAACACACCGCGGGTCTCCTCGTAGATAAGACCGGAGATGCGCTTAACTCCCCCGCGGCGAGCTAGACGGCGGATAGCGGGCTTAGTGATTCCCTGGATGTTATCGCGGAGAACTTTACGGTGGCGCTTGGCGCCTCCTTTGCCGAGTCCTTTACCTCCCTTTCCTCTGCCGCTCATTTTCGCTTTCTTCTGTGTGAATACAAAGATGAATGTGGCTGTGAGCTGCATCTCAGAATTTATTTGTCAGCTGCGGACGTAGGAGGAGACGGGCTCAGCAGCTCCTCCTACTTGACCAGATCAGTATTGACTGACACTCAGCATTGGCTTCCTCCCACTGCTTTATGAACTGGAGATGAAAGCCTTGTTTTCATACTTCTTCTGATATTTTATTTTTCTGTTCTCACATTTTCGAAATAAATAAAAATTTTATTTTGTTTCATACACATGAATTAAAGCACTCCAATAAGTGTGTCAGTTTTGACCAAGTCAGCTCAATGTGCTGGTTCGTTTCTATCAGACTCCTGCCTCAGCCTCATGCTTTCTTTGTCAGTTTAATTTTGGCACGCAATATATAACCTCCCTAAAAATGGCTCAACATTCCCCTCTAACGTAACAATATTATGCATTTATATTTTATGCGATTATCTAATAGTGTTTTAAGCCTAAACATCAGTAATCACCGTAGATCACAGGAGTGTAGAAACAGATGAAGGATGCTGTTATTTTCCGCATCCATAATCTTAAACAACTTTGATTCCTGCTACATAGCCCGTATTATAATAAAGCTATAAATATTTTAAACATTTGAATGTTTTAAACATTTATAGCTTTATTATCTGTATCTTTCCCTAATGTCAATATATACCGTATATGCTGAACTTCTCATCAGGGAACCAGAACATTAGGCTGGGTAATAATATGGGCTGTGTAGCAGGAATAAAGCTATGTTTGTTAATATTAATTACCAACTTTATCAAAAGAATTACGGAGCTGGATAATATGTCAGAAAGTGCTCTTTAGTAGAATGTGTGTTGGCTCTGAAAAGAGCCTTTGGATCAATGAATGTCGGTTGCAGCAGCTGTTTACTTCTTGGCCTTCTTTGCTGCGGCCTTCTTGGCTGCAGGTTTCTTTACCGGAGTTTTCTTGGCTGCGGGCTTCTTGACGGCCTTTGGTTTCTTAGCTGCAGCGGCCTTTTTGGGGCTCTTTGCGGGCTTTTTTGCTGCTTTCTTGGCTAAAACCTTCTTCGGGGACTTCTTGGCTGCTGCCGCCTTCTTAGCGGCGGGTTTCTTGGCCACAGCGGTCTTCTTAGCGGCGGGCTTCTTAGCCTTAACGGGAGCCTTCTTCTTTACAACTTTCTTGACTGGTTTAGCGGCTTTGGGCTCCTTCTTGGCGAGCTTAAAGGAGCCGGAGGCCCCCGTCCCTTTAGTCTGGCTCAGGGTCCCTTTGGTGACCAGCGTGGCGACGGCGGTGTTGATGCGCTTGTTGGCCTTGCTCACATCCACCCCTTTCCCGGCCAGCACCTTTTTCAGGGCCGCCATGGACAGGCCCTTGCGCTCCTTGGACTCGGCCACGGCGGCCACGATGAGCTTAGGGAGGCTGGGTCCGTCCTTCTTGGCCCGCGGAGCGGACTTCTTCTTGGGGGCTTTGGCCGGAGCCTTAGCGGGCGCAGCTGCTGGAGCTTCCTCTACCATGCTTATCGGTCTGAGTTATTCCTCTGAATACGTGGAGCTCAAAGCGAGGCGAAATTTATAACACACATGAGAACCGTGAAGAGACAAACCAGCCCGCTGCTCTGCTGCCGCCTCCAATTTGTGTTTTCTCCGCCAAGTTTTAGCCACAAAATCTTTATTATAAAATCGTTTTCCAATACAGAAATTACCAAAGCAGACAGAGAAGTCTCCCTCCTCTAGACTGAGCTGAAGTTTGACATCCATGAAGGTTTTTCTTCGTCCCCGGAGCCGTAAAAGCCGTCAGATTATCGGTTTGTTTGCGCCGCTTTCAGGGAGTTTTCTTCAAATTTCGCCTCCAAAGAAATATAAAAACAACTTATACAATATGTAATGAGCGTCTTTCTGTTAGATAAGACACATGAGGACAAAATCTGAGTAAAATGGTCGCGGTTGAGTAATTTGTTTAAGTTATAAAGAGTACATTTCCGGCGGATGTAAACACACCGACAGCATCGCCGCTAGACACGGACTGATGATCCACTGGAATACGTTTCCTGTCTGCAGTAAATTAAGATTCAATAGCAGCTGGACCGATATTCACTTTTTTAAGTTTCTCGAAATTCAATATTAGAGGATAAAATCAAAATAATTATTAAATTAGTAGAGAGCCCCGTGTGCGTGGTTGTGTGGCTGCTCGTGTGTTTGTGAGTGCTAGGCGTGTTGTTTTGTTTATTTTATTTTATTTTTATTTTTTTTATTTTTTTGTTTTTTTGTTTGTTTCTTTACACAATGTCTGCATCGCTGCATCTGTTTTGTATTTTTTGTTCCATTGAGGACCCTCTTGAAAATGAGATGGTTGCATCTCAAGGGGCTTATCCTCTTAAATGAATAAATTCTAAAAAATAAATTCTAAATATGAAAACCTTATTCCTACTCTAGTTCCCTTCTGACTTGTGGCCTGTAGTGCGTTTCCACCGTGACTTCACAAAAAAAGAAAGTTTATTTTGAGTGTTTAAGAACGTACACACAAAGAGCCTCAGGTTAATTTTCCTTACTCTCCTTACTTTTTGTTTTTTTACATCAGACATCTGGAAATCATCAAGTCGGCTCTAAAAAAAAAAAAAAAAAGCTGAGCTGAGTGGCACTGTGTAAAAATGATTTATTATTTAATACTGTCCTCTGGACATGATTCCAACAATGACTGAGCCAGAAAATTACAATTATTCCTCGCTCCAGTAATGCTGCTGAATATTTTTGCGGGGTAACAAAAAAAAAAATCAGTTTTTAAAATAACAACATAGTAGTTTTTTAGTTTAGATAATATTCATTCCTAACAAGCTGAACAACATATAAACACTGAAATTAAACGATGCTTCACCCTTTAAAAAAAACTAGACTGGATAAGTCAAGGGAATTCTTAACTTTGATTTTAATCATCCTAATATGTATGATCTTATTTCCATATCAGCAATTATTTTGTTTTTCACATTTGAAACGGTAATGTCCAAGATTCCCGGCAGCCAGCATACACAAACCTCTCACTATTTTTATGAATAAAAAAAAAACAATATACCTCCCCCTGTTTTGTTTTTTTCCATAAATCGCACCTTCCACATAACTATGGAAATAAATACTTAACCACATACGTCAGTCAATCAATTCAGCCAAACGCGGCGTTACGCATCTGTTTTTAGCACCATGAACAGGTCTAGGGCGCACCAGCTAGTAACATCCTTTATGACAAACAATTTAACCAATTCTGTTCACTTCATTCACTGTGGAATTGCAACAATATCACGTGTAGACAATGAGACTGGTGTCACGCCAGTAACTCCATAACTAGGAGATACCACACAGAGGTGGAGGGAGCATACAAGGGTCCAGGCCTGGCGACAGGGGATCAATTTGGGGGGCAATGCCCCCCGATTGGCTGAGTGGTAATGATTTTTGATGTGATACTGTTGGTTGTACAACTGATTTTCGTGTGCATATAAACCGAATTGTGTTAGTCATGTATGTAATAGTACACCATATAGATTAAAGCACAGTAAGAACATGTGCAGATCTGTGGGAAAATCCAATCAATCTTCCCATTACATGCCCCCACCCTCACAATATGGGGCTGCAAGGGTCAAAGATAATACCTAGAGAAATCAACTGTGTTGTTCCAATTTGTAGTACTTTATATGTATTAAATAAAAACGGAGTATTCAGTAATATAAAAAGCGAAATGTTACATTTCCCTCTGGAGCCGACCTTATGTGCAGACAGTGCTGCTGATTCCCTAACATGTTTACTTGCAGACAATTAGATCATGGAGGAGAGCATCATTTATGAAGAAAATGTGAAGAGAACCAGGTTCTCTTTCTGCAAATAAATTCTTAAAGCCTTTAACATGATTTTAAAACTGCAGTAAAACGTGATAACAGCTGGCTTATTTCTTTTCCACTGGAATCAGAGCTCTGTTAGATGAAGAAGTGTGTGGCTCTTAAAAGAGCCGTTGTGTGTTTGCTGAAAAGCGGGCAGCAGCTTTACTTGGCCTTGGCCGCCTTCTCGGTCTTCTTTGGCAGCAGCACCGCCTGGATGTTGGGCAGCACTCCACCCTGAGCGATGGTGACTCCACCCAGCAGCTTGTTGAGCTCCTCGTCGTTGCGGACGGCCAGCTGCAGATGACGGGGAATGATGCGGGTCTTCTTGTTGTCGCGGGCGGCGTTCCCGGCCAGCTCCAGGATCTCAGCGGTCAGATACTCCAGCACAGCGGCCAGGTAGACCGGGCCACCGGCACCGACCCGCTGCGCATAGTTGCCTTTGCGTAGCAGCCTGTGGACACGGCCCACTGGGAACTGGAGTCCGGCTCTGGACGAGCGGCTCTTGGCCTTCGCTCTGGCTTTTCCTCCGGTCTTTCCGCGGCCGCTCATTATTGTCTGTTGATTCTGGAGACGAGATTCGAGAAATGGTGACAAGCAGGAGCTGAGAGCTGTCTTATATCTCCGCGGAGAGAGACGGGCAGCCAACCAGTTGAGCTTCCAGCAGAGCGGGACGGAGAGGCGGACTTTTTCAGCTCAGCTTCCTCCAATGAGCAGCTCACATTGAGCCGGGAGGAGACTCCTCTGGGCGGCGCTGAGCTCCAGGAGGAGCCGCTAACCAACCAGGATCAGGAGCGGAGATGCAGCGTCACTGTTTGCCGCTCAGAACTCCATTTTAAGAGCAGCTGAAGCCGGTCTGTATGTAACATTTTTACTCCTCCTGATCAGAGAAGCAGAAGCATGGCCAGAACCAAGCAGACCGCCCGTAAATCTACCGGAGGCAAAGCTCCCAGGAAGCAGCTGGCCACCAAGGCCGCCAGGAAGAGCGCTCCGGCTACCGGCGGCGTGAAGAAGCCTCACCGCTACAGGCCCGGTACCGTGGCTCTGAGAGAGATCCGTCGGTACCAGAAGTCCACGGAGCTGCTGATCCGCAAGCTGCCCTTCCAGCGGCTGGTCCGAGAGATCGCTCAGGACTTCAAGACCGACCTGCGCTTCCAGAGCTCTGCCGTCATGGCTCTGCAGGAGGCCAGCGAGGCTTACCTGGTGGGTCTGTTCGAGGACACCAACCTGTGCGCCATCCACGCCAAGAGGGTCACCATCATGCCCAAAGACATCCAGCTGGCCCGCCGCATCCGCGGAGAGAGAGCTTAGAGGCTGCAGCTCCGACACCAACACACAACGGCTCTTTTAAGAGCCACACACACCTTCATTTAAGAGCTTCTTCCTGTTTTTCATTAATAACAAATACATCTGATTTGCAGGAAGTGCAAGGTATTATAGAGGCAAATGATCACAAAATTCCCACAGTGGTGGAACTAAAAAAAAAACGGGCCGAGAGGAAATGTAGAAATGCTAAAAAACATGAAGGTTTCACTTATTTTTCTTTATTACAAAAACGCCTGAAATATTAGTATTGAAGACAAAGCAAGTCTTTTCACAAGAAATATTTAACCACATAAATAAAACCAAGAACTCGGTTATATCATCATACATAATTTTAATACAAGCATGGACCACAACACTGAGTATAACCTTTCTCTGTCATTATCTTTCAGGGGCCTGTTCCAGACAGCTTGGTTAACTTACCATTTGGTAAACCCTGAAGTCTTGGTTAATCAGTCCAAAATCTGCTTAGCCAGAGTATGTTGGTTCCAGAACCACCTGATAAGAATCTGGTTAGTCAACCTACTCCTGGTTAACCCTGAAACAAAAAGACCCTCTCAATGGATCACAGAATTCAAGAGTTGCGAATGAAACTGAAGAGGGGAAAAAAGGGCAGAATACCTCAAACAAGTGAAGTATGAAGTACTTATGCTGACTTATGAGAAATTCAAGGCAATCATTGTGAAAATAGACTTTAGTCAAATATGCAGTCATTACCTTGTTAATAAAAAAGTATAAGCTAGGTGTGACAGTTGCCAAGATAAATGACCAGATACTGCCATGAGCTATAGGAAAGATATAGAACATACAGAGCTTATATGTGGATATAATGAAGCAATACTGGAGACATATACAGCCTATATATGCACTTAAATTTAGCCTTAATGTAGCATATATACACATATATGTGGTATATATATTACCATAGATAGATAACCTTTTTGCATTGTTGCAGCCATAAATTATACAGACAGAAGAAAAACAGAGAGCTGCAACAAAGATTAAAAATCCATACAGAAAAATAACAATGCCATTACAAATAAATAGATAATAGTAGTTCATTAGCATGGACCACGCTTACAGAGATTAGATTTGTTTAGGTTCTAGCATTTATTGACAAAAAGGTTCGATAGATGGTGTGTCTGGAAGGATGCACTGATGGAGGCTTGAAGACTGTGTGGGGGTGCAGTCTTCAAAAGTCCTTCTTCTTCTCGAGCCTGCTCAGGACCCCTCCAGACGAAGAACCTGAAAGAAACAGATATAGTGCTGGAGTTTGAAAGATCAGATAAGCGGATGATGGGATGAAGGAGGGGATGAAGGGATGAAAGGGATGAGGTGATGAAAGGATGAGGGAATAGTAAAATGGGAATGTAATACTGAGACGAGATAAAGGCTCAGGGGGAGGGAGGGTGGTGTTTACGAGACCACAGTCTGAGCGACGCTGACGGCTAGGTGCTCCGGTTTAAATAGATCACGGAGTAATTAGGAATGGAATTCAGGTGTGAGATGCCAAGTGAGTCGTATCCGAGTAGATTAGTGAGAGGATACTGAATATGAGGCGTGGTCCAGCTCACGAACCTAAGTTAACATATTAACTTACATTTAAAACAACATAATGTGTTTATAGGCAGCATATATGTGCATACAGGTGTGTGTATATGTTTTTGCCTATAGTTTTCATGTATGCACATTTATCCTCATATAGGTTCTTTCCATGTAAAAGGTCGTTCAGTGCACTGTGTCGGCTGCACACCTGCCTGCTTCAAAAAATGGGATAGAGAAGGCTTCATAATCTTGCAGCCATGTTAATTCACATTTAACTGAGTGACAACAAAATGAAAGTCGATATGCATTCTGATCCAAATCACAACAGTGATGGGAATTTGGCTTTCTGTATTATAAGTTCTACTACTTACTGTTATTTTGTCTTTTAGTTGTTGATTCAAAGACACCTACTCTGTTCCAATGTTATTTATATATTAAAACTGTCTCAACTGCATAGACATTTGACAGAAAAAATGTTTCACAAATTTGTACTGTACTGTATCATTTGTACTTTGTCGGATTTTTTGGTAGGGTTTTTAACGAAGCTTGTTGTAATTATATATGACCACACCATGTTCCCCTCATCAGTGCAGTAGACTGCAATAAATAGCTTTATTTGGAAATATAACATATCTAATTTTTAATAGATACATAACATCTGTCTTCAACATAGACACTCCTCTAATTAACTGATTTAGGCTCATTTTGTTTTATAAAAAGAAGAGAGAAAATGCAAGAAGGCAGGAAAGGAAAAGAAAATGATCATATAACAGTTTTTGATAAGTGTTCTTCTAATAATTAATAATAATTATCGATATGGAGCCCATATTGCCTTTGTTGTGCATGGACCCTCCCAGCCTCCATGGGTGGTTACAAAACTGTAATTTATAAATATAAAACCTATGTTTACAGCCTTCTTTCCTGCAATCTATAGATGGGACGGGGGAGAAGTTTGTTTGTGCAATGCTCTACAAGTCTGGAAATGTGGCTTTCCTAAAAAATAAAATTGTGTATCGCAGATGTTCCTCAGCTGCATCACATGAATATTTACTTAATGATATGAGGGATTCAATCATGTAGTTTTAGTTTGGGATTATTCTTTTCAGGCAGTTGTGTGAGTTTGATTCGCCAACATTTCAATCTAGTTAGAAATCTATACATCATTTCTTCGTTCTCAGGCTGTTATCTGGTCATGTAGGAGGAGCTGCTGAGCCCGTCTCCTCCTACGTCCGCAGCTGACAAATAAAATCTGAGATGCAGCTCACAGCCACATTCATCTTTGTATTCACACAGAATAAAGAGAAAATGAGCGGCAGAGGAAAGGGAGGTAAAGGACTCGGCAAAGGAGGCGCCAAGCGCCACCGTAAAGTCCTCCGCGATAACATCCAGGGAATCACCAAGCCCGCTATCCGCCGTTTAGCTCGCCGCGGGGGAGTGAAGCGCATCTCCGGCCTCATCTACGAAGAGACCCGCGGTGTGTTGAAGGTGTTCCTGGAGAACGTGATCCGTGACGCCGTCACCTACACCGAGCACGCCAAGAGGAAGACCGTCACCGCCATGGATGTGGTTTACGCTCTGAAGAGGCAGGGCCGCACTCTGTACGGCTTTGGAGGTTAAACTGCGCCCCCTGCTGACAACTGAACAACGGTCCTTTTCAGGGCCACACACTTACTGATTAAGAAACTGATTCCTGTCCAACTTAGCAAACTTGTTGGGAGTAAAAGAAACAAACATAACAAGTCGTTACGAAAAAAGCTCATTTACTATAGTAGACGGGTCCAATGCTGAGCTATTAAGGATCATAAATATTGTACAGTTAGGGTTTTGGGGGGGAGGGGAACTACTGCTGTGAACAAGTTTAATGAAATTACTGAAAAATTATTTTAAATCTACCATTTCTGTTTGAAGAACAAAGTGTCTGCACTAAAACAAAATGGTCAAATATGTAGAATAAGTATTGGCTAAGAAGTAGGACATATACGTTTATTTTTCCATCTTATCTGAGGGAATGATTAATCTCTCAAAGCAGAAATGTTCTGCATATTTTAAATATTAACAGAAAATACCACTGAATTGTTTTTTCTCGGCCCATTTTCTCAAAGGACACTAAGCTTAATTCTGTATTTTCAATGAGGTGGTTTGGACATTTTACATCTCCAGTTTCTGATTAGGAAAATAAAATATTAGGTAAATATGTAACCTGATCATTTTCTCCGTTTAAGATGAATAGACTTAAATTTTTGTGATTCTCACTAAAGAGATAAATTCTTCTTTCCAATTAACATGAATAAAATGGCCAAATTGTGACAAATGTATCTAACAAACACATAAAACAAAACGCTGTTATGAAGTTTGTTATTGTTTCATTCTTCTGGAGGACGTTTGAGGTTTCCCGCCTCTTTCTCTCATCTTTCTTGGCGCAACATTTGAAAACCACGTGATCTCACTTCCACTACCATCTCAGGGGCTCAGCCAATCATAGTCATGGGACGGAACAGCCTGATTTACATGCAGCGTGTATAATAACAGCTGTTCCCTCCCAGCAACGTATTCGTCGCTGTAACTTATCAGAGACAACATGCCTGAACCTGCCAAGTCAGCGCCCAAGAAGGGCTCAAAGAAAGCCGTCACCAAGACCGCCGGCAAAGGAGGCAAGAAGAAGAGAAAGACAAGGAAGGAGAGCTACGCCATCTACGTGTACAAGGTGCTGAAGCAGGTCCACCCTGACACCGGCATCTCCTCCAAGGCCATGAGCATCATGAACTCGTTCGTCAACGACATCTTCGAGCGCATCGCCTCCGAGGCCTCCCGTCTGGCTCACTACAACAAGCGCTCCACCATCACCTCCAGGGAGATCCAGACCGCTGTGCGCCTCCTGCTGCCCGGTGAGCTGGCCAAGCACGCTGTGTCTGAGGGCACCAAGGCTGTCACCAAATACACCAGCTCCAAGTAAACTCCTGCTGCTCAGCTAGCACAAACACAACGGCTCTTTTAAGAGCCACCCACCTCATCTGAAGAGCTGATTCTTGTGGTCATGAATGGAAGAACATATGGTTAAGTTTTCTCTAAATTATGCCTTACACGTTTCTGACATGCATTATACATAAAGGAGCGCTTTTATGAAAAACAAGGTTACGATTCAACTTAGATACCTTAACACATTTTCACTCACTTAGTTTTGCTTTTCATGGAAATCCCTAACATAAGTAAATAGACACTATCTTGTTTTGTTGTTGTGCATAATTTCTAAAGTGAACATTCCTTTTTTTTTCATTCAAAAGGACTTCACTGAAATTTTTCAAAAGCAAAACAATTCCAAACTTTAATGAAAAAATGTGAATTTCTGAGCTTTCCTTACTTTTGTGTGGCAGCAAAAAGGGTGTCTTCACTTTTTTTTTTTATAGTGGTGGAACAGAGTGGCTATGTGCTATATAATCTAAAAAATGGATACATTTAGGTTTTGAAACAGATTTCATATTTAGGCAGTTCATTTAAATTTTGCAGATCAAATGAAAATCTGAAAAGTTTTTCTGTATCTATCGGATATAATTTGGAAAATGGAATTATGAACTATTCAACTGTTTCAGTGATGTGCCATTGACGTTCAAAAGACAAATGCTTAGGTTACACTATGGATTCCACCAACTAATGTACACTAAGATGAAAGTACAAATCAGTGCAAGCAGATAACTTACACGTTTATTAAGGAGGCATAGAAAAGTTCAGAGACAAAAATCCACTTGCACATGTCTGAGTCATGTTGTGTGCAATCTCAAGATTTGATTGAAGACAGGATTGTGTCATTGCCTCCCTTTGTAAGCCAGCTTTCAGCTCACGTCCATCAGACAAAAAAAATGTTGATCCTGCCTGCCTGATGCTGTTTGTCTGGTGCTCGGATCCCAGAGATTAATGATTGGTCATCTTCGGAGAACCTCTTTCTCCTGCAAAGACAAAAAAAGAACAACACCTGCTAATGCTGCCTGTGATTTGCTAACTTTGTACGTTGCGGCATGCAGGAAAAATACGCGATACTCTCATTGGGTCCAAGATACCAGAGACGTTTTGTGGTTACGCCCACAGACAGGGTTCACGTCACGTATATCTGTGTTGTGATAGTGAACTGTACTTGTGTCGTGAAACGGTTAAAAAATGCCACCGCGGTCGAAAGCGTGGCTCCACTGTAGCAAAATTGATTGCAACACTGCGCGGTGCAATATAAGCAAAAAAGTCATAATGGCTAAGGCTGGCAATACGACTAATTTGATGAAACATCTGACCGTGCACGGAATCAATTTAAGAGCAGAAACGTGTTCTGTGTTTGACTGCAAGAAGAGCGGACTGCACCCAACCACCTCTCAGCATTCAATTTCACCTGTGGAGGTTACAGAGCCCAGGCAGCCTGATGCAAAATCACCACCACCGGACTCCGCTTCATCTGAGAGTACCAACGACGGTGCTATGTCTATGACATCAACAGGTACGTTTACTTAATTTTACTGTACTGTAATACATGAATCGCGCGGTAAGTTAAACTGGGGTCCATGTGACGCTAAGTTAAGATTTTATTGTAGCTTTATTTTATGGCTATGTAGTTAGGTCAATCGAAAGCTAATTAGAGAGTGACAGTAACAGATAAAGCTTAGCTTGTATTAAAGATGTGCTAATCAAGAATTGGGTCAGCTGGTTAAAGAGCTCACATAATGTGCTCTCACTGTTTATCTCACAGTAGTCTCTGACCCTGATGTGAGGGGGACAAGGCCAGCCCGTGTGAATCCATTTACACTGGCGGAAAAAGGAAAAACGACAAAAGAAAAACAAGATGAGTGTCACAGGGCAGTCACAAACTTTGTTGTTAAAGGTTTGCAGCCTTGTTGAAGCCATTTTCTCTCAGCCTAGATAATAATATAACAATAATAACACATCCATGTTATTATTGATTTTTGTCTTCTAATGTCAATTAGGGAGATGATAAGAGCCCTAAACCCCAGATATCAGCCCCCCGGCAGGGACTGATACTCTCATACCTGCATGGTATGCCGTAGAGAAGGGAAATGTCAAGAGAGAATTGAAAGACATCAGAGATGTGGCTGTGACCGGGGATGGGTGGACCAGTGTGGCACAAGACCACTACTTGACGGTTTCAGTCCACTTTGTGAGAGAGGGTACCATGAAGGAGAAAATCTTACATACCAGGGCAGTCTATACATCACAGACAGGGGGTGTAATAGCTGAGGAGATGGGGGATATTCTGGATGAGTTCAACATAAAGGAAAAAGTGGTTGCCATAACAGTAGATAACGCAGCTAATATGGATGTAGCAGTAAAAAAAGATGAGCATTAGAAAAATTAGCTGCTTTGCTCATACATTAAACATTGCTGCTCAAAGGTTGTACACTATACCTGCCATTTCAAAGTGGGCAGGAAGAATCAGAGCTATGGTGGTGTGGTTAAAGCGGTGCAGCTTGGCAAAACCTGTTCTTAAAGAGAAGCAGTGTCTTCTTGGTAGGTGTAAATCAAAATAGAGTAAACTTAGTGCAACATTACATGGCTAGATCAATTATTGAACTATTATTACTACAAATAACCCGTCTGACAACCAAACACACACTGTCTCTCTCTTGGTCTTCGTGAACATGCCATCATTTTGGATGTAAAGAACAGGTGGAACAGCCTGTTCCTGATGGTGGAGCGATTTCTGGAGCAGTTTCCTGCCATCCAGGCAGCCTCCATGGACCCTCAGCTAAAAAAAAATCAACGGAGAAGGACAGGTATAGTTATGGACATTGTTATTACCTTATTCTCTTATCAATGTATACTAATTTCCTGGGCTGTGGTCTAGCTAATAAAACAATGTGTATATATTTTTTCAGACTGGAAAGGCTTTCTGATGAGGATTATAGAAAAGCAGAACAGTTTGTCAAAGTAATGAAGATACTCTATACTTCAACCATCTGCATCTCTGCTGAAAGGAGTCCAACTTTGGGCCAGATTCTGCCCATCTTGGGGAAACTCCAGCACCACTTCACCGTGACTGATGAGGACTGCTCCTTTACACAGACCATGAAGGACAAGATCTGGGGTGACCTCTCAAAACGATACCAAGTATGTTGTAGCATAATCCTGTAGATTTTTAAATTGTGTTCATAAGGTACACTCAGAGATTTGACTACTATAGTATTCTTTTATGTTGCAGGATGAGAGCATCAAGCAGTTCTTGGAGGAGGGCACAGCCTTAGACCCAAGATTTAAGACCAAAGTGGCAGATGAAGTATGGACCAGACTAAAAGAGGAGCTGGTAACTAGGACCTCACAACAGTTTTTTTTTTTGTTAACGATAATATTTGATTCCTCTTTCATTGTAGATAATCTTATATTACTCCCATATTCTATTGAATGCAGAATAAAGGCGTAGTGACTGAGGCCCACCAAACGGAGCAGGAGCAGTGTTGCC
This sequence comes from Apricaphanius iberus, assembly GCA_028564705.1. Classification (NCBI taxonomy): domain Eukaryota; kingdom Metazoa; phylum Chordata; class Actinopteri; order Cyprinodontiformes; family Aphaniidae; genus Apricaphanius; species Apricaphanius iberus. The sequence continues at coordinate 89,302 of JAPXFQ010002782.1, read as the reverse complement.
AGATTGGGCGGTTTTTAGTTACACCTCGCGGGGGACAAATGCTTTGGGCGGGTGAATGAAATTTGGGCTGCTTTTGCCCGCATTTGGCGGTTTTTTAAAATTGTGAAAACAGCACAACACCCTCATTTTATGGTGGAAAAATAAATAAAAATATAATAAATAAATAAATAAATAGACAATAACAAATACAAAATTATCTGAAATGTTTGATTGACATTATTTGTATTCGTTACTTCATTCATACATTCATATTCGTTATTTCATTTGACAACTCACTGTGACGTCAGTGTTAACAGACTAGCTAGCAGATGCACTAAAGCTACGCTGCGTTAGAAGCTGAAAACATTTAAAACATGCCAAAGTGGGGAAAATACCAGAAACTGTACAGGAAGGAATGGGAGAGCGACCCTGAACTAAAAAGCTGGATCGGGCCTATCCCAGGAGATGAATCAAAGGCTCGTTGCAGGTACTGTAAAACAGATATTAGAGCACACCTGAACGATTTGAAGGAACATGGCGCCACAAAAAAGCACAAATCCCACTGTGTGCCCAGTATCAAATCGTTTGCTGTGCCAATGGGATCTGGTGTGGGACAAGGCCTAATCAAAGATGACCAAAAACGTTGTGAACTTAGGATTGCAACCTATGTTGCCTGCCACACTTTCATCAATGCTGTGGAGGACTTGTCAGATATTCTCCAGGAGGAGATGGGAGCATTCAAAATGCACAGGACCAAGTGTACAGCTGTTATCAAATCTGTCCTCGCACCACATTTCAGAGATGAATTAAAAGAAGATATTGGTGAGTCTCCATATTCTCTCTACCTGGATGAAACCACTGATACATCAGTAAACAAGCTTCTCTATATATGTGCAAAGTACCGATCACAGAAATACGGCAGGTTTGTCAGTACCTACCTGGGGCTTGTTGAGCTTCTCAGCGCTGATGCTCATGGCATATCAGATGCAATTGTTTCTTTCCTTAGTGAAGGCGGCCTGAACATAAAAAATATGGTTGGGATTGCTACAGACGGGGCAAGTGTTATGGTCGGAAAAAAATCACTCGGTTTTCACATTACTCAAACAGAAGCAGCCAAGTTTGCAGCTTATTCGCTGCGTTTGCCACTCACTGGATATCGTTGCTAATAAATCAATGCAACTTCTTCCTATCAATCTGGAATATATGATAAGGGAAACCTACAACTGGTTCGCACATTCAGCAAAACGCCAGAGTGACTGTAACAGTGTCTACAAGGCCATCAATGATGGTGGCTGTCCCCTGAAATTCATATCACCCAGCTCAACCCATTGGTTGGTGATCTCAGACTGTATCGACAGAATTTTAGATCAGCAAGATGCCCTCAAGCTGCACTTTAGTTTGGTGTCAAGTGCCGAACACTGCTATGCAGCCAGGCTTTTGAATGAAATGTACAGTGATAAATCAAACAGTCTGTATTTGCACTTCCTCCGGCCCGTGTTGATGGAAATCAAAACTGTGAACAAATATTTCCAGCTGGAAACGGGAGATACGCTCGGTGTTTTCAGGGATCTTGACAGGCTGTACATGTCCACATTGAGAGTTGTGAAGCCCAGCGTACTCCGCATGAGCGACAGTCGTCTCAGGGAACTTGACCTTAAATCATCCAGCCTCTACCTCTCTCATCAGGACGCGGACCTGGGTTTCTCGTTCCAACAACAGCTGGAAGCCAGTAAATTGGCGCCGGAGCTGAAGGAGAGAATTTCAGCGCGCTGTTTTGATTTTGTGAAAGAGGTGCTTGTGCAGTATCAAATGCGTCTCCCTGCATCCATGGAAATGCTCCGCAAACTGGAGCTTTTCTGTCCGAAGCTGGTGATGTCAACAACAGAGAGGCCAGGAGTAAAAGACTTTCCTGCTGAGTTTTTCTCTTGTTTGGTGGGCACCTTAGAAAGCCAGTGGAGAAACATTGCATCAGCCGGCTTCTCAAGTAATCAGGCCATCGATGCGTTTACGCTGGAAGTTGAGGCATTTCAAGATGCTGGAGGAAACCAGTGTTTCAAATATTTAGCACTGGGTGTCATCAGATTGCTAACTCTGCCAATATCAAATGCCCACGTCGAGAGAGCGTTTTCCCAGGTGACGCTGCTAAAAGATGACACCAGAAATCGCATGGGATTACAGCTCCTTTCCAGCCTCATGGACGTGCGCTCTGGCCTGAGCAGAAACGGACTGACGTCTGCTACTTTCAAACCTCCCCGGCAGCTGTTGGGGAGATTTGATTCATCAATGTATTAGCCAGCTTCCTTGGCATACAGTGACTGTAAATAGTTTAAGTTCTCAACATTGTTCAAGTTTATGGAGTTTATGAAGACTGAAGCTGTTTCTGCGTAAAGGTAAGGTGCTTTTTCTGCAACATGATCCTATTTGCACTCCACTTATTCTAAGCCATTGCTTTTTAATCTAAAAACTAGTTTTTTTCGTGGTTTGGTGTGTTTTGAAATCTATGATCATTCAGCTGCTTTGTGCTGTTCAGCCAGGTCTTGTGCGTTTTTCAGTAGCCTATAAATATAAATGTATTATTATAATAATATATAATTACGATGTGTTTTGCAATTTGGTCTATTTAGTTGATTCACTGTGCTCTTTGTTGGTTGCAAATTTATCATAACCTATTAATATAACACACATCTGTGGCGATTTGATGGTGATATGATGCTCATATGAGTGTTATCTATTGACTGTGTGATTATTTAACGGGTTTACACGGGTATCTGGCAACTTCGTGGTTTGGGCTGGTTTTTTTTGGATTGGGTGGGTTTTCAGCTCTGATTGGGCTGGAAACTGTCAGTCTCATTTGGCAACATTGAGCAGGAGCTTAAAGGGACAGCTGGTGACCATCATGACAACTCTTCTGATGAAGACTGTACAGCTGCAGTAACAACACTGGTAAAATAAAAATATACAAATACATCCTCCCCCCACATTTCATAGTCAGAACAAATATAACTTGTTGGCATCTCTCCTTCTTCTTCTTCTTCTTCTCATTTCCAGAAGAAGCCAAAGCTTTCTGCCCTTGAGGAGCTATTTGCTGATGAGGACATAGCAGTTGAAACAAGACAAGAGAACACTCTTAGCACCACAGAGAAGATTGAGGAAGAGATACAGCGGTACAGAGGTCTGCCATCTACTCTAACCGTAGATTAGCCTCCTCTCCAGACAACAGAGTGCAGTACCATGTTTTCAAAGCTCACTCACCACGTAACTTTTATAGGGGCGCTGTTTTACACATTATAAAACGCTCAATAATGAATGAAGAGAAGAGGAGAAGATGACAGACGGATTATGTAAACTGTTTAAAAAAAGGGTTTATTAAATTAGTTATATTCTGAAAAAGTGAGCATGCCTGGCCTCCGCAATAAAACGCCACTGTAGAACAGTGTTTAAAGTCTTGGAAACGTGAATATTTTTCCATACAATAGTTTACATTTCCCATACTTTTCCAGACCTGGAAATGAATCAAATTAAATTCCATACTTTCCATACTTGCGTGGGAACCCTGGAACAAAGACGATGAAAACAGCCTCCAACTTTCATCAATGCTATTCAAATTCTAACAAAATAAAACAGTATCGATAAAATCTCATGACAAAATCCGCACATTTTTGGCATATCAATATTTTCTAAAATCCCTAATATTTCTTTAGTCTTGCAGCACTTTTTACATATTAAATCAGACATTTTGGTTATTTTTTTCCAAACTGAGTAATTTCTTAACTGACGACTGTTTACTTTTACTTCAGTAAATATATACTTTAGCGGTACTACTTTTACTTAAGCATAACTTTTTTGGTACTTTTTTATGATTTCCTTTCTTTCCATCATAGTTCTGTTTAGCCATTATTTCAATTAAATCTTCATTAGTGGAAAGAAAAAAAAAAGGATTATGAGAAAAAAGAGAATATGGAGGAAAAAACTGCAAGTTCCAAGCCCCTTACCTCACTCCACAGTACCCCTGACAAAAGGGAATTGGAAAGCTACAATGTAACATTATAAAAGCCTTTTAATGTCTTTATATAGTTCATCTTGAAAAAAAATTAAATTACACATTATTGAAATCTTTGTTTAAATATCTGATACAGAACTGCAAACAGGTCATTCTGGAAACAAATTCTACAACATTTTTATAAAACAGTTAAGTAAAAAAAAAATTCCGCAAGTCCGTGTGTAATTTCAATAAACATTAAACAACTTATTTTAATAGATATCAGCACAAACCTTTATGTACAGTAGTCATGGCGAAAAACAACAACTTTCCATTCTTTTCTTTCATCACCCCTTAATTTCACCACCCAAGAGTCATTTCAGCAGGGACAGTTATCTGGCATGGATTCTCCTATGCAACTTTAAACTTGACTTATGACGAAAGCTGTATCCACAAAGATCACAGCAAAATGGTTTTTCTCCTGTGTGGATTCTCTTGTGCATGTCTAAATTTGACTTTTGACAAAAGCTATGTCCACAAATATCACAGCAGAATGGTTTATCTCCTGTGTGGATTCTCCTGTGTTTGTCTAAATATGATCTTTGACTAAAGCTGTGTCCACAAATATCACAGCAGAATGGTTTCTCTCCTGTGTGGATTCTCCTGTGACTGTCTAAATGTGCCTTATGACTAAAGTTGTGTCCGCAGAAATCGCAGCAGAACGGTTTTTCTCCTGTGTGGATTCTCTTATGTATGTCTAAATGTGACTTTTTATTAAAGCTGTGTCCACAAATATCGCAGCAGAATGGTTTCTCTCCAGTGTGGACTCTCTTGTGTTTGTTTAAATTTGACTTTTGACTAAAGCTGTGGCCACAAAGATTGCAGCTAAATGGTTTCTCCCCAGTGTGCATTCTCTTGTGCATGTCTAAATTTGACTTTCGACTAAAGTTGTGTCCACAAAAATCACAGCAGAATGGTTTTTCTCCTGTGTGGATTCTCTTGTGTCTGTCTAAATGTGACTTTCGACTAAAGCTGTGTCCACAAAAATCACAGTGGAATGGCTTATCTCCTGTGTGGATTCTCCTGTGTTTGTTTAGATTTTGTTTTTTGTTAAATATTTTGCCACATTTGTCACAACTTAAGTCAGGGTTTGTTGTCTGAACGGATTCTGAAAACCTTTTCAGTTGAAAGTTGGGGTGGTTCACATTCCTGTACTCTTCCTCATCGTTACACACCTCTGTCTGTGAAGAGTTGAAAATCTCAACATCAGCATTAAGATTTGGATTCCAGCTTGCTCCAACTTCTCCAAAGTTTTTTTCACCAATTGTTCCCATCATCCCGTGGTTTGATCTGCTGCTTGTACAATCATTATCTTCTTGGCGTTTCTGAAGCTGTGATAACAGAGGGGTCTCTGCATCATCCTTCATCTTGATGAAATTGGTGGAAAGAGGAAAACTTGCAGTATTGCTCTCCTCCTTCACACAGAGATGATTTCCCTCTAGACCTATCAAGACTTCCTCCAATTCTTCTTTTATGTAGGACGACTTGGGGACCTGCAGGACACCAGGACTCTTCTCTTCAGGAGGTTCTGTTTTAACCAGCAGCATCTGTTTAACATCAGAAGGAGCAAAATATGGAGATAGTGAACAGATCTATCTTTGCATTGACATGTACAGTGCAGTGAAAAGTACTCCCCTCCTTGCAGCAGAGCTTGAAAGTAATATTACCTTAACACCTGACTTTTGAATTAAGGTCAGGTCTTTGTGCAACAGAGAGTGACGTGATAATGTCACAGTATTTAAAAATTCTGTAAAAATGGGTAGTTCATTTCAGATTTCCAAACTGTATGAGCTGAGATGGCAATCTGGGGCGACGCAGAGATCCAGGACCTTCTGTTTACCACAGACTCTTCTGTGTCACGGGTTATAAAACCCTATAATAGACGGCAAGGACACCCCCCCCCCCACCCCCCCACCCCTCTTTATGCCGCTATAGAAATACAGAATAGAATAATCCTTTATGGTCCCACAAAGGGGAACTTAGCTTTAACAGCAGCAAAATGAAAAAAGGATACAAGCATTTAGGATAACGCAAGAACGGCTCAGAAGGTATAAAAAATAGTAAAGTATATTATATATGCACTAGTATATGCCTGTAATGTGGTGTGTAATCAGTCCAACCCCCAATCAGGTTTCTGTTGTTGAGTAACAAAATGTATGTATTGAGCTTTAAAGTTTAAATAGATAGAAATGAGCCAATAGTTAAGGAGTTATAAGTAATACTAGCTAATATGCTAATACTTTCATGCTAAAGCTAGCTGGGATGTTCCTATTAGTATCCAAGCAATCAGTATGACGAGTTAACTAAAATGCAAAAATTAGCTAAAATGCGGAAGCTGGATGATTGGACAGAGGAATATCGCTTGAAACTACTACTACACCATGTCCACTCAGCACTCAATAACAGTTAAGATCTGTAGAAACAAATTGAAATATTAAGAAATTGGTCACCCAAAATGACAGTACAGTATGAACAACTTTAAGCAGTACATAGTTAATTAGAATTTAAAGTTTTAGATTTTAAATATATATATCTATTTCAATGACAAAATACTTCTAAGGCTAGAGAATCAGCCAACATGTTGACTGATTTGAAGTTTTATGACAATTTTAAAAATACAGCCTTAATGTCTGATGTGCTTGACAATACTGCAGGTTATAAGCTAGAAAAAACATCAGCGAACTCCTACCTAACGACTTAAATAGTATGATAAGGTTAAATGCATCAAACACACACATCTCTGTAACATTTGTCCACCACGAGGACTGGCAATGATCATTATGTGTTGGCATTGAGTGGTAGACGTTAAAAACTGAACCAGACGTCCTGTTTAAAGCAGTTACTTCCACCACGACCGCACATCAGCTACTAATGCCTTGTCCACACATAGCCTATGGTTTGCCCTGTCAACCACACATAAACGGAGATTTTCCGCACAAACAAAAAATCTTTTTTAAAACTTTGGCCAAAGTGGAGATCTGCGTTTTCTCTGTTTTAAGTATCTGTGTGTGGACTGATGAAAACAGAATTTTAAGTGCTGTAACGTCACTATCCGCGGCAAAAAATGCTCACTTTTGGGACCTGTGTTTACTCTTAAAAAAATCATTTAAGCCCTCACAGCTGTGCTGGTATAATCAATTGTCAAAGCCTGTTTTGTTTGTTTGCTTTTACAGCTCTATTACTGCTGCGTGCTGAAGATAGAGAATAGATAGTCACTCTGAGTGGATATGATTTGGGAGAACTACTGCCCTACATCTGTACACCTGATCAGATTTTATTAGCCTTTGAAATAGTTTGACAATAAAAAAAGCATACTGCACAATGGTAATAACTGACCACCACTTGGGGGCGTCTCTGTTAAACGGATGAGCTATAAACCCACCCCACCTATAACGGTACACTTGACCTAGTAAACCAAAAAACATTTTGGTGTACCAGGCTGTAAAGACATCTGTTTCTGCTGTGAAGTTGGCATTTTAATCATGGGATTCATTAGGAAACTTGCTCCTTTCTGCAGCCAGCCCCTAGCGGATGTGGGGCGGGGGTGGTGGTTAGACATTGCATTTCACCAGCAGAGTTTGCCCCTTGGAAATGCTCAATATCATCTGGTTTAAGACTAGGCAGAATACTCAGTCGACTCTTTACATTGACAGTTTATGGCATGAAGTGGGCGTGTAGGAGGGGGGGGGGATATGATCCATAAATGAGACCCACTTTCCTCCAACTGTGATGCCTGGCATCCACATCCACAACTCTTTAGGAGTTTACCTGAAGCAGTCCTGGCCTGGGTGTGTCGTGCATTCTCATTAAAATTAATTGCTGCCAGGTACAGCCTGGAAGCATAAACAGGTGTAAGTTGCGTCAATTCAGCATCTCTAGTGTAACATGATACTTGTTTCATGATGTCCGTTACATAAATGTTCAAATATAGAGTGAAACAAAGTGAAAACATTCACGTGTGTCTTTGCCTACGGTTTTCAATGCTGCAATAGAAACACAGTATAATTGTATGTACACACCAAACTCTATAAAGCTGTAAATTCAAAAAAGGAATTCACTTGCTAATGACACAGCTACTAAAGGTACTGAAATGACGAGCTAAGAAACTTCTTCAATGTAAGCATCCAGATCAAAGTTTATGCTGATTTATATTAACCACATTAACTTTAACACATTAGCTGTGAAAAAACACTGCTAACTACAGAGAATTGTGATTTTTTTTTTTGCTTTTGTGTTTAGTTTTAATATAAGAGATTATACCAAAGTCCCTATTCGTGAGGATTTTTGTTTTGTTTTAGAGGAAATCATAAAGCAAATTTTCCAGCTGAAACATTAGCTCTAAATGAATATGTCAAAGCTAGCTCTGTTGTCTGTAGTGTGGTTCCTTTCTGTAAATTAGCTACACACAAAAAAAACAAGTATGGACACGTTGAATGTTCAGGTTCCTTCTGGGTAATTTCGCACACGCGTACAACACTGGAGGCCCAAAAGCTTCCACACCCGATAGAAAAACATACATCGCAAAGCTAACGGTATGTAGCGCAAAGCTAAATGTATGTAGCGCAAAGCTAACTGGATGTAGCGCAAAGCTTCCTGACCAATTTCAAATAGCTAACAAGCTACGGGATGAAAGCCCTCAGATATGGACACCACCAGTTCAGTTCGGGGATATCTGCAATCATTTAATCAACATGCCTCCAGTTTACACAGCAGAAGGAAATAAGGCATACAATCATTAGGACAACTACCAGTGCTCGACTCTTCATACACATTTCCTGGTGATCGATCATCAATTTTAACAAGTTTGACAAGTCACAACGACCGATCAGCTATTTTAACCCAACAGGCGACAAATTAGCACTCTGCAGGGAACAGCTAGAGAATGATATCAGCGTCAGGCTGGGCGCAGCACGGTGGCTTTTAATATAAACAGTTACCCATAAAGAAATAAAATAAACGTACAACCTACGGGTAATCGGGTAGCCGTTTGTACAACCAGTAACATTTAAAAAAGCTGAGATAGCTGGGAGCTAGCCAACATAGCTAGCTTCCAGATCTGTTTCAAATAGCTAACATGCCACGGGATGATAATCCTCAAATGTGACTGCCACCGGTTCAGTACGAGGAGATCTACAGTTATTTGATCAACATGTCTCAACTTTAAACAACATTCATGCACCTTTAATATTGAATATCAACATGCCTCAGTAGTTTTAAAGGAGAATTATTATTTTTTTTTCAACCAGGACCTTATTTTCAGCAGTTATTACATTCATTTACTCACCCACACAAGTTTGGAGCCACTTGGAGTCCTTCCAGAGAAGTTTAGATCCACCTGACATCAACGTATTTACATATAATGGGAGTGAATCAGACCAGGAGATTCGCCGCCTGTAATAAGGCATTATCTGCCCCAAAACTCCTTCAGTTAACTATGTTTGTTTATTAATATGGATGCACCGATCCACTTTTTTCGTTTCCGATACAGATATTAGAGCATGATATTCTGCTGATAACGAAGCAATACCAATCCAAACAGAACTGAATTACATAAACTGTGTACCGTGTGGAAAAAGTATTAGGGATGCAACAATACCACTTTTTTCAAACTGATACAATGCCAATACTTGGATCTGAGTAGTTACCAGTACCAATTACCAATGGCAATATTTCTCCTCTATTTTTCTTCTCTGCTTGAAACAACAAATGATGGTGAATTAGAAAAAAAATTAAAAATGACGCAAATTACCATTTGGACTAACGTAAGCTTCCACAGGCTCCCTTTCCTCAACCTACACAGATTACAGCTGTAATAGCACACGGCTGCAACGTCACTGAAATCCCAGGTTACTGTAAATTGGAATCGGTTGCATTAAAAGCCCGTAAAAACAGATGTTAATACCTTAGCACCTCCGGGACGTTCCGAAATCAGAGAGGAATATCGCTAACTATTCATAGCAAAACATTGGCTAAATAACGGAGCGCCTCAAAACTTGTCTGGGTGAGTAAATCAATGTAATATTTCTAAAAATAAGGTCCAGGTAAAAAAAATAAAAAAACAACAACTTCTCCTTTAACCAGTGGTATGAAGCTATATTTGGGGGCAGGATTATCTGGATCACCAGAAAATAACCTAACGATCAATGTTATTTTGGTTCACAGTAGACGTTATAGACTTTGTATTTGATTTCAGCATTAACATACCTCCAGTAAGGGATAACGATAACCGTTTCTAGTTTTTTTGTGTGTGAACACAGACTTTGGACAGGGAATATGATGAAACAGACCTACACAACATCACAAAGTGGGGAAACAACACTTTTGGGATCAAACCGTGTCACCACATTGTGGAAGACCTACCATGTTGAAGTCTGGTATCTGGAGCTCAGCTTCTCCACATCTTTAAGGACCCTGTAGTTAGATAATTTGTAGACTTTGTAGAGGCCATTGGAACCTAAACACGAGTTAAAATAAAAACAAAAAAGCAATAGTAATTATAAAATATCAAGAATATATCAATAACTGAAGCCTCCACCTGGTTATGTACAGTATGGCATTGGCTGTGTAAACCATCGTCATGCGACATATTAGTGATTAAAAGAAAGAAGACCACAGCATAATGTGTCATACAAATTAGAAACTCATTCAGCCCCAGCATAGTGATGATAAATGCATTCCTTTATTTATAATAAGAGTAGCAGTTATTCCAGTTTGTTTTCCAAATGAGGCAGCCATCAAAAATGCAGCCTGTTCTTACTAGGAAGGATTTCGAAAGGCTCATTCATGCATTTGTTACAACGGGCTGGAATACCGTAATGACCTCTAGCTAGGGGTTAGTCAAGTCTCCCTTTCCGGCCTGCAGGCAGTACAGAATGCTGCTGCTCAGAGCACATCTCGCCAGTGTTGGCTTCACTTTATTGGCTACCGGTTGCTTTGAGAGTCCATTTTGAAATCCTTCTTTTAACATATAAATCCCTGAACAGACATGCACCTCCTTATTCACCAGCCCTACTTCAGCCTTATACCCAGTCTCATCTTTTAAAAGGTCTGCTGACCAGCAGCTACCGCTTATTGCTGAGTCTAGGTCAAATTTCAGAGGTGATCAGACCACTTATTTTCACTGGCTTTTCATACTGATTGATAGGGACACATATATATGTATACACTCTATATATATATATATATATATTAGGGGTGTCACAATTCTCCAAATCCTCGATTCGATTTGCAAAAAGATGAGTTTTCAACAACGACTTAAACACTTGAATGGACTGGGCCATTTTAACATTCAGCAGAAGGCTGTTCCAGAGTCTCGAAGCCGCTACGGCAAAAGCCCGGTCTCCTCTGGTTTTACGCTTAGATACTGGCACCTCCAGAGTCATTTGATTGGAGGATCGCAATACACGACCTGGATCACGGATCAACAAACGCTCTGAAAGGTAAGATGGAGCCAACCCATTCAGGCATTTAAAAACCATCAACATTTTGATTTTGAGTATCTGCCGATATAGAGTCTCAATCTGATACTTCTATATGCATAAAAAAAGAACAAAGAAGAATGAAGAAAAATATCCAGGATGTTCTTAAAAGTAGTATAGAAATATTTCTACTTACAGACTGGGCAGTTTCCGTGTATTGGCGTGATGGTACTGCTAGGAAAGGTCTTGCTGAACTGGTCAAAGATGATAAAGTCACTCTTGTTCATAATTATACCAAGTGAAGCTATTTGTTCATCAAATCTCGATTCTTGGGCTACATGTGCGTTTTATAGGTCCGGTATGAGCATATTACACAAAAAACGTTAATGTTCCGTCATATTTGCTTGTAGACGAATTCTGCGGGTATGGGCTCACCTGGACAACCTGACGAATAACTAATGAACCCAGTTAATGTAACGTCAGACCGTTTGGGTTTTTCTAACTAGCCGGATTTCTCTGCATATTGACTTTCAGTGAAAACGGCAAACAGAGGAGTGAATGGATCCTTTTCACCAAAACTATTTGAGACAAAACTCAGGAAAACAGCTATTTGTGGAAGGGCACCTTTAATGATTTTACATTATATTAACAGAAGATGTAACGAACTATACGATAAACTATAGGGCTGGGTATTGTTAAGAATTTGACAATTCGATTCAATTTCCATTTTTGGGGCCTCAATTCAAATCAATTTCGATTCAATTCAATATTGATTTATTAGCTATGATATCGATTCAATAATAAATCAATACACGGGTAAATAGTATCTGATTATATTTTTAAATAATGTGTGTACTATTATCAATGTTTAAGAACAAATTGAGCCTAGCATGTTTCTTTTCATGTTTTCTGTCATAGTTTATTTAGCAGAACAAACTGTACAATATTGTACATTTGTTGTACATTGCTGAATGCTGTCACTAGCGTTTTGCCCACAGCACCGCCAATGGCCGGTGGACTGAATAGATTCATAGGATTTGACGAATCAATATTGAATTGAGAAACAAATTATTGCAATGCTTTGATGAATCAATATTTTTACCCAGCCCTAGTAAACTATTAAGATTGTTTTTTGCATTTTTTTTTATCTTAAAAAAATGTCTAAGTGAGGTTCCCTTTGGTGGATTTCGTGTTTTTGGTTATTTTTTTGTCTCAAATAGATTGGATGTGATGTTTGCCCAAAATGCTACCCCAAAAACTGCCTGAACAAGCCGTGAAAATGAAAGAGGAAAGAATATGTTTGTGATGGATGTCAGTAAAAATGCTGTATCGGGTTAGTATAACCAAAGCGTTTAGTTACACATAGTTTCTTGCAATTTTCTTTTATAATTTCATAAGAAGGTCCGTGTAATTAATATTGTTTTGACAGTGGGAAAGTATTTAAGGCAGAATTTGTTTAAGATTTTTTGTAATGTTGGTTAAATATTGAGTAACGTGTAGTTGACTTTTTAAAGCCGTCTTTCCTAGTTTCAAATTTACATTAGATTTTCGACTGTTATTAGAGTTAGATACATTTTGAGGTGATTCCTAGGATGATTTACTTTTGTTATTATACTTTTTTTTTTTTCTTGTTCGAAAAAAAAATGTTATGTCATTTCTAAGCTTATTTAACCCTTTATAATAGATAAAAAGGACATTATAGTCACATTTTGGCAAGTCTAATTATATTTTTTAGCCAGTTCACAGGTAAATAAGATTATTAAAATGACCCAGTATGCTGTTATATGTACAATAACATCAACAAGAAATAATTCAAGAAAATTTGAGACCCATTTAACCCTGTATACGTAAAAAGGATGCTGTAATCGCTTTTTGGCTAGTTAACTTGTCCCTTTAGCCATTTCGGAGGTACCTTAGGTGACGCAAATGACTCAGTATGCTGTGAGGGTGCAATACGTCGTTTTAGTGTTCATAGGTTAAAAGGATGCTGTAGTCATCTGTGCAACTGAACAATCAGTTTTCAGGTATTCTAATCACACTGTCCCTTTACAGCCTTCTCTTCTGGTTAAATGAACGTTTATGTCTATGTTACGTTCTTAATATTTAAAACTACAGAGTAAAACCGGTACACTTCCGACATGAAGCATCAACTCTGGCAACCCATTCCTGACGTAATAAATGTCTATCAATAAACGTTTAGCAACTTACTCTGTTCCAGTTACAGAAAAGCAGCTTACTTTTATTTCTTCTCGGTTCCTTATTTGTCCCGCTGCTCCTTGTTTAAAAGTAGCGTAAATGTAGCAATGTAGAAGCCCCCGTCCATCGTAAGTGCGTCGTTTTTTCTAGGTTCGAGTGGAAAATTTAACCACGACTTTTGTTCCACATCTCGTTTTAGGGGCTTTTTTCCCCTGTCTCTCCTAAACTTTATTGAAGCATTAATCATACATGACAAAACGGACACATTCTAACGAAGTAACAAATCAGTCGTCAGACAGAGGTTTGGATTTTTTTCCCCGGCCCAACACAACATAGGGCAGGTGTTGATGCCATGTTTCTTACCACCACGAGGGGGTAGTATTTCAGTTTGTTGTGTTGTTTATGGCAGGCGGTGATGGGGCTGTTTAAGGTCATCTGTCATTCTGTTCTGGTGTTGGAGATGAGGGAGAGAACAGTTTTTCTTCTCTGTTTAATCTATTTACCTGCATTCTTGGTTTAACTGGAAGTAAAAAGATAAATGGACATTGCAAAGGAAATAAATGACTGATGAGCAGAAAGAAAATCAGCGTGGCCAACATTGACTGAGCACACGTTAAAACAAAGCCTCGTTTTCAGCTCTGGACTTTCATGCCTCCGACTGACCAACTTTGGCCCACTCACAACCTATTATTATGAAAATAATAATACATCTTATACGGTTAAGCTACTACGGCACTCTGCTCTATATAGAGTTGTAAAATAGAGTATTTTTCTAAGAAATATCCAATTCTGAGTAAATAATTTTAACAAGGTAGATTTTTTCTGTATGTTTTTATGTTTTACAACACATGAATTAAGATGAACAGAATATTAATTTTGATCTGCTGCCTCTGTAACCCTTTTATCCTCCTGGTGTGTGTTGTTTTGTGCCACAGTTGTGTTATTGTGAATATATTTGGCTATGCTAATGCAATAGATGTTTATTTTATTTTTATTTCAGGATATGTTTTGCTTACTCAATTTAATATAATTCTGGCATCATAGACAAGCGTATTTCCTTTGTCTTTTGGCACCTTTGACTCTCGTGTATTTTTTTGTTGTTGTTGATAAGCCTAAATATTTATTATTTCTGGATATTCAGACCAGTCTCAGATCAAATGTTTACTTTTTACTGTTTTCCACTAGATGGCAGACTTTTAGCATATATAGCTGGGCATGACTGAAACCACATTAAAATGAAAGGATTTTGTGATGTTGCTGGGTTTTTATTTGACCTCTGGCAGCACATTATAATAAATATCTCACAAAAAAAACGGATTGTGTGCGTGTGTGTTTTATAGCAATCTCATACAATAATTTATGTATGTGTTCAGAATTTTTTTAATGTGTGTTCAAATCAAATCGAATTTTATTTATAAAGCACTTTTCATACAGAAACTGCAACACAAAGTGCTTTACAGAATGAAAAATGACCCCACAGAAATCACATTCCCATCCGTCCCCCACATAATTAAATGCATGATCTCAGTTATACCCCCTCCACACACACATTCAGACCCAACCCTCATCCACACACATATGTAAGAGCAGCAATAAAAATGGACTATTGTGCTAGTAAAAATAAGCCAGGTTGTTGAAAGTTTACATACACTATGTGGAAACGCACATATCCTTTTTTTTCTCACTGTTCAACATGAAATCGGAATAAACTTTTCCTATTCTAGGTCAATTACAATTAATACAATTATTTCTATTTACTAAATGTCAAAATAAAAAGAGGATTTTTTTAGACATTTTTAATCACTTTTTTCAAAGTCAGAAGTTAACATACACTAAGATCACTATCCCTTTACATAATTTGGGAAAGCCAATATAATGATGCCATCTCTTTGGAAGCTTCTGATAGGTTAACTGACCTCATTTGAGTTAATAAGAGACACACCTGTGGATATATTTAAGGACACTTTTGAAACACACTGCATCCTTGTTAATCATCATGGGAAAATCAAAAGAAATCAGTCAAGAGATCAGGAAGAGAATTGTGGACTTGCACTAGTCTGGTTCATCCTTGGGTGCAATTTCCAGATTCCTGCAGGTGCCACGTTCATCTGTTCAGACAATTATACGCAAGTATAAGCAAGACGGGAACATCCAACCATCATATCGCTCTGGAAGGAGATGGATTCTGGGTCCCAGAGATGAACGCAGTTTGGTCCGATATGTCCAGAACAACCCAAGGACTAAAGCAAAAGACCTTGTGAAGATGCTGGCTGAAGATGGTAAAAGTGTTTCATTATCCACAGTGAAACGAGTACTGTACAGAAGAGGGCTGAAATGCTGCTCTGCAAGAAAGAAGCCTTTACTCCAAAGGAAACACAAAAAAGCCAGACTAAAGTTTGCTAATCCACACAAGGATAAATACTTTTTTATTATTTTTTGGAAACATGTCCTGTGGTCTGATGAGACTAAGATTGAACTGTTTGGCCACAATGACCACCGTTATGTTCGGGGGGAAAAGGGCGACGCTTGCAGGCCTCAGAACACCATCCCAACTGTGAAACACGGGGGTGGTAGCATCATGTTGTGGGGTTGTTTTGCAGCAGGGGGGGACTGGTGCACTTCACAAAATAGATGCTATTATGAAGAAGGAACACTATGTGGAAATATTGAAGCAACATCTGAAGACATCTGCGAGGAAGTTGAAGCTTGGGCGCAAATGGGTCTTTCAAATGGACAATGATTCAAAGCATACTGCCAAACTGGTTAAGGACAACAAACGTTCAACACGCTACAGAAATTCAAAATCATACCTACATATTTACTGTTGAATATTGTTAGATATTTTTTTTTAAAGTCTAAAACAAGCTTGGTTTTACAGATGAGTCTGTCTAGTAGCCGTAAGAATATCTCGAGTTCAAGAGCTATTTAAAATGAGTATTTGCAGATCAAGGGTGAACTGTAATATCTGATCAAGATGTTTTGTGTTCTGCACAAGAGGTGAAATATACACAATTTGTCGATCTCACAGGCCCTGGTCGACACAGAGATGAAACCAGGTGTAGGAGAAAAAATATTTAATCGAACAGGTGTCTCATTCACAAGGAGTCTGCGTTTCAGGACCCCCATAAATGATCATGTTTGAAACCAGACCCCAGAGAGGAGAAATCATACTGTGCTAGGTCAGTTGTTCTGTGATAAAGTGAACAAACATGGTGGCATAGAGTTTTGCGGTCCAAATAAAGCAAATGATGACCTGATTAAGGATCCCAGAATATGATTTACTCTTCCTCCTCTATCACCACCAGCAAAAAAAACACACACACCGTATGCTTTTGAACAAATCTTTCATTTGAAGCTAGATTTCTCATGTTTGCCACTTGTTTGCGTATGCAGTCCCAGTATTCTATTCTGTTTCTCTGGTAATGTCACAGCGCCACCAGTGGGCCCGGCATATATACTGCAGCATCTTAAGGTTTGTGTGAATTCGCATTGACGTTTTAATGAAACTATACCCGTTTTGTGTCAGTGTAGCGCAGTCCTTAGAGTAGAAACAATAAACCCACCCATCCAAAACATGCCAGTGAAGAAGTACACTGATATCTTAGCAACAAATTCAAAAATACTTTATTGATCCCAGAGGGAAAGTAAGTTTTGTTGTAGCTTATACTAATCAATTCATTGTTTAAGGAGTCATTGTAGAACAAAGAAATGATTTAATGTATTAAATAAATTATTCATCTAATTAATTAATCAGTTTCAAAAAGAGTATCACATTTCACTAGTTAGGGATTTTATGGTTTTATGTGTTAAAATTTCTACAAACCTGTTTTGATCCATCATCAGATGAACAGCTGGTATGTCATCGGATTAGTTTTAATTCCGCTTTCATTTCAACAGTTCTTTAAACAAAAATTTAATTATCAGAACATGCGAATGCATTTTAAAAATGTCATAACCACCTGGAAATAAAATTAAATGTGTCCCCACAAGGTCAGATGGCATCTCAAAAAAAATTTATTTTAATTTAAAAGAATTTGCAATAACTGTTGGACATTGTTCCGAATATGCTATACAATATATTTCAGAACTTGTATAAAAATAAAATTATGATTTATTAATGTAAGCATGAATTCAGTTTCATTAAGATTTAAAGGAACCATTTTTACTTTGCTTTACAGTCAGGACGTAACATCTTTACATTAAACACCACGGGCTCTTCTAAGATCAGCTGCCATGGATTTTAAAAGGACAGTGTCAAGTTGAGAGAATTGAAGGACAACATGGATTATTTGGTGTGTTAAGTTTCCAAAGCTTTGCTTTACAGTGGTCCTTTAAGTACACAGCAAAAAAACAAAAAAAATTTTTTGTCCCATAAATCTATTTTTAAAATATTCGCATACAAATTTCGGATCAGTTATGGGATTCATTGTAAACTTTTACTTGTAAATAAAGTTTCCACAATTTAAAAATGTGTATTCTGTACTTCCATAAAAAGAAGGCAAATCTTGCCAGAAAAAGCTGCCATGAACTCTTTCCTCCACAGTTTTGTGTAAACCGCACTGGCTACAATGCTATGCATGAACTGAAGCAGCTGCTTAACAGTTATGTTCAGTGATCATCATCCATCAATAAACAATTCCCCTTTTCTGAAGGTGAGTTTGATTCAGCTTGAATCAAAGGGTTAAACTTCTATAACCTTCTTTAACCTGGAAATCGGGAATTTGACTGTTTTTTTTCACCAATTTTACAGTTTAACAAGGAATAGAGACATTTTCTAAATATTCTGTAAACATAAACCAACATACAGAAACTAAAAATATGCAAAACCTTTTTCTTTCTTTTCTTACATTTACCACAAAGCGTCTAAGGAATCAAAATTTGTTTAAGAAAAATGAAGGCCAATATTTTTTCAAAATATTTCTATAACAGGTGGCATTATATTGCTGTGCGTTTTCAAGAAAACACAGGTCTGTGTAACTTGAATATATTTTTAATTTAATGCATTACATGCCTTAAAAAAGTTTTTTTATTTTATACTGGCTTTACCAGATGAAAGCTTCCTTCACTTATTAAAAAAACAGAATCCAGCATGATTTTTGAGTCATAATATAACATATCTGTAGTAATGTGAGGGGAAAAAGTCGATTTGGAATGGTTTTGGTTTAGCTGTCCAGGGTTTCCTGCACTTATTAAGTGTTCAATGAGCGACTGCTACTGGATCCACTTTGTCCAGAAGTAGAGACATGGTACCCACTTCTGGAGCCTGTAAGACAAATATACATCAATCTGAATATAAATACTGGTCCATATTTTAACAGGTTACATTTTAATACAGTGCATCTTGCAATAACTAATATTCAATTTTTAGATTAAAAAAAGGGGCTGCATTTGCTTAAAACAAAGCAAATAAAAACAAAGTGGACTGATTCATTAGTCTGGGACTACCTAAAATAAAAAAATAAAAAAAAAATCAGTAAATAACTATATTTCTATATTTTAATTCCATTTATTCCTGCATTTAATAACTTTTACTGCATGCTTTATATTTAAAAATCAACTATAAGATACATATCAGTAGAAATATCTAGTTCTTTATTAGTTCATTAATGATGTCAATATATCAGTTTTACTTAGTCGATTTATTTTTTAACAAGATTTGCCTTTATGGGACGATAATCTTTTTTCACCTTAAATTGAGAACTTACATGTTGATTCTGTAATTTGATAGAGTAACCAAGAACAATTTTTTTTCAAAAAGGGGAAGTACTGTTTTTTGCTAACTGGACCTTATTTCAAGCATGCATTACATTCATTTACTCACACAGACAAGTTTGGAGCCACTTAGAGTCCTTTGGGAGAAGTTTATATCCATTTGTGATCAGCATATATCCATTTCATTGGAGTTAATGGGGCAGCCAAAGTGCCACCAACAAATAAGGTATTATCTGCCCCAGAACTCCTTCATTATACCAATGTTTCGTTGTGAATCACCAGTTATATTCCCCTGTGGTTTTGCAGTGTCTTGGAGGTGCTTTGGTGTAAGCTTCTGGGGTTTTTACAGGCTTTTAATGCAACCGATTACAATTTACACTAACCTGGGATAATGACATCGCTGCCATCCGCGATTGCAGCTGTAGTCTAAGCAGGTAGCACAAAAGTGAACCTGTAGAAGCTGAACTTAGTCCACTTAGTCATTTTGCTAGTGTAATTTGGAAACATGCAAACGCGAAACATGTTGATGTCTGCAGTGGCAAGTTCTGTCTAACCAACCGCCCTCAAACACAGCGTAAAAGTCCTGCTCAGACTACAACAGAATAACATACCTCGTTTTATTTTCATTTTCTGGAAGAAGTTGCTGATCCCACCAGATGAGGATCCAGCACTGGTGCTCTAAAAGCAGAATCAAATTTTCAGTAAGAATAAATAATGAGAAGAAAAACTAAGATAAAAATAAGAATCAAAACAAATAATAAAAATCTATTCTTACGTGTGTTCTACCCTGTGATGACAGTGGCCTTATTTTCATCGCTGACCACACCTGAAACATTTTTTTGGGGTTTATTTCATATTAGCACACTTTTCAAAAGCAACATTTATGGCACATCATGAGCTGTGAGTATTCTACCAAAATTATCATTATCCAAAGCGAAAAACTCACTTTTTTGTCCAATAGTGTTCCGAACACCAGAATGAAGAAACCCTTTAGAAACAATAGAATTATTTAATAGTTAATATTTTTGGAAATGTTCATTTTGTAGCACTAAACAGTCAAATGCCAGAACACACAGCTACAGATTAGTGAACATGAAAGGTAAAATATTACCTGCAGTGAATTGAAGAAAGCAAATGCAACATGGATTCCAAAGTTATTGGGGTCAACCATGGTTCCAATTCCCAAACCCCAAGTCAGTCCGAAAAATGGCGTCAGGACAGCCAAACTCCTTGCAATGACGTACAGAACATGCTTCTCTCCTGCTTGGGCTGCATTTCCTCCTACTCTTCTTCTCAGTATTTTGTACAACACCACAATCAGGATGATGAAGTTTATCACCACTATCATGAGCGCGGGGATCACAAAGGCCAACAGAGCTTTGGACTCATACCAGTTAAGCCAACACACAACGTTTTCCCGGATGTATTGGTTTGACGGGGCAGTTGCAGCTATTGTTATCGTCGCGATGATCAGCGGCGCACCGTATCCCAAAGAGAATCCGATGATCAGCATGGATACTTTAGACAGCCCTCCATCAAAGACACTGACCGTTCGGTAGAACAACAGCAGGGCGGAGGCCAACATCCAGAAGAACAGGGCTAGGTAGAAAAAATGAATAAAGAAGGTGGCCGCCGTGCATGCTGGGGGGTTTTTCTTGTCTGCGTCGGAAATGGCTGCTCCAATGATGAACCAAATGTTGGCAATCAGCAGGGACAGAGCGATGTTAACAATGGAAACGTGACGCAAGTGTGATGTAGAATTGTTGCACACTTTTCTCCAAATGATTGCTTCAATGATGAGACATATGACCAAACACGCCATTGATATGCCGACTCCGATGTAGGTTATATAGTCCAGAATAATGTTCCTTGGGCTGTTGGGGGACATAAGAATAGAGAAGGAGGTGGTGTGGTTGCAGTTGCAGCTGACCGTTTCATTTTCATGGTAAACCAAGGAGCAACCGTCGTCGCTCCATCCTCCAAGACCATCAAAGAGAGTGAAATCCCAAAATACACATTTAGGATTTCCCAGAGTATCGTTTGTATAGTTGATTACGTCAAATGTCAGGGAAATATTTGAGATTTTAACTTCAGGACGAACAAGGGCGACCCTTCCGTGGACGCGGTTGGACGAGGTGTTGACTTCATCTCTTCCGGGAAGCACATTGTACATGGAAGCAAAAACAATTATGGTGATGAATTCTTGTTCTTCACCAACCTCTGGTATTTCTATTGCCACTGAGGAGTTAAATTCACTGCTGAAAGGATCTGTAAGTCTGGTTTTGTTCAGAAGAATGAAATCTGTGTTGATGTCCAACGATTCGGTGCCAATAAAGGTTGTTAATGTCTCAAAAACGTTCAAGAATGAGGAGCTGGAACTGCTTCGTGAGAGGTCATTATCAGTTACATTTCTAGTGTCGTTGTAATTTATAAAAGACCAAGAACTCCTGGACCCGTCAATCGTGAGAAGGCCGGCACTTTCTAGGAAATTCTACAGAACAAAGTAAAAAAAAAAAAAAAAGGAACACCAATTTTTATACATTTGGGAAAAAAATCTGTACATCGTTAATGTGAGTGTGCATCTTTATGTACCTACCCTTGTGGAATTTTCATTTATATTGAATTGTAAAAATGTGGCTCTTTCAGCGACATTTTCAAAGATTTTAACCACGGCAACAATGGTCGCTGGAGACTCGATGATTTCCTGATTATTGTTGACACTCGCATTTTTAAGTTCCTCCAAAAACACCGGAATTGTTAACTCAGTCAGATTCTGTTACATTAAAAAGAAAAAGATTCACATTACTTACGACCACATTACTCTAATAGCTGTGTATAATGTTCCTTCAATGGGTGTTTTTTAGCTGCGTGTTTTAATTATATTTTCCCTCTGCTAAAACCTGTTGTGCCATTTGCAGGATAAAAAGATACAGTAAACACGATATATTATCACTTACTGTACATATGTACTTTCACAAATAGGTTTAGTCCTCCAAGTAAAAGTTTTTTTTTCATTTCAGTTTTTAAAACACCAGACTTTGCCCATAGCTTATTTTTTTCTTTTTCTAATGGCATCATTGCAAATTATTAGGTCAGATATTATGATTGTTAACTCTGTACATAAGTAGCCATTTGATAAATACTTTTTTACTCATAAGTAACTTTTAGGAGAATAACTTTTTTTCCTTTTACTTGATTAAAATATGTTGAAGTACTGTTACCTTTACTTCTTTTTTGGGTGCTTTATATAACCTCTGGAACCAACTAACTTCTCCTTGGCTAAGTATTAATTGAGCTGAAACTGATCAGAACACAGTAGTTTCTTTCCATGTAACTTTCTATTTAAATACACTGCTTCAAAAACATTTATTAGGTTCAAACTAAGGCAACAAGAGTGCCAGTACTTTCATAAAGATCAGTCAACAATATTAAAAAAGGAAAGAAAAAATAGTTCACCTCTGATCGATCAAGCAAGTCCGCAATCACTCTTAGGACACAGTTGTCTATTATATCTCCAAAGGTGCCATCTTCCATGCATGTTGCTGTCTTTTGTCCCTCCTTGTTCTCTTCACATTTTCCAACACCCACCCCCCCAATCACTGCATTCCCATATATAGGATCATCAACACAATCAAAACTCTCTAGCAAGAAAGAAAATATGTTTTAGTCAAAAAAGTATGAATGCAAATAACTATGTATTGAGATTATACAAACAATAATAAATACTGTCCTCATCTAATCCTCACCTTTTTCGGTTAGAACCAGTGTGATTACTTTCTCAAATCCCCTTTGTGATGTTACTACACATTTGTACCGCACCTCCTCTGCTTCTTTACATTCACTGGGGGCTGTATAGGTAAACGGTGTACCTACATCTGGTAGTACAGTAAAAATAATACATTCGCAAATAATTTTAGCATACTGAGGATTGTCAAAAGAAATTACAGTATGAGCGATTCAACCCGTACCACAGTCAAACTCTGCTCACATTCCTTGTTATTCCAACTCTTTCTCACAACAGAGGCGTGGCCAAGACTGAGCTTGTGTTATATTCCACAGCCACAGGATGGCTGACGACAGCCATTCAAAATTCAAGTGCAGTGTGGATATGGTTTTTAGGTAGAAAAACGTATATTTTCATTAGGGCTGTCAAAATGAATGCTGGTGAATTAATTTGGACAATAAATCAGATCAATTTTTAAAATGCAATTAATGCATGCAAAGGATGATGCACCTTATTTATTCTACAATTTAGCCCTTGTTGTATTCAGTGCTCTTCATGTAAACAGCCAAACTGCACACACATTTCCATATGAACGTCTCTTTTGAATCGCAGGCCAGATAGAGGAATTATTGGTCCACATCACTCTGCTCTGCTGCGCGTTTAGTCTGCAGAAAGGGACGCCATCAGGTGTTGTGAACGATCGGAAGAAGCAACTGGAATGAGCAGATGATTAAAAATGCAACAGTGAACTGTGATAACTTCACATCAGGTAAACCTTGGCTAGAAAACAAGCACACATAGCTAACCAACACAGTAGCTGCAAGATGACCACAAGTAACAACAGTGGGAAGTGGAGTTATTTTAAGGTTCGGTTACACACCCCTTTTGCTCCTGTTTATAATCAAATAAACCACTCAACTTTTCAGACGAAAACAGTACTATTCAAAAACTCTTAATTGATCCCAGAGGGAAAAGTAAGTGTTGTTGTAGCCCAGACTATTCAATTATTCAAGGAGTTGTTGTAGATCCTGATGGCTGTGTGCAGGGCAGATCTTCTATAGCATAATGTGTTACAGCGCAACTGTTAATGCCTTTGACTGAAAACACTTTCTTGTTGTAGGATTGTCCCATGAAGGGGATGCACAGGGTCTTCCAATATCAATAAGAAAATGTCCGCTTTGCATTAAGAAAAGGTTAACCAGTTAGTTTGCCTTAGTGACTGGCTAGGTTGAAAGTAGGTTGAAAAAGCCATGTGTGAATGTCATTATGCCGTTCAAAACAAAATTTAATTAAATCTTGCCTCAAATTTCTTTAACAATAAGAGCCACCACATCCAGTTTATCCTTTATTTTCACGAAACTTTTAAGTTTTTCAGTCATAGTAAGATATGTTAAATCATGATTATTTCACAGCTACCCTGTAATTAATAGGATCAAAACCTCTTATGGTTTGCAGCCCTATTTTTCAAAATACAAAAATACTAAATAAAAAAATAAACAAAACTCTAGACACCACTATTAGGCACTGATTTACACAGTTTATCTAAAAATGTATATTTAGAATTGCCTTTAAGAGGATAATGTCATATGACATATACATATATATATATATATATATATATATATATATATATATATGACATTATGCTTTGTTGTTTTTTGTGTGCATTTCATGCTTAATTGCTGTTTTTACTTTCTGTAATTTTGCAGTCAATGCTTTTAAGCCTATATATGTTTTGTTTCTTTGTCATCGAATCATGTAAAGCAACTTTAATCACCCAGTTGCTGAAAGTGTGTAATAAAAATGCCTTGCCTTATCAACAAAATGAAAATTGATTTTGCACTTTAATATCATTGTGTCACGTTTACCTTTTACATCTGAATCAAGCAGTTGAGCCGTAAAGCCACTTTGTACAGAGCAAGTCAGTGTTTCAGAATCAGAACATCTCAGTGTGGCTCTCACTGGATTCACAGTGATCAGAGGGGCAGGTATGGCCGTCAGTGTTCGTCTCTGTGTAAAAGTTGAATTAGCTCCCCAGAATACCTTACATTCATAGTTTCCTGGGGGAAAAATAAAACGGCAAGAAATACATGGCTTTAAACTACAGGTAATACCAACAGTATCACCACATGCAGAAGCAGAACACTGGGTTCAGTTGTTATGCTTACAATTCACATCAACAGGTTACACTTTGATGTAGTGTATGATGTAGGAAATTAATTTAATATAATTAAAAAGAGTTTCAGAGGTATGATTTGGCAAAATCCACATCAGTCAAAAAATAAAAAATACCAACTGCTGATACTACTGATTTACTTTCATTTAGTTGAAAAGGAAACCTCAACAGGATTATGATGAAACTATGGTAAATTCAGTGAGACTGTGAGTAATTATTTTTTAACCTAAAGGGGACAGCTTCAGTTAATACGACTAGAAACTAGTGATGTTCCGATCCGATCAAGTGGTTCCAGAAAAAAAACCCAGCACATCCACAGAGCTGCACTTAACAAATAGAAACTACTGATTGGGCTCGTAATCTAGGTGTAATAATGGAATCAGACCTGAACCTCCAAGGTTACTACATAAAGGCAATAGCAAGGTCAGCCTTCTATCACCTGAAGAACATTTCTAGGACTGAAGGACTGATGTTGCAAAGGGACCTTGGAAAACTCATCCATTAGGTTTTTTTAGTTTAGTTACCATTCCTGCAATAGCGTCCTCTCAGGTCTACCAAAAAAGTCAGTCAGATAGCTGCATCTGATCCAGAATCCTGCTGCCTGCATCCTCACTAAAACCAGGAAAGTAGAACACATCACCCGAGTTCTATAGTCCTTACACCGGCTCCCTGTAGCTCAGAGAATAGACTTCTAAATACTCCTAGTAGTTGTGGTCTTTATACCAACCACCCAGACCACTCAGGTCCTCCAAATCTAACTTATTAATCATCCCTAAAATCCGAAACCAAATCAGCTTTCAGTTTCTATGCTCCCCTTATCTGGAACAAAATTCCTGACGACTGCAGAAGTGCTCAAACACTGAGGTGCTTTAAATCAAAACTTAAAACTCATCTGTTTAGAGCTGCCTTTGAGTAAACTATTATGACACTTATGACACACACTGTTTTTTTTTTGGGGGGGGGGGCGCTGCTCAGTGGTTAGCACTGTTGCCTTGCTTCAACAAGGTTGTGGGTTCGTATCCCAGCCCAGGATCTTTCTGCATGGAGTTTGCATGTTCTCCCTGTGCATGTGTGGGTTACCTCTGGGTACTTTGGCTTCCTCCCACATGGCCATAATTGGTCAATCTAAATTGTCCTTAGATGTGAGTGTGTGCATGCATGGTTGTTTGTCCTGTCTGTCTCTGTGTTGCCCTGCGATGGACTGGCTACCTGTCCAGGGTGTACCCTGCCCATTGACATCTGGAGATAGCCACCAGCCCCCCCGCGACCCCTTGAGGATTAAGCAGTTCAGAAAATGGATGGATGAATCACTGTTTTTTTCTACTTTAATGTTTTTTTATGCTTTTCCTATTTTATGTTTTTATTCTTATTTGCTGCTTTTACTTTCCATGCTTTTATTCTCTTCATGTTTTTATGCTTTTCATGCTTTATTAAATATTCTGGCACTGCCAGGATGTGAAAAAAAATTGTTAGCTATTCTGAAACCAGCAAAATTTCACCTCCAGAGAGATCCCTATGTCTTAATTGCCGTTTTTACTTTCCCCTGCTTTCAGGTCATATGTTTTGCTTGTTTCTTTACCATATAATAATATAAAGCTATAATATAAAGCTCCTGAATTGCCTTGTTGTTGAAAATATGCTATACAAAAAATGACCTTGCCTTACTTTTGTCTGCATAATGTCCTAATCAAGTTTCATTGTGTTATATGCCTGATAGCATTTATGGGTTAATCATCAAGCTCCACCTCTCCACAAACTTGTACTCACACTGTTAAGCTGGACCACACCTTTTTTGATTAAAATGCCAAAGGATAGTAATACAAACTCCTGTAATTACTACCGACTTTTAATGTATTAATTTACTGCATTGTGTTGGATTGCTTACCGTCATTATTTCCAAGGAAGTAATTGATTTTGTATTGTAATGAACTACTTTCTGTACCAATACGTATTCCGTTACGGGTCCACAATACATTTTTTCGAGAGTCTAAAACGTAGTATGGAGGATTACAGGTCACAATGATATTATCCCTAACTAAGATAGGGTCTGGAGAAACCAGCAGTTGATCCGTACCTTTGTAAAGACAAGGACATAATTATATCAGTTTTCAGGATAAATGTAACATTTTAAAAATAACTTCTTTTTTTTTTTAGGTATACTTACTGGTAATGCTGACAGGATACTGTGACGCCAATGTTTTTAAAATTCCATTTTGTGTTAATTGAATTTGTGTAGCATTTGGTTTAATAGAAGGGACACTGAGGTCATAATTAACAATTGTACTTCCAGAACTGCAATAAAGAATAAAAATAATTATTTCCCGATTAAAATAACAAATACATTTTAAAAATTACTTAATTCTACTAAGATTACAGTATTCTCAGTGTTATTATAGACATTTTTGAAAAACATACTCAACAAACTTAGTTCCAGATAACCAAAGGTTAATATTGCATTGTTCCTGAGAAACATTCAAAGCACTTCACTTTTGCACACTTTTCCAACCAGGATTCAGTTTTTTCCCCTTCAAAAACCCGATGCAACTCAACATTAAGTTAATTTGCATCATCCTAATAACGAGTCATCATTGAGATGTTTCAACCACTTAGTAAGAGACCACCTGTGGTAAATTTAGTTGATTGGAGAGGATACAGGTGCCTACATAAAGTCACACACTACATGTCAGAGCACAAACTAAGCATTAGGTCAAAAGAATTCTCTGTACACCTCCAGAACAGGATTGTCTCATTGAAACGATTCTGCAAAGCTTTATGGAGAGAATTTCTGTAACATATCCAACTTAAAACTAACTTCACTTTGGGAGAAAAACAACCATGGGAGTAAAACTGAACAAGAAGTAGTAGAATTATCCAATCAAAAATATTTGTCATTGAAGTCAAATATCCAACCCAGTCCTCAATATATATTTTACAAAAGTATTTGTCATACTAGCAGATAATTGTCTACAACATGTAGAAGGGTAAAAACAAAAAAACCCAAACTAATAGTCAGCATGCTGTCTGTTAAATCTGTTTTTTTATATATATATTATTGTTGTTTTGTCTAGTAGCCATTATTCAACAGTGGGCAGAACATATACATGTGGTAAATCTCCAGGGATTTACCACATTCACCATGGGACACCCCAAAAACAAATTTTAAATCTGTTAACTAAATCATTATATTAATACAAATACAAATACATTTCCCTTGCCTAGCCTGGGATGTGGTATTCAGTCTGTGAGGTCATTCATTCTGTGAACTACCAGTTGTTAAGTCAAACCAGTAAAAAAAAAAATCTCCCTTTTGTATTTTGTTTCAATGTCATATTGTCCCGCTGAATAACCCATGGGCTTTTTTAGCATTTAGAAGTGATACTCCTGAAGAAGCCAAGCAAAGCCAGATAATCATTCTACCACCACCATGCTTGAAGAACTGTATGTTTTTCTTTTGTTTTGTTTTTCTGTAATCTGGCATTCATTTTATTTCAGATATTGTTCTGATGTCTAAAAGTCCGGCAGTGATCAGGGTAATATTAAACTAAACTGGACTTACCTGAAGATCAGACTCTTAACGGTACAATCTTTTGATGCAAACGTTCTACACTCATCTTCAGTCTGTTTAAGTTAATGACAAAATCCAGGAATAAATACATTTACATTCTGTAAATCCAGTGCTATGATTCAATGTAAAAGGACAGGCACGTGAAGTAATAATGACTTACAGCTTTCCTAATGTTAATATAAACTGGATTTTTCTCGTCGTTGAATGAATCGCTGAATTCCATGTCGATGGTTATCTTGCCAGTTATAGATCCTGGTGCTGGTGTAATCACAGTTGTTGTAGTTGGCATTGCCCTAGTTGTTGTTGGGTTTACTGTAGTTGTTGTTGGTAGTTGTGTAGTTGTTGTTGGTGGTTGTGTAGTTGTTGGTGGTAGAATCACTAGAAAGAATTAAAAAGATTCAAACATGGTTCCCTGATGTTCTACGGCAAAGAGATTGGACAACAGAGAAGCAAAGCAGAAAATGATTTTCCATACCTGGACATGATGCACTATCTGTGAAGCAAAAAAAAAAAAAACAGGACTTTATGTTTACACGTCCAAATCTTTATTATATTGTTTTGTGTATTACTATATTTGCAGAGAATAAAATCTCTGGGAATTAGATGATACGTTATGCTTACTTTGGAGTGGTTGACAATACTGATTGATAGAAGGAAGTCTATCCCTGCATGTACAGTGTCGACTGTTCACGTTATTGCAGGAATTACTGCTGTTGCATAAGTCACATGGCCACGCAAAATTGTCCTCACATTCACAGCGCAGTTCCTTAGTAGTGTTTGGAGTGCAGACTTTGAAAGACATTTGAAAACATCAAACTCATACAATGTATTCTTTCAGCAGATTTTTTATTTATTTTTATATATATATATACCTGTGGTCAGGTTTACTTCTTTCACTTTCAAAGATGGCGGGAGGGTTACGGAGAGGACTAGTTCATCCAGTTTTCTTCTGAGGAAAGACAGTGTATAATTTTCCATACTGGAGGAAGGGATTCGAAAGACAAGGGTCACTCCAATGTCCACTGGATTGGCAGAAATAAACAGCAGAGAATCATGCATTTGATTAGAAATATAAGCGAAAATATTGTACAAAGGTCACAGGCTGCAGTAACTATTAGTCAGCTTTACCATTCCAACCAATTGTAATTCAAAAGTGATGAAAATGTAAAATTTGAAGTAGGTCGACCTTAAGGCTGGCTTTAGTCTGTTTTTCAGACAAGTGTGAAGATCAAAATACTAAATTCAGAAACATATTTTAGAGGAGAAGGTTTTTTAAGTCTAAAAGTGACAAGCAAGAGCACAAACTTAAGCTAACCTGGTGGAAGAGATGGAGACTTGGTTGTGGTCGTTGTTGGGGCAACTGTGGACGTTGTCGGGAGCGCTGTGGTCGTTGTCGGGGGCGCTGTGGTCGTTGTCGGGGGCGCTGTGGTCACAGTTGATATAAAAAAAACACGGTAAAAAATTGTCAGTTCATAAGTTCCTATTTGCTGAAGCAAACTGTGAGCTCTATTCAGTTATGAATTATAAATCAGATCTCCATATTTTACCAACCTGTAGTAGAACATCTAGTGACATCTGTGAGGTGAGAGGAAAAGTTAAATTACACAAAAGCAAGAAATGTGGGACAATCAGAACAACGACTTTCATTATAAAAGCAAAAAAACAGTATACTTACTTGAAGCTGGCTGACAGAATTCCTGATTGGATGGAAGTCCATATATACATGTACAGGTTCCATTGCTGCATGCATTGCTGCTGTTACATGTGTCACATGGCCAAGCAAAGCCGTTCTCACATTGACATTGGAGCCCATTAACAGAGTTTGGATCACAAGCTGTTTCAAATGAAGAAAAACACTTTCTAAATTCTCTTACAAATCAAATCTGATTCAGAAGTTAACCGCTTAACTGGCTGACAATCTTACCTGTGGTGAAGGAAATCTCTTTGAAGGAAATCTCCTTCACTCCCAGAGACTGTGAGAAGTTTGATGAGAGGCTAATATTTTGCACAACACGTCTGACGAAGCTAAATAAATTTGGTGGGGCTGTAGAGGTTGGGACAAACAAGACGATTCCTATATCGATATCTGTGTGGGATCAGAGAAGAGTTCATCAGACTTAACATGACGATGAAAAACAGACTTTACACATATAGATTTACTTGAGGCAGTTCGAACTAAATGCTATTTAAAAAGCTTATTACAGTAAAACTAATTGCCAATACAGATTTATTTCATGCCAAAACATCGTCTCTAACCTTAACCTTAAAGCTGTTTTCCACAGCGTGATGTCATCAATGAGAGGAGGAGGAGATTTTGAAATTAAAACGGCTACAGCTCCCGCTCCCCTTCTATAAGGAGCTGAAAGTCACCCCACATACCGCTCACACGTATGGAAAGCAGTTAACAGAGAGAGCGCTGGACTGGTTTAAATCCTATTTCTAGGGTAGATATTTTAGCGTGATGCTGGGTAATTGTGTATCTGAGGGGTCCCCATTCTCCTGTGGTGTTCACCAGGGATCTATCATTGGCCCCCTTCTTTTTAATCTATATACCTTACTTTTTGCTGCAATTTTCCAACAATGTTTGGTAAATTACCACTTATATGCTAAAGATTGTTAACTCTATGTTTCCTTCAAATCTCAGGATTCGGAGCAGCCTGTTTCGGCTTTTAGCGAACTTCTTACATTTAAATGATTCTAAACTAGAGGCATTCATATTTTCTTCTAGTTCGTCTTATGGCCGTGACACCTGTTTTCCCTCACTGCTTTGCTTCTCTGATTAAAGCTTCTATTTCAAATCTGGGTGTTTTACTGGATTTGCAACTCCGAATGGACCTTCATATTAACCAGGTTGTCAGGTCCTGCTTCTTTCGGTTCCGGCGGTCCTCTAAGCTAAAGTTGGGTCTGGGGAAGAGGGACCTGGAGTCGGTGGTTCATGCTTTTGTGACCTCGCACCTGGATTATGCTAATTCCGTCCTGTGTGGCACCCCCTCTTCTTCTATCATGTGCCTCCAACTGGTGCAGAACTCTGCTGACCGGTTCCTGACTGGAACGGGGGCATATCACCCCAGTGTTGGCCCGGCTGCATTGGTACCCGGTGCGCTACCATATAAAATTCAAAATACTTCCCATACTTCTGATAAACAAGTCACTTCATTGTCTCTCTCCTCAATACCTGTCATGTCTGCTTCACCCTCGTGTCCCCTCAAGGACTCTTAGATCGGCGGACCAACACCTACTTATGGTCTCTTCTTTTCGGTGTAAAGCTCATGCTGATAGGGCTTTTTTGGTCTGCGCTCGTAAACTGTGAAATCAACTCCACCTGACGGTCAGATTGGCCCCTTCCCTCACTATTTTTAAATCGCTGCTAAAAACCCACTTCTATTTTCTGGCTTTTAACTCCTGTTAGTTGGGTGCGTGATTGTTTATGGTTCAGTTCAGTGCTTATGACCATTATCTTTATTTTATTGTCATTGTTAGTCATTGTCCATTTGGAAGACCCATTTGGACTCAGCGTGTGCCAATGAACTATGTGGCTAACAGTGCAAAGCCTTTTAACTCTATTGAACATTTGTGGGAAGATCTGACTTAAAAACCGGACTCAGTTTCAGGAGTTCTGTCAGGAGGAAAGGGGCAACATTCCAGCAAACTATTATTAGAAGCTTGATGAAGTTGACCCAGAACGTTTGACTCAAGTCATAGAAATAAAAAGGGCAATAATACCAAATACTTCAAATTTTTAAGATGGTAATAAATAAATCTGATATAATTCTCCAACTACTGTGGCTTTCAGCAAACATAAAAAAATGCTATAAGTTTGTTCTGATTTAACGTTTAAATAAGACATGTAATTTTCTGGTTTCAACTGTAGTTACTTTGTTATTTCTCTATTGTTTTAATTTACTTAAATAGAACCTTTGTGTGCGTTCCACATCAGTATCAGCACCCATTGTTGTGTCTTTTTTTTATTTAGCTGGCATGAATCGGTTTTACACTCCACTATTCCAAATGAAACCAAAAAGTTTGAGTTATGATGCGTTCTATTTACCTTGGAAGTCTAAACTCGGAGCTGGGACTGACGTCATGCCCGAGTAAACAGAGTTCCAGCGTTCTAGTTAACTTTGTTGGATAAATTGGGATTCCAATATGGCAACGCCCAGGTAGTGTATTTATAAGAACTCTTACAAACATCATCTTACGCTTTCCATGTACAAACACCCCTTTTATTTAGTTAAGATTAGAGTTGCAGGCTCTACATGTGAGATGGATTTTACACGCATTCTAACTAGTGTGTCTTGTAAAATAGACATCTTTACATCACAGCCATTATTGTTGATGTTAGTAGCAACCATATTGAAAGTCACAGTCGGAGCAAAAAAAGTCTCATACTCTCTGAGTGGGAGGTCTGACTTCAGAGAGCATTCCAGTTGATTTTTCCCACTCGAAAGTCTTAAATTTTTGAGTACAAATAGAATGCACCAACAACTCTTTGCCTCTGTTGCTGCTCCACCAAGAACCATTCAAAACAGAGATACTACCTGTTCATCAAATGTAATCACAAATAGAGTGGCATCTGATTTTAGTGGTTTTAGGATTGTTCTGCTGTCTTTGGAAAATATGCCTGACAAATACTTTGCAGCAACAGGCTCAGCAGGAATAGAAAAGAAGGCAGCCCTGTATTATGGCCCACTTTCTCCTTTTGGAGCGCCCCCAGTCTGCGTGGCAGTTGAACTGCACTTGAATTCACTTCCAGGCCTCAGTCTAGACCAGGGTTTTTTGGCTTATCAGAGTTTATTTATTTATTTATTTTTTATCTGTATCAGATTTCAATTTCCCAAAGTGGTATGTTTGATTATTAAGGATTATTACAAGAGTATATTATAATTTAAAAGATACAATTTTGGGTTCAATGAGCCACATTTACCTACGAACAAAGTGAAAAAAAACTATCCCGGTCTATACTTTGGTCCAGAAGGTTACGGTAGTGCACCTCAAGTTGTTGGTCAGCAACTGTAATGTCAGAAGAAGAAATTTTGCAGTATGGCTATCTTTAGCAAGCTAATCGCCAGCCAATCCAGGCTAGTAGACAGCTAAGGGAGTTGACAACCTAGTGGATAGCCAGCGTCTCCAATGTAAACAGAAGTGAGTACTCTGCCTTTTCGCTGCTACCTCCGACATATCAGTCACTGATGCGAGCCTATCAATAGTTAGATCAGTTTCTGGCCTCTGAAAGAATATTAGCTCCTGCGGCTGGGAAGTAGTCTTAATTTTGGCCCCCATACTGGGCCATATCCTCTGTTCTCTCCTTGCTTTATCAATATGCAACTCAGGTAGATTCCCAGTTTAAGATGGTTTCTGGTGCAGACCACAAATGTGTTGAATTACAACCAAAAAATGTTTACATACCAAGAGGAGGGGGAGAAGGTGGAGGAGGAAGTGGTGGGCATACAGAACTATCTGTGGAGCAGCAAAGGAAACAGTTTTTGGATTTCAGTCCAGAGCTTTCAATTCTTAATTGGTATGATATCATTCAAAATGTGCAAATACTTATATATACTTATACAGTGCTCTGCATAAATGAGTACACCCCACTACGTTTGTCATAAAACCTTTAGCTTCCTTTCAGAATCAACATTTTATATGAGATACTAAACTACAAAATACTCCCACAAATGTGGGCTAATGATTGCAAACAAAATTTGTTCATTTGCAGACACAAAAAAAGTGATTTGCCTAACAAATTAACTCAAGCCCATGTTGCAAAAATGAGTACACCCCGATTACAGTCCTAGGAGAAAAGCCAGACTTAAGACAAAAAACTTCTAATTAACAGGCATTCAACCACAGGTGAGTCTAATGACTCATTTAAGAGGTGTCCAGCAGACAGGTGACTATAAAAAGGCACTCTACGGGTTTATGTGGAAATTGTCAGGTGGATGAGGATGTTAATCATGTTATTTTTAGTTGTCCTATGTATAGGGAACAAAGATTATGGGTGATGGAGAGATTGGGGAGGGAAAGAAGAGAATTAAATATGAAGACTTTGTATAATAATATGGGGATTCTTTGGAAATATCTTAAGGATACAGGGCTTAAAGATAGAATTTTATCTCTGATCCACACTCCGGAACAGTAGGGGCGGTAATGCACCTTTAAGTTGGTTGCCAGCCGCCGTAAAACACCAAGAAGAAGAAGAAGTTGACTACAAAAGGGCATTACTTTACAAAGAAAAGCCCTTCCTATTTCATGCTGTCAGTAATGGCACCCCATGGAAGAGAAATCTGAGAAAGGAAATAATTACTTTACACAAAAAATGCATGGGTATTGTCTATGAAGGAAGCCTCTCCTAAAGCCCATGCACAAAAAAGCACGCCTAGAATTTGCTAGGACCCATGCTGAAAAAATGAAGACTACTGGGACTCTGATGAGACAAAGATCCCTGTTTTTGGAACTAATGGTTTAAAAACTGTATGGTGTCGTAAAGATGAGGATTTCAAAGAAAAATGCATGGCGCCTACAGTGAAACATGGTGGTGGCAGTGTCATTATGTGGGGCTGCATGTGTGCTGCTGGTGTTGGGGAGCTGTATTTCATTGATGGTATCATGAACTCAACAATGTACTGCTCTATACCGAAGGAGAAGATGCTGCCATCACTCCGTGCACTTGTCGTCGTGCACTTTTCCAACACGACAATGATCCAAAAACACACATCTAAAGCTACTGTAGCATTTCTGAAGCAGAACAGGGTGAAGGTGATTGAATGGCCAAGTTTGTCTCTTGATCTGAACCCAATCGAACACCTGTGGGGAATTCTGAAGTTGAGAAATCCCTTTCCATCCAGCATCCAGGCTCTAAAAGAGGTTATTCTTGAAGAATGGAAAAAGATAAATGTTGCCTAGATTGCGTAGACCATGCCTAGAAGAGTTGGTGCTGTCCTTAAAAATCATGGTGCTCATACAAAAATACTAGATGTAGTAGTTTTTGTTGCACGGTGTATTCATTTTTGCTTCAACCAATTTGAGTAAAACTGAAGATTTTGTGATCTAAATTAGATTATTAACCTTAATTTCATGTTATGGAGTTAAATAAGTGTTCAATAAAACTCGCCTTGTGGAAAGTTTGGAAATTGTTCTTTTGTTCATTGAGCTACTGATTAAGTTCATACTTTTTAAAGGGGGTTTACTCATTTTTGCAAGAAATTTTTAACAAAAAGAGTCAAATGAGTTTCCTTACTTGTGATTGGCTGACAGAAGGTGTTATTGGAAGGAAGTCCATTTACACATGTACAGAATCCACTGCTGGGGTCATTGCATGAATTACTGCTGTCACACATGTCACATGGCCAAGCATAACCATGCTCACATTCACAGAGCAGTCCATCAGTGGAGTTTGGAGAGCAAGCTGCCAAAGATGGAAATCATTCACTTTGAATGCATCAACTCTAATTAGGCAGGTTCATTTTAAGTAAAGCCGAAACACTTACCTGTGGTGAACTCTACTTCTAGTACATTTATCAAATCTGAGAGCTCAACGGGAAAGATTTCATTTTCAATAGCTGTCCTGATTAAGTCAAGTATATTTGATGGTGCACTGAAGAATGGGATCCTCAAGTCAACGAAGACATCAATCTCCACAATCTCTGTAGACATGAACAGAGGAAGGTCATGCATAAATAAATGGGTCATAGCAATGAATATTGGGTGGATTATAGATGACTTGCAATTGGGAAGAGAAACAGAGAAACAGGGAAACAGGGAAGAGAAACAGAGTATCTGATAAGGAAAATAAAGGATTACACATAAAACAAAGAAAATGATTCAGATCTAGGTAAATGCATAGGAAAACACAGAATAAACATTAAATAAACCTAAGGCCCATTCACACTAATCTATAAGTTATCTTAAAACAAACATTTATTATTCATAATGATACGTTATTTTTACAAAATCCATCTATCTGCATCCATTTGTCCAAATCAGGTTACATCGAACGGTCTTGATCTGTGTCTGTATCTTTTGCCTGTCATTTTGACTGATGGGGTAAAAATTAAATCTGTTCTTCCTTTTTTACTCGTTAATTTCTTAAATAAGATATGCAATGGTTTATTTTCATTAATTTTTGTTGATATCAAATTCAAAGAAACTGATCAGAGAATGCACATCATGCCATCACACACTTTGCAGATTAATAAGATATAGTTATTATGAACATTTCACCCAGTGTGGGTTGAACACTCCGCATGGACCTAAAATGAGCTCCGTATGTGTACAGCATAATTCTCTGAAAAAGGAGTTTTCCTTTGTTGAATTAAATAATTATCATAATTAATTCAATGCATGTTCAAGCAGAGACAAAATGGAGCCAATTTCCAGTTCTTAAGATTTATTTTGAACAGATTAACAAATTGCAGTTTTACAGAGAAAGTTGCCCCCCTAGTTTCTCTGTGGTCCAGATTTAAAGAAATCTGACAATTGAATGATCTTCATTTCACAGCTTTATAGAAAACCGGGCCTCTAGGCGTTTCTACTCCCTCCAATCAGAACATTTCCAAACAGTGTCTTGCCATTATTGGCTGTCAGAAAATTATGCAGTCATATGGTGAGGCGTGTCTTTTCTCTTGGTAAAAAGCTCATTCTGAGTTTTATGGTTTTATGGCAACACACTAAATCTACAGACATCCTGTTTTTACAGCTTGCAATAAAACTTTAGCCAAGAGTTTTACGACTTAAAAGCTTACCCCCATAAACAATACTGACAGACACATTTTTACCATCATGCAAGCTATATAAACAGACTTTTACCTTCTGAACAATAAAAGTTTAACACATATGCAGAATAACACCACATCTTTTTGCTTCAGTAGGAGTAATTCCCTCTGGATGTGCTCTTTTTGCATCAGTAGTTAAACTGCAGCAGTCTGTCACTGCCAGTCTGGGTCCAGGGCAGCCACAGATTTGCTCCAAGGGCTTAGTAACTCAATACGGTGACCAGGTCTGAGAAAATGCTCAGAGGCTCTCATGGGAATCTTTTCTTTTTTTGATAAAATTATCCTGCTCTATGTACATGCACAGAACATTCCCATTCTGAATGACTGGAAAAAGTCGAATAGGGAATATTGGTGACAAAGTTTCACAGAAAATAGCTACGGATGGTGAGAAATGTCACTAGATTTGTCGCTAGGTGTTCTTTAGAAAAGAAGTCGTCAGAGGCATCTGAAAAGCCGTTAGAAATAGGGACAAAGTCGCAACATTGGCAGCATCGTTCAGTTTATGATGATCTTAAAGCCAAACGATGTCCACCTCAGTATGTGGTTAATGCCTTACAACTCAAGCACAAGATGCCCAAAGTATAAAAAGAGATTTCATTTAAAGGCATCTCACATGCAGAAACAGTAAATTTATGGATTACAAATTAGATTAGCGGCCATAATTAATCGCAATAACTTAAAACCCCTGCAAACGATGAAAACAAAAATGGTACAAAACGTCAAAGGATCATTACAAAAAAGGCATGCGAGGAACCTACAAACCCAAATAAGCTCCTCCAGTTCTGTCAGGAGGAATGGGTCGAAATTCTTCCAAACTACTATGAGAAGCTTGTGTAAGAAACAGTCGTACAGATAAACTGCGATGCTATCGAATACTGAGGAAACTTCTTGTTATTTGTTAATACATAAACCTGACACTTTTTTTCTGTCATTAATGTGGCCCTTAGCAAATAGAAGTTATGTTAAAAGTTTTTTTTCTGATTTAGCTGTAGTTACTTTCTTACTTCTCTAATTTCTTTTTTACTGAAATAAAATCATTTTCCTCCTTCTACATCATTGAGTAAAACATTAAACATCACAGGTTACATTCTGTGCTGCCCTTTTGCGCATCTCCCCGCCTCACCATCACAGAATTATAAAATATTGTTCAACTCATTTATTGCAACAGACTAAAACATTCATCTCAATCCATGTCTACATGTTTTACATACCTGGAGGGGGTGGTGGTGTTGGGCATATGGAGCTATCTGTGGATAATTAGAGATTACATTTTAAAATCTACCGCTATGTTTGATGAGACATAATCAAAACACGCACATAAGCACATAAAACAAGATAAAGTTTGGAAATTATTTATGATTATGATGCTTTAATTGTATTGTTTTCTGGTGGATTAGCATCTGCTATTAGAAAACCAACAAGAAAGATATGCTTACTCGTGATTGGTTGACAGAAGTCGTTGTTGGAAGGAAGTCCATATATGCATGTACAGATCTGACTGCTGCATGATGTGTTGCTGTTGCACATGTCACATGGCCAAGCAAAGCCGCTCTCACATTGACACTGCAGTCCATAGGTGGAGTTTGGATCACAGACTGTTGGATATTTAGGAAAAAAATGAAAGTCACACACCGTTTTATTCTCAGGATCAAATCAAATGAGGAAGGTAAATCATAAAGTAAGCACTCTTACCTGTAGTCAAGGTTAACTCTGTAATATTTAAAGAGTTTGAGGATGGTAGGAGGAAGGTTTCATTTTTCAGATTCTCTCTAAACTCATCCAGTTTATCTGGTGTGTAGCTTGAGAATGGGATGTATAATTCCAGAACCAAATCAATCTCTGTTGAGGCAAATAGATAAACATTTGGAGAGAAGGCTACTGAACCAGTGTTTCCCCTCCATAGGCGTTCCCTTGGCGCTCCAACAAGACTGAAATTCCAGCGCCCCCGGCTACAAAATGTAAACCAGCCAACCTGTAGGCTACGTACCAGAATTTGCGTACGAAGCACGTAATTTAACATCTACATACGCTTGCACGAGGCTGGTACGGAAAAAAACTTTTGACATTTGAGTTCTGTGCTAAATGACTGGTACTCATGTCTGACAAGATGATGCTGCAGCGTGGTGAAGGAGTTTTAGCCAAATATTGTAGAAAAGCTGAGAGTACCGAGTCTAACCACCGTAATATCCACCCTCCGCCATACTTATTGCCATCTACTTCAGCTCTCCATCCTCCATTCTTCACTCACTGCACCTGGACTAAAAGGTAAACTGTGTTTGTGTGTCGCAGACCTACCAGCTTTTAGTACATTTTAACGGTAAAGCCTAACGTTACGTTCACTGTGGAAGCACTCAAGATAAGGTCTAAGTGAGAAAAAAAAATAAAAATAAAAATTTGAGAGGGTTTTTTTCTATGCAAATTTTCAGACTTGCTGAACATGAGGGTCCATGCCCCTCAGAAGTTTTTAAATATATATCAAGAACAGGGGTTATGCTTGCGCAATTATTATAAACCACCAGGGAGCTGCAGGTAATGTATAAATTAGCCCGGGTGACGTGTGCATATGAGCTGTAAGCCAATGTAAATATTACAGTGTACTTAGTATTATAGTTAATCTGTGGTTATCAGCTTTTAGTAGCACAGATATAATCAATGCAAATTGAACTTTTTAGTTTTAATGTTCAATATTAAAATGTCCAGTGCAGAAATATTAGAGCCCAGTCAAATTGTTTAGAAATGTCTATATCTTAAATAGTCAAAATAAGAACTGTGAACCAGTGTGTGTTTGTGTTTTTTGCAGACGCCTTGTGGCGGGCAAAGAAAAAAAAATTATATCATCCATTATCTATCATCTATATCATCTCTGACCACTGAGCAACAGAGGAAAATAGGAGACACAGTAGAAACATTGGGTCATCATTATTACATTTACTCTAGCAATTACTCAGAAATAGTGACTTTATTGTTGCTTCACGTAATATAAATAGAAACTTTTGCAGTATTTCTATAATCCCTATTAGAGCCATTAAAGTTCGCGTACAGATCATTTTAAAGCATTTGTGTTGTCATGCCATAAATGAGTGAGAAAGTTGTTGGGGTTGTCATTATTTTTGGCAATGAAAACCAACAAAAGGGTTAGTGATTGAATAAATACACCCCTTATTTTCTCCTTGCTTCACCAAAATAAAACTCAGGTAGATTCTAAGTTCAACATGGTTTCTGGAGCAGACCCAAAAAATGTTAAGTTAAAGCCAATACGTTTTACATACCTTGAGGAGGAGGAGGAGGAGGTAAAGGAGGTGGTGGGCACACAGAGCTATCTGTGGAGGAGCGAAGGAAACACAGTTTTGG
Organism: Apricaphanius iberus; assembly: GCA_028564705.1. NCBI lineage: Eukaryota > Metazoa > Chordata > Actinopteri > Cyprinodontiformes > Aphaniidae > Apricaphanius > Apricaphanius iberus. The sequence continues at coordinate 48,374 of JAPXFQ010002782.1, read as the reverse complement.
ATTTCAGTCCAGAGCTTTTAATTCTTAATTTGTATAATATCATTCAAAATGTGCAAATACTTGATATTGTAAAAAGAATAAAACAAAAAAGATGTTTATGAAACTACAAGACCCTTACTTGATCAATGCAAGAAATTTAAACAAAAAGAATCAAAGGAGTTTCCTTACTTGTGATTGGCTGACAGAAGGTGTTATTGGAAGGAAGTCCATTTACACATGTACAGAATCCACTACTGGGGTCATTGCATGAATTATTGCTGTCACACATGTCACATGGCCAAGCATAACCATGCTCACATTCACAGAGCAGTCCATCAGTGGAGTTTGGAGAGCAAGCTGCCAAAGATGGAAATCATTCACTTTGAATGCATCAACTCTAATTAGGCAGGTTCATTTTAAGTAAAGCCGAAACACTTACCTGTGGTGAACTCTACTTCTAGTACATCTATCAAATCGGAGAGCTCAACGGGAAAGATTTCATTTTCAATAGCTGTCCTGATTAAGTCAAGTATATTTGATGGTGCACTGAAGAATGGGATCCTCAAGTCAACAAAGACATCAATCTCCACCATCTCTGTAGACATGAACAGAGGAAGGTCATGCTTTTAAATGGGTCATCATAATGATTATTGGGTGGATTATAGATGACTTGCAATTGGGAAGAGAAACAGAGTAGCTGATAAGGAAAATAAAGGATTACACATAAAACAGAGAAAATGATTCAGATCTAAGTAAATACATAGGAAAACACAGAATAAACACTAAATAAATCCAAGGGTCATTCACACTAATGGTCTGATTTTTAAAGAATCTATTTGCAAATTATGTTGGAAAATAAGTATTTAGTCAACAAAAAAAATTCATCTGAATACTTTGTTATATACACTTTGTTGACAATGACATAGGTCAAACATTTTCTCTAATGCTACGTTCACACCGCCCCAAACGGCAGCCTCAGTTGCGGCAAGATTACATGTAAAGTCTATGGTCGAGTACGTCAGAGTCTCTGCGGTGCGTTGTGTAAGTTGGCTCCGTCAACTTCACTTCCGTTTCATACGGCAACGCAGAAGTTCAGTTAACGCAGTGCAGCAACCAATCAAAGCGTCTCACTGTAGTGATGTCACTATACACATAACTCGAATGAAGCGGGATAAGAAAAGGAATTTTCAACAATGGAAGACAAGCTGATCATTGCCGTCTGCAATCGCAGAGAAGTTTATGCTCCGTTGTTGTCTTTGTATAGAGACAGGAATGTAAAGGAACTTGCTTGGATGAAGATCGCTGAAGAGATCAGGGTGTTTGGTAAGTTATCGAATCTTTTCTCAACATAGTTATCGCCCGTGTCGTTAGCTCCTGGAGCAAATGGTTAAACTCCCCAAACTCAGAACGCATCTGGATAATGAGGTGAACCCACAAACGGCGCTGATGTAGCAGAAGTCAACATTGTCTAGCTTTATTCAACAAGTAAAGCCAAGCCACTCTATCGATACTATCTGCCATAGTTTATGAAGTACGGCATCAGAAGAAGCCCCGCCCGCGCGTTCTTTTTTCCTCAGATGCCAGGGTTTCATGCTTTTTAGTACATGCGTCAAACTTCAACCGTTGGATGCGTTGCTCGACGCATCCAACGGTTGAACGGTGTGAATGCTGTGTTCAGATGTTTCACAATAGGTATGGCGTTCAATGAGAGTTTTTACCATATGGCATTCTCCCAATCCTCTTCTGGATCATCCAAATGCTCTCTAGCAAACTTCAAACTGGCTGGCTTAAACAGGGGGACACGTCTGGCACTGCAGGATTTGAGTCCCCGGAGGCGTAGTGTTATACCGATGGTATCCTTTGTTACTTCGGTTCCAGCTCTCTGCCGGTCTTTCATTAGGTCTCCTCATGTGGTTCTAGGTTTTTTTATCTCACCATTCTTACAATCAGTTTGACCACATGGGGTAACATTTTGTGTGGAGCCCCTAATAGAGGGATATTATACTTGATCTCTTATGTCTTCCATTTTCTAATATTCACTCCCACAGTTGATTTCTTCACACAAAGCTGCTTACCTATTACTGATTCAGTCTTCCCAGCCAGGTGCAGGTCTACCATTTCTCTGCTTTCTTTTTTACTGAAATAAAATCATTTTCCTCCTTCTACATCATTGAGTAAAATATTAAACATCACAGGTTACATTCTGTGCTGCCCTGTTGCGCATCTCCGCGCCTCACCATCACAGAATTCTAAAATATTGTTCAACTCATTTATTGCAACAGCCTAAAACAGCGGTGTCAAACTAATTTCCATTTTTGGCCACATCAAGCTGGTGAATATCCTTAAAGGGCCGGTTGTGGCAGAAATGTTGCTAAAGCTATAACAAACTGTTAAAATCACCCTTCGCATTCCAAAAGTATGTCTTAAAATTAAATAATTCTGAACAACTTTACATAATTATGTGATTGAGTACTGTTTAAATAAACACTGATTTTATTTTACTAATAAAACTGTATTGGGGTGCACAAAAAAAGAACTTAAATTTTCTATCTATAGGATTCTCTAGAGTTTACCGGGCCTTGAGATGGACACGTGTGGCCTAAAACAATCATCAACCCATGTCTACATGTTTTACATACCTGGAGGGGGTGGTGGTGTTGGGCATATGGAGCTATCTGTGGATAATTAGAGATTACATTTTAAAATCTACCGCTATGTTTGATGTGACATAATCAAAACATGCACATAAGCACATAAAACAAGATAAAGTTGGGAAATTATTTATGATTATGATGCTTTAATGGTATTGTTTTCTGGTGGATTAACATCTGCTATTAGAAAACCAACAAGAAAGATATGCTTACTCGTGATTGGTTGACAGAACTCGTTGTTGGAAGGAAGTCCATATATGCATGTACAGATCTGACTGCTGCATGATGTGTTGCTGTTGCACATGTCACATGGCCAAGCAAAGCCGCTCTCACATTGACACTGCAGTCCATAGGTGGAGTTTGGATCACAGACTGTTGGATATTTAGGAAAAAAATTAAAGTCACACACCGTTTTATTCTCAGGATTTAATCAAATGAGAAGTAAGCACTCGTACCTGTAGTCAAGATTAACTCTGTAATATTTAAAGAGTTTGAGGATGGTAGGACGAAGGTTTCATTTTTCAAATTCTCTCTAAACTCATCCAGTTGATCTGATGAGTAGCTTGAGAATGGGATGTATAATTCCAGAACCAAATCAATCTCTGTTGAGGCAAATAGATAAACATTTGGAGATAAGTAAGACTGCTGAACAGCTGTGGAAGACCGTTACTTAGATATAATTATATCATCTCTGACCAATGAGCAAAAGAGGTGAAAAGGGAGCGACAGTAAATATTGGTTCATAATCATTATTTTCACTCTAACAATAACTGAGAAAATAGTTACTTCATTGTTAATTAATATTCTAAATATAAACTTTTGTAGTATTGTATCATTTCTATTGGAGCCATTAAAGTTCACATAGAGATCATTTTAAAGCATTTATGTTGTCATACCATAAACTGGTGAAGGAGCTGTCGGGGTTGTCGTTATTTCTGCAAATGAAAAACAACAGAACGATGAGAGATGGAATCAAAGACCCACTGTTGTCTCCCTGATTCATCAAGATGTAATTAAGGTAGATTCTTGGTTTGACCTGGTTTCTGGAACAGCCCGCAAATGTGTTAAATTACAGCCAAAAGGTTTTGCATACCTGGAGGTGGTGTTGGGCATACAGAGCTATCTGTGGAGTAACGAAGGAAACACAATTTTTGTTTTTCAGTCCAGAAAGTACAGAGCTTTCAGTTCTCAGTTAATATGATTACATTAAGAATGTGCAAATACGTTATATTGTAAAAAGAATAAAATATAATTAATGTGTATGGAACTCATGAGACCCCTACTTGATTACTGCAAAAAATAAAAGAAAAAGGAGTTTTCTTACTTGTGATTGGCTGACAAAACCTGTTGTTGGAAGGAAGGCCATTTACACACGTACAAAATCGACTGCTGGGGTCATTGCATGATGTGCTGCTGTTGCACATGTCACATGGCCAAGCAAAGCCGCTCTCACATTCACACTGCAGTCCATAGGTGGAGTTTGGTTCACAGACTGTTGGATATTTTGAAAGATGAAAGTCGTACACTGTTTTATTCTCAGGGTCAGATCCAATGAGGCAGCTAAATCATAAAGTAAGCACTCTTACCTGTAGTCAAGATTAACTCTGTAATATTTAAAGAGTTTGAGGATGGTAGGACGAAGGTTTCATTTTTCAAATTCTCTCTAAACTCATCCAGTTGATCTGATGAGTAGCTTGAGAATGGGATGTATAATTCCAGAACCAAATCAATCTCTGTTGAGGCAAATAGATAAACATTTGGAGATAAGTAAGACTGCTGAACAGCTGTGGAAGACCGTTACTTAGATATAATTATATCATCTCTGACCAATGAGCAAAAGAGGTGAAAAGGGAGCGACAGTAAATATTGGTTCATAATCATTATTTTCACTCTAACAATAACTGAGAAAATAGTTACTTCATTGTTAATTAATATTCTAAATATAAACTTTTGTAGTATTGTATCATTTCTATTGGAGCCATTAAAGTTCACATAGAGATCATTTTAAAACATTTATGTTGTCATACCATAAACTGGTGAAGGAGCTGTCGGGGTTGTCGTTATTTCTGCAAATGAAAAACAACAGAACGATGAGAGATGGAATCAAAGACCCACTGTTGGTTCCCTGATTCATCAAGATGTAATTAAGGTAGATTCTTGGTTTGACCTGGTTTCTGGAACAGCCCGCAAATGTGTTACATTACAGTCGAAAGGTTTTGCATACCTGGAGGTGGTGTTGGGCATACAGAGCTATCTGTGGAGTAACGAAGGAAACACAATTTTTGTTTTTCAGTCCAGAAAGTACAGAGCTTTCAGTTCTCAGTTAATATGATTACATTAAGAATGTGCAAATACGTTATATTGTAAAAAGAATAAAATATAATTAATGTGTATGGAACTCATGAGACCCCTACTTGATTACTGCAAAAAATAAAAGAAAAAGGAGTTTTCTTACTTGTGATTGGCTGACAAAACCTGTTGTTGGAAGGAAGGCCATTTACACACGTACAAAATCGACTGCTGGGGTCATTGCATGATGTGCTGCTGTTGCACATGTCACATGGCCAAGCAAAGCCGCTCTCACATTCACACTGCAGTCCATAGGTGGAGTTTGGTTCACAGACTGTTGGATATTTTGAAAGATGAAAGTCGTACACTGTTTTATTCTCAGGGTCAGATCCAATGAGGCAGCTAAATCATAACGTAAGCACTCTTACCTGTAGTCAAGATTAACTCTGTTATATTTAAGGAGTATGAGGATGGTAGGAGGAAGGTTGCATTTTTCAAATTCTCTCTGAACTCATCCAGTTGATCTGATGAGTAGCTTGAGAATGGGATGTATAATTCCAGAACCAAATCAATCTCTGTTGAGGCAAATAGATAAACATTTGGAGATAAGTAAGACTGCTGAGCAGCTGTGGAAGACCGTTACTTAGATATAATTATATCATCTCTGACATTACAAACATTGTTTCATCATCATTATATTTACTCTGGCAATGAGAAAATAGTGTCTTCATTGTTACTTCACATGATTTAATTCTGAAGTTTTTCAGTATTTCTGTTATTCTTGTTGCAGCCATTAAAGTTCGCATTCAGATCCTTTTTTTAAAGCATTTATGTTGTCATACCATAAATTGCTGAAGGAGTTGTTAGGGTTGGCGGTATTTCAACAACAAAATAAGAGATTGAATCAAAGACTTGCTGTTGTCTCCTTGCTTCATCAAGATACGATTTTGGTATATTCTTAGTTTGACCTGGTTTCTGAAGCAGATCACAATGACTTTCTACAAAAATTGATTTTGTCTTACTACTCTTCACTAAAATCAGACTTACGCAGCACGTGACTGATGGGTGTCCTGATTCCATCTTTACACAACCGTGTACTTTTTCATTTTACTTTACACTAATATACTACTTTGTGTTGATCTATTACAGAAAATCCCAAGAAAATACATGAGGTAGTGGCTTCAAGTGACAAGATAACAAAAAATTTGCTTTGAAAAAAGTTTTTTTTTTTATGACAGTAACTTGAATATGAATCACATCTGAATATGGTCAGAAATGTTCCTTCTTTTCTTTACATGATTTTCCTCAAGCTCAGAGTGAACGTGCAGATTTTTAAAAATGTAACTTCAACTTAAACCTGTTTGCTGAAGCAAACTGAGAGCGTTTCACTTATTAACTACAACTCTGATCTCCATGTTTTGTATACCTTGTATAGGAGTAGGAGTTGGCTCGCATTTAGTGACATCTGTGGAATAAGGGGAAAAATAAAAGCATGTATAAGCAAGGAATGTGGGATAATCAGGACTACGATATTAAACGGATATTTGCAGTTAAAGAAATAAGGTCTTTATATTGTAGACATCTACCTGACTCGTTCGAACATCCTTTATTATGAAAGCAAAAAAACGGTATGCTTACTTGACTCTGGCTGACAGAACTCGTCATTGGACGGAAGCCCGTATATACATGAACAGGTTCCAGTTCTGCATGCGTTGCTGCTGTTACATGTGTCACATGGCCAAGCAAAGCCGTTCTCACATTGACATTGGAGCCCATTAACAGAGAATGGATCACAGGCTGTTTCAAATAAAAAACCAATACATTCTTAATTCTCTTCCACATTAAATCTGATTGAAAAGTTAACCGTTTAAGTAGCTGACGTTCTTACCTGTGGTGAAGGAAATCTCCTTCACTACCAGAGACTGTGAGAGCGTTAATGGGAGGCCAATAGTTTGCACACCATATCTGATGTAGCTAAATAAATATGATGGAGCGGAAGAGGTTGGGACGAACACAACAATTTCTATATCGATGTCCACTGGGTTTGTATGGGATCAGAGAAGAGTTCATCAGACTTAACATGGATAATTAAAAATCATCTTTACCAACAACAGGCTTATTTGATCAAACTGCATGTGTCATACCCTTTGGTTGCGTAGAAGCAGGTAGTGCAGTCGTTGTCACTGTGGGAATGTCAAAAAAAGTCAGTGGGATTGGCAGTCTATAAGTGCTCAGCACTAGCATAACATACAAAACTAGTTTTCCTGATGCAGCAGATACACAATGTTGTTTTTTAAACAGCAGGCATGATGGTTAACGCTGAAAAGCAAAAACTTCTTATCTACAAAATAGCTTTCAAACACATATGAGGTTTCAGGGAAAGCTGATCGTAGATCTGATTCCATTTATGCAGATATAAAGGAATGCATTTCCACACTCCACATAAGATAAAAAGCGGTAAGTGGAGCACCTCTGGCTTCTTATTTGTAGAAAGAAAAGTCACACTTAAAAAGGTGTTGACCTTCAGATGAGTACTAGTTAAGGATAAGATGCCTAGATTGGATATAAGTTGTTGCCCTATAGTTTCTTTTACTTGCAGAAACTACATTTCACTGAAATTCCAAAATGACAAAACACTGTCAACATTTTGAAAAGGCCATTGTTTAAGGTGTCTCATCAAGAACGAAACAACAAAAGGACATGAAGATGCTCAGATGGAAAACTGGTTGGTCTTCATTTGTGTCATTGTCTGCTGTTCTTCATACTTTAGTCTGTTCCTTTATGAGCCAATATATATCCTCCACTGATTAGTAAAGTTATCAGTCCACAAAAAGGAAATGAAAAAACATTGTCAAAGAAAAGAAAAAAAGAAGAAAAAAAAAATATATAGATAAAAGAAAAAGGAAAAATGTGGTCAGGAAACAAAATAAACTCTTCCCCATAAGCAGTGGCTTTACAAAAATGAAGTCTCTCCTTTGAGCTAACAGTAGGACATTTGGAAATCTATTTTTCCAAGCTATGTGCTTTCCTTTGTATTGAGTAGCTGTTGTATTCCTTTCACCCACTAGATGTGCTCAGTCACTTTTTTTGTTCCCTTTTCATCGGTTGTTTCTCACATTAGGGATGCACTGATACCGACACGGGTATCCGGTATCAGGGTTGATTACATTGTTATGTACTGTATTGGTATCGGTTAAAGTTAAAGACCATGATACTTAAAATGTGGAAACTGCAATAATTTCACAAAAAAAATGTATTGTTCTCTTGAGATTTTAGTTGTTTTTTATGTCATTTTTATTAACATTTTATTTTTTCATCTAATTCATCATCATTTTTTTTTAAAAAGCAGAGACGAAAATGAAACCTGTCTTTCAATTCATTGCATTTTTTGTGTGTGGTAGAAGTATCAGTATTTGTACTCTGTATCAGCAAGCACTCAAATCCAAGTATTGTTATGATATCGGTTTGAAAGAAGTTGTATCCTCACATTCCTATCTCACATCTATGGAACCCACCTGTATCTACAACGTGTCTGAATCATACCTGCATATGGATGCCCTCATCACCTCATCCCCCTAAACTCAAGTGGTTAAGGAACTAAATACGTCCAGTAAAGGAACCAAATACGTCCAGTAAAATGCATCTAAGTGCTCTCCACACAGCCTGCCTGTGCTTTGCCAGTGTCATAACACACTTTAAACTTCATAAATCCTTATGACTTTGCAGCAACATTTCATGAGGTACCTCTTGTGGCTGGAATTAATGGTAGTTGCATATATTCAAAAGTTTTAATAGTTTTAGTTTATTATTAAGGTTGAAGAAAACTGATAACCTAAAGACTGAGGAATGTTAATGAGTGATGCTTATAAACCAGTATGCAATTTCAACCATCTAGAAACAATTAAAGGGTTTAAAACAACCATATATGGGTAACATTACTCAAATAAATCCCAGAAGATGTACTATGACTGTCATTTTGAGACCTACCTGTTTGGCTGATGTTCGGCTGGCAGTACTGACCATCAGCTGGAAGGCTATTAATGCAGCCACATGTGTCAGCAATGATGGCGTCGCAGACCCCATATATAATGCAGTTGTTAAAAGCCCAGGCATAGTTCTCCTCACATGTGCACTGGTACTGGTTTGCACCGGTTGCGTTTGGTGAACAAACTGTGGGAAACAAAATGGCGACACAAAATATGATTTTTTTTTTAACCACAAAGGGAAAATTGTAAAGAATAACTTTCCTAATTAAAAAATGAAGACAAAACTAACACCTCATTCACACTGGGTGCGGTACGTGTGAGGTCGGGTGTCCATACGGCCGTCGCACAAACAAAAAAAACGTTGGGTCCAATCTGAGCATTCACACTGGCTTATACATGAAGCATAATACGCGGCTTATAGCCGATATTAAAGTCAATTGGACCGGGCGCATAGCAGCGTGAATCGGACACATCTCAGAAGCGTCGTGTCGCGGCCCTCTCCTAAATTTATGGCCTCGATACACGGGAGGCAACGTAGCCTTTCCTGCAATCATGTTCAATAAGACGGGCGACAAAGATCTAATCGCGAGTCTCCCTCCTGCTAAGCGAAACGCAAAACCGTGCGTGTTAAATTTTGCGCTCGTTCATGTATCGTGCACATGCAGGCCTGCGACGCGATCCCAGAAAGTTGAGAAAAGTTGAACTTTTCAGTGCCATCGCTCAGACGAGGACCAGTAAGTGGAAGTTTCATCAACTGACCATTGAGCTGACAAGATGCTGCTCACTCATCTCTGGGAAAACATGGAGGACAAAATTATATTCGCTGTGTCCGATTTCCCAAAGCTTTACAATATTTCTACAAAAGAATATAGAAAGTGATCAGTCGAGGTCCCTCACCAATCGCTGGTTTGTTATCCTTGTTTATACCTGTTCACCTACTTTTTCCTTTCTTGAATAGAAAAGTAAGGTTTCACTTAACTTTACCAAAATCTTGTGATGCTTCATAACTGCAGCTTTTTCATCTCTGAACTGAAGGTTTGATACTGTTGAATATATTCTATTATACTGTGCTTTATGAAGTGCCTTATGAGATGTTTTACTTAGATTTTGATGCTTGTTACATATATTCTCAGCTTAGTTAAGATAACACTGTGCATGCAAAGATATTTCCTCTTATTTTGCAGAACTTGTCCATTTAACCAGAGCGTGATTATGCTGAGACTGCACCGTTAAGAGAAGAACACAGAATGTTCTCATGCTCTGCCACAACTAGGGAGTTGTTTCTCTGTGTTACTTTCTCTTATCTCAAGGCCACAGTTGCTTATGACTCATGTTACTGGAATTGTATTGTGCAATGAATATGTAACCATCCTTGTGCAGTTTTGAATAAAAAAAAGCTGTCTCAGCAAGGAGGATCAGAATCGTTTAGACGGCTGTTGCAGACTTGCACTCTGTGCAGTTTCTGGTGATTCTCCTTCGCTGCAGCGCAGACTTGGAAAGACTTTCAACTCTCCTCATTTCTCAACATACTGAAGGGCTGAGATTTCCTCCATAGTTTTATACCTGTGTTAGATTAAATAAAAGAGTAATTAATAGGGGATCCTACAATACCTCAAAATTCCTTCCAGTCTAACAACCAATCAAAACCACGCATGACGCAGTCCTTGTGTCTGGTCTTCAAAGTGGTTATGACGAGTTTCGCTGATCTGCCACCTGTGTGTCGAGCCCGTTATGCTGCAGTTCTACTTTTTAATGCGCTACGCAACCAGACAGGGAATCAGACATTGGTGCAATGTAAAATACCCAGAAGTTTGGAAATAAAGGACAAGTGCAGAGTTCCGATTGCTGGACTACGAAAGAGAACTGAACAAAACATCACTACCTGTGACACCATGGTTGAAGATGGTGGTTCTGTGGGTGTATAATTTGTTGCTTTTTATGACAGACGAATAGAATTTAATCCTTGAAGTGGAGAATCACCCAGTTTATATGATTTGATTTTACAAGGACAAAGGAGAAGGAAAAAAAGGGAGAAGGCATGAACAGAAATATCTGCAGTTCTGGGAGTAGGTTGTGAGTTTATGCTACCTATTAACATAGAATACATTTTTTTTCCCAGCATGTTAAACAATATAATCTCAGGCCTCCAGACTTCTGAAAGGCATACACTTTTTTATGAGTGAAGGGTTGGCGTTAGGAATAGGGATAAATGTCTCCCCAGCGGGTTTGAGGCCAGGACCCCGGCGAATCAAACAAACATTTTCCACATATCTCAAGGGGCTTTCAATAATTTCAATTTTGTCATCAATATAGTTTTTAAGTTTTTCTCTATAGCTCTCCCTGTCTTCAGACATTAACCTCTTAAGCCCTGGGCTGAAGAGCAAAGGTCTAAAATGGTCAAATTGCTCTCATATAATAGGACGATCTATGGGGAAACTGTGAATGTGAAAATTCTCAAGAAAATCATAGTGGGCATGTGTAATTGAGGTTTGAAAGACAGAAAATATGAAATAGGAATTCCGCCTGAAAAAAAATACACATAGCAGCTTGTTTTCATTGTAAAGAAAAGAACATGATAAATAGGATAGTGATATAGTAATAACTACTCAGTCTTGATTTTCGACCAACTGCTGGTGTCTGTTATAGCAAATAATTGAATGTTACTCTAGAAGGTCTGCTTAAGGGATTAAAGTGGTTATATATCAGAGATTTTTTTTGCTAACTCGCGCATGCGCGCATTGATGACAAAAAAAAGTCCTCCAATAAATACTCTTCAACAAAAGCAGGAGAAGGCGAGTGTGGCTTTTGTGTACAATCCTTACTCTCTATATATAGTTGTTATGCATGAACCGCCGACATTAAGTGCTCTGGCTGTTGCAAATTTCTGGAGACGTTCCGAACACAAAACCGCACCCGGTCTAATGGCAACCCAACCGTACACCTACGGCGCCTGGTGTTAATGACGCATAATTCGTATTATACCTGTTGTGGTTTCAATGCTGCTGATTTCCACAGTGTTGTTGATCAAAATCGGGAAGCTGATGTTGCTGAGAATCATTTGGAGACTCTCAAGGTCAGACAAGGTTATGACAAGTTGGAACTCGTGTTCAGTGGAATTTGTGAGAACTAGAAGGGAAGCAGAGATGATGAGAAACTGTAGCAGAAGCTGCACTACATTTCCTGTATGCGGACACCATTGTTCTTCGCAGTGACTCACTTGCTCTTTTCTCTCTGGCAAAGAGGATGGATGATGTAGCATCCCTCAGTTCCTGTAAAGAATTAGAACATGTTTTTATCTCTCTGACTTTGACTATAAACAGTAACCTTTACGTGTTTTAAAGTGGACATAATATGCAAAATATATTTGTTTTCCATTTGTGTTGCCATTTTTGTCTCTGTTGTGTCTATAAACACTCCAAACATGAATAAAAACCATCCACCACTTTTTGCTTTTGCAAATCTTTTGTTGTCAGAAATCTTGGACTTAATCAAGCAGTTTGAAAATGTGCCTGAATATAACGACACAATAAGCCAAATTTGCATATAACTGCCACTCCCCTATCAAACCACACCCTTTTATATATCAAGCCCCGCCCACTATTTTCATGCTATTTTCTTACACATTCTCACTCCCAACTCGTCATTTAAGGACGCATGGTAAGGTTTCGTCCCCGTCACATAATGATGCGTGGGGTATCCCCCCCCCCCCCCCTCGTCATTCATTGACGCACTGGGTGCTCCCGTTGAATGTTACAGAGATCCCTAGACGTCAGTAACTGACAACATGGGGAGGAAAAGGAGTCTGTTTACTAGCTTACTTGTTTTAAAGAATGTATTTTTGTTCTTCTGTGACGTTAAGGTTAAAACATAAAACTTGTGGGTTGGTTAAAACTGGTTAGATAACTCAACGTACGGTATGCTATTCCGACAAAGTATGAAAGATCCACCGGCTCTGAAACAAAATAACCTTTAGACGTTTACAGTAAGGACCACAACCATACCGCTATTAGCCTGCTCTGAGCGGGTCAAAAAATGACTCGAGAGGGGTACCCCAAGCATCATTATGTGACGCGGAGGGAGCACGTCCATATATGACAAGTTGGGAGTGAGAATGCATTTTCATGTGAGGCAAACTTACAGCCTATGGGGAGCCTAAGTCTCCTCCCGTACTGATTTGCCCGTGGGTCCCCAAACTGAAAAAATAACACATGGAAGTCAATAAAGCGATACAAGTTATTTTCTGATCCAGTTTGAAATGCGCCGTGGATCAAAAATATGATGTCCGTGAATTTTTAAAACTAATTTTGATGCAGAGAAAAGGCTGATTTTCGACCGGAGGCAGAAGTTACTTTAGGTTCAGTGTGAAAACGTCTAGCGGACTACAACTGCAGAAGAAGAAGAAGAGCGAGGGTCGTAGCCTCAAGGCAGAAGAAAAGAAAATTAAACACGGAGAAAACCTCTATAAATCTGACCATGCGGAAAGTAGCAGCTATGTCGGGGGTAAAGCAGTCGGTAAAGTGAGAGCTAGCATGGAGGAGAAGCTCTTCAAGCTCTAGATGAGTTAGCTAGTGTTAGCTCCTGTTAGCCAAATGGCGTCATATATGCGACTTCTGACTTCTGATTTGTAGCAATTTTAAATGTGAATTTTGACAATCAAATAAATCCCAAATCACTGGACAAAAGCATTTGAAATGTATGTACATCATTAGTTATCCTTTAATTCGAAGTACAACATGTGTGATTCTGAACGTAAGACAAAGCGGACCAGGAAATAACTTTTATCGCTTCATTGACTTCTATTCATTATTTTTTCGGTTTTTGAGACCCAAGATGGGAAGGAGACTTAGGATCCCCATTAAAAAGATAGATGAGTGTGGTCTGCAACTGCTAATTTTCTTAAAAGGGACACAGACCTCTAAATAGCTAATTCTGAATGAGGATTGCTTCATATGAGAGCAATTTTGTGCATAAAACTTCAGTAACGTGTTTTTGTACAGACCATAGAAGCATAATATGTCCCCTTTAAACTAAATAATAATATATATATATATATATATATATATATAATGTTATATGCCATAACACTACAACAAGTGGTAACATCTTGGGCTCACCTCAAAGAAGACAGACACAGACTTTCTGAATCCTGTTCGGTCGAGAGTGAAGCATATAACCAGAAGTAAAACCCCGAACCGCACCGCCTTTGGTAAGGCCATCCTCACTACAGAGAGAAAACAAACAAATATCTTTTAAGCTTCCAAGTATTTTTTTGAAAATCAACAAGAAAGCCAGCAATTAAGTATTTATGAGCTTACTAGTTTACTGGTATAAAGACTTGTAGTTGTTGGACCTGTATGATTCCATTCCATGTACGTATGGTGTAATGAAAGCTTTTCAATGAACACAATTGCTGCACCCATTTCAGATAAGATCAACCATACTTTAGACTGAACCGTCAGTGGTTATTTGAAAGGAGTAAACAGAATAATTTAAGAAGGGCTAGATATTATTTATTTTGAAAAAAAAATACTATAGTACAGTACACTACACATTTTAATATTACATTTTTTGCACTTTTTACAGCTCTGTTGTTTTCAATTTTCAGTATTGTAATGTAATTCTACTGAAGTTAATTATCTGGTGTCAGTGAACTTTCACTTTAAGCTCAGGCATAGCTCATAGCTCACTGCACTTAAATGCTTGTAGAACCTACCTTTGAAAAATAAGGACTCTGGACCCAAACAGCCATTTGCATTCAGAAACACCCTCAAATAACAATATTTGTTAAGGCCACATCCAAGTCCTTGCTGTCTGCCTAAAAATAGTGGCCGAGAAAGCAACAAGAAGAGATTTCAGTGACACCGAGATCAAGGTGAAACATAAGAGGGGTAAAAACAAAATAGTCATGATGAATGTACATTTTGGAGGTAGTTTACGCAAATTCCTTTTAACACTGATAGTTTTTGCTTTCTGTTATCAGAAGTTCCTCTACTTTATGCTAGCCCCCCGTTATATTTGTGCTGTAGACATAAATAAATGTGTCAAAACGTTGTTTCATGGGGTGTTGTGTGGATCAGTGGTTAGAGCAGGCGCTCCATATGCAGAGTCCTAAAGGTGACCTTTGCTACATGTCTTTCCCCCTTCAATCTCTGATAAATGCAAAGTAAAGAAAAATGCTTTTCCTTTTCCTTTAATAATAATAATAATTATTACTGTAATAATGTCATTATTATTAAAAAATAATGTGTTTAATAAACCTGTATCTGTCTCTCAGAGCTCCTGCTTCTCTTTTCCTTTCTGTTACTCATAACTAAAACCATGACAAAAAGGTTTTTATCCACAATATATTGGCAATAACATCGGTATCCACCCATAGGCGCCAATTCCGAGGATGCATCGGGACCCGAGCAGCCATGGAGAATATCGAGCACCCGTGAACTGATTGGAAACTTGCAATAGCCAATCAGCTCTCAAGTCTTCAATACTAACGTCTGAAAGGCGCCATACCCATGGCTAATAGCTTCAGAGAAAAGCTGCATATTATACTGAGGGAATGCCCGTTGCTTGATTGATTTGGTGTTTGGAGCAACTCTGGGTTTGTCAACTTAACTTGTTTCACAATATACAATTTTTTAGTTATTTATTTCCATCTTTGTGAGAGATTTATGTAATATTTATAACAATTTAATTAAAGATTATTGGCCATGACAGCAATAATAATGTCAAATATTGGTATTGGCAAAAAAAAACTAAAAATTTGATCAGTGCACCTCTACTTTTAACTAAGCTATGAATACAGGTGAGTACTATTGTTCAAAAACAACTTATTACATAAGATAAGGAAGTCAGTGCCACGTTTAGGAAAAATATGACAGCTCACTCCTAACGTTCCTTCTTTTGTATTAGATGACTAGGAACCATTCAACACCACTAAAGGGAGAAGATACCATGCAGAATCAAAATGCTTGAACTTCACAGGAATGTGTCTCCTTGTTAATGTAATGCAGATTTGCCGGGTATGAGCACAAGTCCGAATGGAGCTGCAGAAAGGAGTCAGAGCTTCAAAGAAATGTTTTATCTGTGGTGCAGCAGGGTTTGTCGTTTTTCTTTTACTTTAGACAGCTATATAACATGTCTTAAGGTAACAACTCCCTGTGTTGAAGAATGAGACGGATATCTAAACGTGTTAAGAACCAGTTAGCCCAAAAAGCTTGAATGCTGCAAATGTGTAGGAACTAAAAGCATAAACAACCTTCACGAAACAATCTTCATGAAAACATGCAAAGGTGTACAGTGTGAGAAATGTTGAAGCGGTTGAACATGTTGAATTATGTTTGCAGTCTTTGAAATTTATCACAGATTCTTACAATGCATAATTACCACAAACTTTAAGCAGGATTATGTAAAGTAAGTGTTTAAACTGTGTACTAATTACAGCCTGAATCATCCTTTTCCATAGCATGACCTAGCAGTTTTTTTTATTTTCAGACTACTAGTGGGCAATTTAAAAGGTATTTTGTAGAAATTATATAAATTTAGCCAAAGGTAGAGATTTTGACTATACTGCCATACTGCAGTTATTCATTTGATGATGTCATCAAACTATCCCAACATACTTTGTACCAGGTACACAAGGATACTGATGTTCAGTGTTTTTTTCTTCACTCTGGGTATTGGAAGTTTAAAGTTTTTTGTTTTTTATTTAAACAGAAAAGAAACCTATTGAACTAGAAGCATTTTAATTTAAAAAAAAAATTTATATCAAATTTATAAATAAGTAACCAGGAAAGCAGACAATTCTCAACTTTATTTTTATGATTTAGATTTTTATCTTATTTAGAATATTTTTATCATTATGTATTTTTAGAAATTTTATGTTACAATATTTTGAAATTAAGAATTTAATATCATTTAGATTCATTTTGCACAAGAATGTTCTTTAAATGGCATTCTAAACCTTTCTGAAGTTGTTTCCAATGTGTCTGGAAAAATATAGTGAAAAAAAAAATGAATTTACCGCAATACAAATCATTATGGCATATGCTTTAGATTATATAGCAATATAGATTTGAGGCCATAACGTCCTGCCCTAATTCAGACTGCATGGTAAATTAGCAAAACAATTGGTTTTAACTATCTATATATCTTCAAATATTTGTAAGAAAAACATAGAAAAAAATCCTACTAAACTGTGTGCAAAGCTAATACAGCAAGTAAAGTAAACTAAATTAAAATTGTATCAATTGTATAATTAACCTTAACACATTACCAATTACACATTATTAACACATTAACTATGAAATAAGTACTCTTCCAGTAGATGCAGAATTGCCTGTAAGAAACGCCAAGGCCGATCATAGATTTATGAATGAGAATATGACAGAACACAAGATCTAGAGAAGGAAAAAGTGGACCATCCAACTTTAGGATGAAAAATGCTCTGACAAGTAACACATTTGAGGTTTGTAATGGAACCGTGTGCTCAGTTGTGGACTGCCTCAAGGCTGTTCAAGCATAGAAGTGTGTTTCAAGCTTTTCTTATCTCTCTCATGCAGGAAACATATCTGTTAGATTAATGAATGTAAGATAACCAGAATATTATGTCTATGAACAATACAAACAATGTGGCTTTTATGATTGTTGCTGTAGAGATTGGTAATCAAAACCACAGGTCAAAATATCGGAATGCATTGTTATCCAAGTAGTTTTCAAACCTGTCATTTTCCCATGCTGCTGGGTTTTGCGGTTCACAAATTTTTGTTTTATAAGGGGCTTTCAAGCAGATCTATGCGCTGCACGTAATTACGTTCCTGACATGTGAAGGTAGAAATTTGGCCGTTCATTTCTTCAACAGAATACAGAAAGTATGGCTGTGTTCCAACATGTTCATGCCGGTTTTTGTGGTGAACGGGAACAAGCAGTCCTTGATTCAAGAATGCTTTGTAAGTATCTCCACCCAGTTTTGTGTCAGAGTCTAATCTAATACTTTAGGATAGGATTACCTTTAGGGTTACCAGAATTGAGCTGACCGAGATAAATTATCTTTTACCTTTGATGTTTAAAGAGCAAATCACTCTTTTTTTCTGAATTACATTAAATCATATATATATTGATCTCTCATTTATTATTTTCATGAACAAAGTAGAATCTGTCGGACGAATATATATATATATATATATATATATATATATATATATATATATATATATATGCTTCTAAACTGTGAAATATTTTGAAATCATGGTATGAATTTCCATAATTATCTTGATGATACACAACCATATTTATCCATAAATCCTGATTAATCCAATCAGTTGGTTAGATTAAAGGCATGTCTGGAGTACATAAAAACCTGGATGACTCTAAATGTTCTACTTTAATATTCGGAAGAGACAAACGTTATTGTCCTTGGACCAGAAGCTCCAAAAGAAAACTAGTAAGTCAATCACTTCATGTGGATGTTATTAAAATGGCCTCCAGCGATAACGTAAAGAACCACAGTTTTATCTTTGACCAAGACATGACATTCATATCCCATATGAAACAGGTTTCTAAGATTTATTTGTCCAGAATATTGCTAAAATTACAAACATCCTGTCCAGGAGTGATGCAGAGAAACTACTCCATGCATTTGTCGCTTCAAGGCTGGACTACTGTAATTCCTTATTATCAGGAAGTCCACAGAATGTAATTAAAAGCCTTCAGTTGATCCAAAATGCTGCAGCAAAAGTTCTAATGAATAAATATAAATTAGTAATCAAAAGAGAGATCACATTTCTCCTGTTTTGGCTTCTCTCCATTGGCTCCATGTTAAATCAAGAATAGAGTTTAAGATATTCCTCCTTACTTATAAAGCCCTGACTGAACACTTTCCTTTACGCTTCTACTTTTCACTTGTACTTCTCCACATATGTTTTTTGTTGTTGCTTTTTTTGCTGTTATTTCGGCTGTTATCCTTGGTTTTTCTCTCCATAAAAACTAATTCTGGTCTAGTGTCCTGTTTAGTTATAATGTGCCTGGAGATGACATCTGTTGTGAATCTCCGCTTATAAATAGACTGAGCTGAACTAAATTGAGTTTATATATTTACAACAGGGAAAATAAATAGGCAAGGCAATTTTATTTGTATAGCACACTTTCAACACAAGGCAAGTCAAGGTGCTTTACATGATTAAAATTAGAACACAGCATGAGTCACTTTGATTATCAGAATACAAGGAAGCAATTACAATAAGACAATAATCAAGACAATAATTAGAATCAAAATATTAATGTCAACAACATAACTTAAGAAAATCGATAAAACACTATTAAAAACAATTTTAAAAGTTTGGTGTCATGGCCAGTATAAGCAGGAGAAGTCTTTTTTGATAAGACAAAAAAAAAAAAAAAGTATTTTGGATCATGAAAGATACAGGCCAAAGGTCAGGAGACCATATGTATTTCACCTGTGTTAAATGCTAAAATATGATATCAAAATTTGATATCACCTAAAACGTAAGTAAATATATAATCAATAGCGAAGATATTAATAAAGAAGAGGGAGAGTTAATGATAATAAAACAGTGATGTTCATGTATATATTCAGTAGAAAACGCAAATGGTACCCCAACAATTAGCTGACATTTACAAAAATACAAGTTTGGACACAGTTCTGGCAACAGTGTTGTTCTCCCAATAGCCAAACTGGTCAAAGGAGTTCAGAGTTGGGAGTTCACTGGTATTGTGTTTGGTATTGAATTCCATGTGTGAGAAGCACGAACAGAAAAAGTGTCTTGACTAAAGGCACTCTTTCCAAAACAGGAACTACACAGTGACCTCTACAACCAGCTCCTGTTGATCTGTTTGAGAGTTCTTTTTCACAGGTTTTTGTAAATGGAAGAGGTGATTTACCATGGAAGATTTTGTAAATCAAGATAACATCAGTGTATTTAACAGTGTTCTCCTGGCTTAAGCTATCATATTTTATTTTTTATATCTGACAGTGTTAATAGTGCTGCCCACACATCTGGTCATTATGTTTGACATTTTAGTACATTTTAGTACATTTTCTTACAAATAAAATGTCAGTGTGGCGTCTTCTCTGGTCAAAACCCTTCACTGTACTTGAATTCAAATCTGCAAATGCTATTCACTTTGCGGTGATTGCTGTCGTCAGCCACCCATCCACTGCAGGGTATAAAACAAACTGAGTCTCTGCCACGCCCCGTAGCGAGTTGGAGTTGGAACAGCAGGGAAGTGCTGACATTTTATTGACATTTGATTTTCTGCTGACAGTTTTTTTTTTTTTTTTTTTACATGCTGAATACAATGAATCATTCCCATTTAATTTATTTGGAATTTTGGTACTTGCCCCAGCAATTACTGTTATGAAGATTGTTGTACAAAAACGAATTATGATACACACAGTAACTGATTTAAGATTTTTTTTCTCCATTCTTGAATCACAAATTCAGCCACAATTATACAATATTTGGACAAATTTCAGCATGTTTTTATGTCACGACCAGAGGTAAGAAGAGTACGCAGAATCTGTAAGTAAGTAACTAAGTAAGTAAGTAAGAAAGTAAGTAAGTAAGTAAATAAGTAAGTAAGTAAGAACAGTATTACTTCAACATATTTTTGGTAGCGTAAAAATTAAAAGTAACCGTCCAAGAAATTACTCAAGTAAGAGTAAAATAGTGATATGTAAAAAGCTGCTCAAGTAGCCACTTAGTAACTGATGAAACCATCAGATATAAATGTATTGGCACAGATATTTTCTGAAAATGATTTCATCAGGCAGACAAAACACACAAAGTTATGTGTAAGGTCTGATGTTTAAAGATTACAATGAAAGAAAGCTCAGCAGCAATTGGAACAACAAATCTTGTGTACAGACACGAGGTCTCACTTTAACACAAACTATAGGTTTGTGTCCTTGTCTGATGGATTTCTGTTTATAATATGTTTGTTTTCATTCAGTGATATTACTCACGGTAGGTAGAATATCCAGAAATGCTTTCTCAAGTGAGAGTAGTGATACATCATAACAATTACTTTAATAACTTATTTGACGACGTTAATAAATACTCTAACTTGTGAGTTAAAAGGAGGATTCAGTCAAATTACTCAAGTGGTTGTAGGCTAATTAAGTAAATGGAACTAGTTACTACCCTGGTTACGACAACGTGCAAGCTTGTACTAGCAATAAAGGTCGGGTGACATCAAGTAAATGGGGCCACCTTTTGGCAAATATAGACCAATCGAATCAATTGGGGGGGGGGGGGTTTCTAGAACACTAGGAGGCTCAAACCTTAAGTAGCTCATTTTGTTCTGATGGCCCAATTTACCTGATATAACCTTATATGCGTTACATCAGATAAAAAGCCTGTCTGAACCAAGCTCAACACCAGCCCGCCCCTGAGGTGTTTAGTGTAAACGCCGCATGCTATTATGCTGAGAAGGAATGGAGACAATGTGGTTCTGCTGACACGTACAACCCATCATGCTTTCACATAATAAAACGGTAGTAAGTGTATTGCCAGTGGAACCCCAGAAATATAGATATAAAATAACTCATTCATGTAGAATCTACCAGTTCCTGCATCTCTTGATGTGTGAGCCAACCTTGGCTAAAGGACTGACTAAATAAGATAAAAACCTGCTGTTTGTTATTCAATTATTCAATCATATAGTTATGTAAAGGGGGGGGGGGGTTATTAATTCATTGACTAACACATAGGCAATGTAGTTCTAAAGTGAAACTAACATAGAAGGCTCACACAATACAAATATTTACGAGTTGTCATACGGGTTTGTGTGTCAATAGACTGGTGGAATACAGCTGACTGTATGACTCAGTTCCATTCTCTAGCAAAACAATTCACTTTTGGGGTGAGGCTGTGCCGTCTAATTTAATAGCTCATTGTGTTAAACAATCGCATTGCACATTTACGTAGGTAAGGACCTGGGGACTTGCTAGCTTGAAAGCCTACATTAACTCCCATACTTGACCTACTTGGAATTTTTTCCACCGTGAGGCTGAACATTGAATCAAGGCAGAACAAACTTTATTCTTGGTGGCTGTTTGTTTGTTAACAGTATTTAACAGTGTTGTTAGATCAACATCCAAGAGCAACCTGCAAAAAATCACTGTCTGCATCAGTTATATGTTCAATAATTGCCTCATGGAAATAAAACAATACAAAGAACAGTGAAATGTGAAGAATCGCGAGTCCTTCCCTTATTTTGAAGCGCAGGCGTGGAAGATTTAAACTGCTACTGCTTTTTATGAGGTGGTTAACCATGTTGTCCTTAGTGTTCTACTTTTGTTTTAAAGATTACTGCAACTCGCCCAATGAAAGGAGGTTGGTTACCAAGTTGGAGACTGAACTCAGACTGAATAAAAAACATTAGTTTACAGATTTCTAATGTCCCTACAGCCTACATCCCGCTGTTACCATTTCCTTTTCATACATCTAAATAAAGACACTATCCCCATAGCAGAAAAACACAATTTATTCTCTTTTTTTTTAAATGCTTGAAAACACATCTTCCTCATTTGTTGTCCCCCATCTAAGCAAGAGTTAATGCAAACAAAGGTTTTAGACTTTACTAAACAGTTTTTGGTTCTCAGGTAACTTGAAATGCTTTCTGGGTCACTATACATTCAGCCAGTATTATTGTATTCTTTCAAATTGAAAAAAACAGATAAGAAAAGCGCACTTTGCATTTGGTTTCTTTAAGGCACGCGGTCTGACCAAGAAGTTCTCTCTGCTACACACAGCCAAAACAGCATGGAATGAATTTGATTGGGATAATTACACACGGAAACCCCGATATCCTGACTTTTTGTACTTGGATTAAAGAAAACACAAGAACAGAGAGCTGATCGAGGTCAGTGTGTGATTGTGCCAATAACCGTTTGCAGATTCACGAAATCATCTCTGTTTGAATCTGCTGATCTCCATGGTAACTGACGTTGGCCTCATCGCCAGATCTGAAGCACTTTTAGATAATATCATCTGTTTAGAAACATATAGGCTTTTTCGGTAATTTCCTCCTGAAATCCAGCAGGTACTCTAGAAACCTGAAGGTAAAAAAAAGATTATATCCATAGCTGTTTGAATTAGGAATAACAATATTATATTTTAAAGCTTAAAGCTACTCAGAACCAGACTGCTGAGCATGTAACTAGAGGTGAGTAAACTCTACAAGACTTTAATCATCTTTACAGATTTTGTAAAGACAAAGGCTGATTTAGTTGATCGTTGTTTCATGACTAAAAGACTGAGGATCACACACTTGAACACTAAGGCTGCTAAGGGATCACAAACTACAGGATTTTCCAAACAGTCTAAAGTGAACTCAGCATATCAAACCGTCGTAAAAACTCTTTTGTGGAAGACAGTTTGAACGACCAAACACACCAGCAGGTGGCGGTAGTACAAAATATTCCCAAAATCAGACGGGATTTTACTTCTTTCTACACTGCCCCGTAAAATGAAAGAGATATCCAGTTCATTTTATGATTGAATATGTTTTGAATAATGTATTTTATGTTTTTTAATAATGTAAAGTAAGCAAAAAGAATGCTGACTTTATAGAATATAAAGAAGATTCATTTGAGGTCGTGAACGTGGTTGCGTATTTTGGAAGGATTTTAAATATTGGTTGTAATATATAAACGTTAATATTATTGGATAATGTCTGGGCTGGTTTGCACTAATAAACCCTGTTTATTATTTTACAACTATTAGTTCGGACCAAGTAATTTGATTGGTCGAGAGACATACCATGGGTGCTTAGAACTACAGCACTTTTTACAGACATTATCACTCCGCTGTTCAGGTGTTCTAATGTCTGTGTTTGAAATGTTTATGCGTAGGAAATGTTTGTGTTGCCTGGCAACAGCCTCATCTTCCTTCAAGCTGGAACAATTACTTTGTGCCAGCTCTCAAATGTGGTCAAACATGTGTGTAGTGTGTCCGATCCTAATCAGTTAACCTCATAGCCTTTCAATCTATCTCAAAAGGTGAACCAGTCCACAGAAGCTTGCTTCAAATCTTGACCCTCATCTATCAGTCACGATACATATCTCATACAGGTATATGGTTGAACTAAGGTGAACAAGTAAATTGAAAGCTTTGTTCTCTTACTTTCAACTTCACAACATACTTGACATAACTGTTGAAGGTGTTACGTAAGTATGTGTTCCCCCATCGAGATGTCTTTTGGCTCCACCAACAGTGCTAGAATTTTATCTGTTGTGTGGCAAGATCCCGCCTTTGTCATTTCTGATTGGCTGACTTGTTCATTTCGGACTAATACTAACATTTGAGAACAATTGCCCAACTCAAAGTAATTTTCTAAGCCTACCAGAGGAGGAGCATTATCTCATCTTACTATTCAGGAACCAGTGCGTAAACCTAACGTGATACATCTGCTTAACCGCTCCTTTCCACTGGAGGCGAAAGCAGCACGTTTTCCCCGTGTCAGAAATGTCATGCCGCAGCACTTTTATAAGTATACGCGGCAGTCCGATTTTCTACGTGACCCACCTCTGAAACATGTACATTTCGACATTTTGGATAAGAAAATACAGGAAAATCAGGTAGCTCGGCAAATTTTCAAAATAAAATAAACATGCTGCTTTCCGGTTGCTTTGCTTAAAAAGAGTTCACAACCTGTGCGGCCCAGTGAGAAGTCAGTACATCGCTGAAGGGTCTCATTTGTGTTTCATCAATGACGACGACCGGTTGATCATTGATGTGGAGAAGCACTCAATCCTGTATGACACCAGTGACACTTTTTATAAAGACGTCAAGAAGGATAAAGAATAGATTGACATATCTGCTGCTTTGGGGCAAGATGGTGAGTTTATCCTACTTATGAATGTGAATGTTTTTTGGTTTTTTTGACCCCGTTCAAAACACGTGATTTTGTGACAGCTGCTTCTTTGGTGCTACACGCCTCATACGCCCCCGGTGGAAAGGGCCAAAATCTATTCAGTCTTTTTTCTGCGTCATTCTACCATCACTTGTGAACAAAACTCTTGATATTTAAACTTATCTGGTTGAGACAGAAACTTTTTTCCACCTGTTCAGACTAACTCCTGATTCACACTGGGTGCAGAAAGGCTGCGGCCCGGTGTCTGTATGGCTGTCGCGTGGACGAAAAAAAAAAACATAATTTTTTTTTGAGTGTGGAGTCGAAACAGAGCATTGCAGTGCAGTCCGGGAGTGGATGCGGAGCTCTTAACTTTCTGGATCAAGCCATTTGAATACATTTTTTCCAACATAGCACCCTGGCGACAGCTTTGCAAGCTGCATGTTTTTTACCTGTAAGAAGCCCGGAGCGACAGATGAAGCAAATCTCAACGCTACACACTGGCTGTAGTCACTACCTGGTTACTAGGTCCAGTCATGTGAATTCACACCATTCGGGCTGAAACAAGAAGGGAACGGTGTTGTATTATGTGCATTTTGTAAAAATAAAAATTTAATGATCCTGCTGAGCCGTACATTTCTTGAACCAGAATATCCTATTTGTAATAACTTAACAGTATCTTAGTTTTGTCATTTAGTCCTCACTATTAAACCTAATTTTGTTTGTTTTTTTTATATTTAATTTTTTTATCTTTGTGTAAATCTGTCACTTTACCGCTTTTATATCTGAATTTCTCCATTGTGGAACAATTAATGGAATTCATATTCTGTTGTATGTGCAGCATTTAATAAAACACAACAGTTGGTTTGTAGAGATTGTAAAAGACATTTTGTGTTGATGCTACAACGTTTGTTGTGTATGCTTCAAAGCCAGCAACTTTGTTAGCAGCAGTGCTAGAAGCTAAAAAGGTAAATGAACAGTGATGCTGATTGTTCTTTTTTTGCTCTTGTTCCCTTTTTTTTTCTTAAAGCCAACCCTACAGCAGAGTTGTTTTTACCCCGTTCTGCATTAAATGTGCCAAGTTTGCCCCTGAAAACAGTAAAAACTTTTAGTCTCTTCGCAGATGGAGCATTACTGAATGAAACTATTGTAAACTGTGTTCCCTTCATGTTCATCTTATAAAAAGCAGCATAATTCAATGTGAGGTTCTCAAAAATTTGCCATCTTCTCGTGAGCCCAAAAGTGACTTACAAAAAAGCTAAAAGCTTTGAAAAAAGGAACTTAGCAACTATAATTCACTTTAACGAGACAGTGTGAAGTTTTTGCCATTAATTCACCCAACCCAGGTGGCTGTCCCCGCTCGGGGGAGAGATGTGTAATCAGCTGTCGGTCCGCGGCGCCGCGTCTGAGACGGAAGCCCCCAGAGACGATCAACAACGCCAGAAAACTAGAGTCAACATCTCCATCGCATTCTCTTCATGGAAAAAACTGCAAAAGGAGCCGCAAAATCTAAGAAAACCCCCTGAGGTCGCACACTTTCTGCTGCACAGGTAACAACTTTCACCGTCATGTTTTTTTGTTTTTTTTGTTTTCATTAATGTCATTCCGTCTAATATTACAGTTTATTCATTGACAAAAAATATCTGAATAATATTACTAACCTACAAAATGGTGAAAACTTTTGTCCTTCACAAAACGTTTTACACATTTACCGCTTCACTCGCTGCATGTGATAAAAGAGAGTCTGATGTGCTTCTCATGTTGCTGCATATATTTCTCTGGAGGTGGAACTATCTGTCTTTTAGTAGAAAATTGCGTACATGCAGTTCTTGGCCTGAAAGGCCATCCGTCCTCAGTCGAACAAAAAAATACTGCTTGCAGTGATTTAGGTATGTATCGTCCTGTATTGTTAGGAAACTACGCACTTTAAATGTTAATAACTAAAAGAACTGTAAGAAGTTAGGTCAAAACTTCTTCTCAAGAACCATCCAGCTGTACACCAAAATAGATTCATGTCGTAGGATTTTTTTTTTTTTTTACATCTACAACCAGTGATTCCACTTTCTCTTTATGTCTTTTATTTGAACTGCAAGTTGGGAACGCCAGTAGAATTTCATAATAGGCTCTACTTCCTGATATCCTATCTGTAGGACTAACCAATGGCTGTGGGCCTTTTTCCTGCCATTGCAGACATGAGTGAGAGTTGTCTCTATGGAATCAGAACCATAATAGCTTAAAATGAAACTGAAAACAAAATAGTGGCACTGGAAAAAAATGGCATTGCAAAATTATTACTGAAAATATTAGCTTTGATTCAGAAATAAATGTAATGAAAACGTATGTACTGAAAGTGAAACAAAAACTGAAAGTGATTTTTTTTTTTTATGAAACTCAAAATATGGGTGCAACAAATAACTCACCTGCAAGGGGGAGGGGCTTCAGAGAAGCCTTGCTTTCTGCCGTCAGTGAGTAAGGCCCATTTTATGACCCGCTTTCCAAACCAGCAGTTGAAGGTCAATTTTTATTAAGTACATCTTTAATTCGGAAATATCCTCGCATTACAACAAAATCCACTGCTATACATTTCTGTGATGTTTATTTAAATATAACATCAAAATTAATTACAATTTGCTTCCTTTCTTCAGGTGCAAAAAGGGATTTTGTTGACTAGACTTACATGGTGCCCTGTTAGGTAATAACTCTACATTAAGTAAAGGAAGTAATTGGTTTAAAAGCACCTTTCAGCTCTTTTTTTAATGTTTTTTTTTTTTTTGGCTTAATACACAAGTGCGCTTTTTGTTTCCATTATATTGTTATACTGAGGTAATGTTATTGTACTAAGTAAAGCACACTTTCAAACACAAGGTCTAAGATGCTGCTGATGGAGCTCAACAAGCGATCTTTATTTGCGTGTTTAGAAAACAGGCTGTGCAGCCCGACTCACTCACAGCTGAATTTAAGTGACATGCCACGCTAAACTACTTTCCCTCATAAGTATGCACGAGGTGAAACAAGTGTCACAGGAGTGAAGCTGAAAAGCAGCAGCACTGAAAAAAGATTGGCACTGTTAAAAAAGATGAAAGTGTGAAAACTTGTGAGTTATTTGTTTTACAGTATACATTTCTATTCACCTTTGACGTTTGTTTCACTCTCAGTACAGATTTTAAGTGCATTTATTTCAGATTCAAAATTGACATTTTAAGTTAAATTTATTTAGTAATATTTCAATATTTAAGCAAACAAAAAAAATATGTAACTGTTACACAGTATTAAAAGGTCAGTCTACAACATAATCCAATATCTACCAAAATAAATTTCTTTCATTAAATCCAAGTGGTATCATGGAATTATATGAGTTATCATACAGAGATTTATTAATGAAGAAGAAAATCAAAGTGGATGGTAAAGTGATTATTCTTCTCTTTCTTGAAAATAAAAAGAAAACATTGATTTGATTTAGCTTTCTCTGTTCTCCAAACAGGATGTTTGGATCACCAGTTTCGGTTTGAAACTGGCGAATGAAGATTTAAAAAACATTTAATGATCAACTCACCTTTTTTTGTCTTGTGGCTTCCCAAAAAAAACTCTTGTCAAGAGGGTACATTCATCGCACTGTTCTCCTCACGAGACACAGATGTATGACACAAGGAAAAGCCTGTGATTTAACATCCAGACAAATCTTTGCTACGTCGCACACTCGTCAGGCTTGTTGAGCAAGATACTTTTCAACAATTGCTCAGGCAATTGTTGCATAACTTTTACCGCAGATACTGTCTTGTCAAATCAAACGTCTGCGTCGTGCCTTTTCTGAGTACCACTGCATGGCTGGAGGACTTGCCAATTTCCTTTAACAATGCTATGTTTAGTCAAGCCAAGCTGGCTGTCTTGGTGTTTTGTCAATAACCACATAAAGCAGGCTAAAGGTAGAAAAACGTTTCTGCAACATTCAAAGTTTCTAATATCCTGCAGTTTATGTGACCTGTTCGGAATAATAATCTCTGGGAGTCTGGGGATCTTGCTTGGGCACTTTTTGTGTGCCTTGCCACAAATGGGATGAGTTAACGCACGGTTAGACATGTCTGGAACACAAGAACATGTTTCAAAAGATATTGCTGCCATCAGTAAGCCATTTGGTCATCCTTAAGTGGTCAGCCTGTGGTGGCAATGTAGCGCAATGATTTTAACAAAAGATTACGCAATGACGGGATAGAGAATGGTGTCCGGCTGTCAGCATTCAGTGTTGCATATACACCGTGAGTCGGAAAACTCTGGGGTAAATAGACAAAACCTTGACTTGTTTTTTTTTTGTGTCCTGATTAAAGCCCATGCTCCTCAAGTCTTTTTGCGAGCAAAGGTCAGCTCTAAAATGCCAGAAGCTCCCAGCTAATTTGGATTTCCAATGCTAAACGAACTCCCCGTGTTTAGTTGTATTTCATATTCTGTTGCTGGCCAAGGTTCAACTCGAATTCCACACATCAACATGACAATACTCTGTATTGCGCCATGGCATGATCATTCTTAAGTCCAGCGTTGTAGAAAAATCGCAATAATATTACTATTAAGCAAGCCACCACGGCACATTCAAAGGACACACAGTACTGGTATGCATGTCTTTTTGTAGCAGGATGACTGTCTATGTAGTGACAGCTGGAGATTGTTTATTGCCGGCCTGCAGGGGGCGCAGTATAAAAAGGAAGGCTGTTTTTCTTTCCTCTCCATCCGCTGCCTTGTGTTGCTTCTCTCGGCCTACTTGGTGCGCTACATATTTCTGCCCGGGCGGTATGTTAAAAACGTCCCTACTGCTTTAAGAAAAAAGTTACTCTGGGTCCTAATGGTACTTTTGTAATTAATTGATTAATATTTTCTAAAGAGAGCTTCGTCTCTTCCCTATTAGTACCACTAACTTGCCTGGTGCTCAAATTTAATTCCTTTGTTGGAACCATCCAAGGGGACGTTGCTCTCTTAATTATTTTCCCCATTCTGCTACAGTTTGGCGTTGTCTGGGTCCATGGAGTACTAGTAATAAGTCCACAGATTAGTAATTGGTGGCACAATGCGCAGAGTACGAGGGAGTGCTGGTGGAAAGAGGAGGAGAAATGTTAGAGTGTGAGGGCCCTGTCACTGTGCCTCTGATTGATCATGTGTTTGTCTGCCAAAGGGATGTACCTTTGGCAGACTAGTAAGCTTGCATAACTCCCATCTGGAAGTCTGGGGATTGAATCCCCCCCGGACTCTCATTGTGTACCTTGCCACATTCTGAAATCGCCTAAGGAGACTTAAGCTATGACACACAATTGAAAATTCGCATAAAACCAAGAGTTAGCTCTTTGATGAGCTGCAGGAAGTGAATGGGTGCTATTTAGAGGACTGTGAGCTGAAAAGGAGATGATGACACCCACGTAAGCAAAATCACATTAGTAGGTAATAACCAAAGAGCACAAAGAGATAATAGGAACGAGACAAGGTACAACTAGAACAATCACAAGATTGGAAGGTTTTTGACTCAATTTTTTTAAACAGAATTGCAAAAAAAAACAAAAAAACATACTTTTCTGTGCAAATAATAGATTCATAGTCTAGGTAACGTTTTTTTTTTTTTTTTTTTTTTTTAACCAATGCTTTGGTAGGAGTTTTTTTTAATATGTCCTGTACTGGCATTACAGATGCTGCATTATAGAGTCACTTGTCAGGGCAGGGTTGCTCTATGAAAAGGGGATTCCCACATAGTTCCCTCCTTTGTGTGATTAAGTGTATTATATGAGAAAGACTCGGTAAGAATGTAGTCAGACAGCGAAAAGTCTGTCCATAACAAAAAGGGAGGTGAGAAGGCAAAGGACGGGGTTGAACAATAAAGAGAACAATTGCAAAAAACTTTGTGTTAAAAAATATGCATTGTCCTACATATGCAGGCCCTGGGACATGTATGTGTGTTTGTGTGAATTTGTCAAATAGAGGTATGTAATAGTTTAACTGTCTCATTCATTTGTTTTTTCAATACATTTTCAATGCTCTCTAGCTTAAATGAATGCCTTGTGAGTAATTTTTTTGTTGAAATAAATACTCTCTCACTCCTGCTTTAGTTGCTTGCAGTTTGTGGGAGGAGTAGGTAGGGGGTGGGGTGACATGTCAAAATTACGGGATTAAAGTCCCTTTCAAACAGGCCATGAAAAGCGGAAATTTTGGTATTTTTGACCTTTGAGTCTGAAAGTAGTTCTGCTGTTTTGTCAGCCATCTTTGAGAGGATGACATTTGTTTAGGGAAAAGACAAATGTACAGCGGCCGCACTATGTTTATGTCGTATTTGGATACAACCCCCCCAAGACATTCTTCGAGATCCATTTGGTAAAATCTTTTGCTGTGTGTCGAAAGGCAATATTCCGGTTAAAAGTGGTGTATTTGAAGAGACAACTATGGTTAAAGACCAGATGGAATTGTCTGCAAATAGTCCAGAACGTCTATCTGAAAACAGCTTAACTCATTATTATTCATGATATGCAAACGGATCGCCTCTGATCAGAGGCGAATATTTTTTAATAGCAATGTGACTCTTATGTGGAACGTTCACACCGGCCAGCGCGTCCAGGCAGCAGAGCAGCTAGATTACAGGCAAAGTCTATGGTACTACGCAGCATGTCGCGTACGTCGGCGCAGTGGGCATCAGCTCGTCCACCCAGCTGCTGCTCGGACGGTCCGTCAAGGCGTCCACGCAGCTGCTGCGTGGAGTTGGGAAAAATGAACCTTGGGGCAGCAAATGCGGGCCGTCAACCAAACAGCGTCGAGATGCCGGCGGTAAGGGCAGGGAAGACGTAGGACAAGATGCCGGCTGAAACTACTCAAAGATTTGATGGAAGATATCAGAGGGTATTTGAGTGCCAGCAGTTAAATATTTTCTATTCACTTTCTGATATTAGCTAACACTAGCCAAAGCTAGTTAGGGCAACCACAGTACTAAATACCTACTACTAGTTTCCCATTGTGTATTTAGACGAAATCTGCAAAAAAAGCGATGGAAGACGTTGTTGGGTACACATGTCAAGTAGAGGAGAAAGGAGAACGAGAAAAGGAAGAGCAGAGCAGGTGGAGGGAAAGTGCAGAAAAAACAGAGAAACAACAGAAAAATCTCCTCCCGGCCTCTGACGAACTGACGTGATGCGTTGACGCGCCGACGCGGACTACAAAATGTTCAAGTAGCTGGTTTTTAATTTTAAAGCATCAACTTTCATCCCTTTGTGCGATTGCACGCCTGGACGTGCTGACTGTTGTGAACACGGCATTACGCTGCCTTCGAACAAATAACTAACTTTCTACGCTGGTGAAAGATTTTGGAAAGCCAGTCATTATGAAAATAATGAACTGAGCCAAAAAGTTTTGTGCGTTCCTTTATTCTGCAAAATAGGTAGCAGATTCCACTGAGGTCCAACACCCATAGGATTTGTTATTTGTGGATATTTATGCAACATAACTATTTTCTGCGGAAACCAAACAGCACTCTTTTTCCAAACCCGTGAAGAGGCTGCAAATAGTACCGCAAAAATAATAATAATAGTGTATAGAAATTTTTATAATTTATTTATAACAAGGATCTTAACTTTTCCAATGTTTTCCAAAAACATTTTGAGAATTGAAATAGGCTAATTGTTTACAAAAAAATCTGTCCTCTGGTGTGTAAATCTATGAGATTTTTAGATTTCGTTAAGTATACACAAGTACAACACAATACTAAAAACCTGAACAAATGAAGGATTTTAGTTGAAGGAAAGTTAGGTCTTTTCATACCAAAAAAAAAAAACACTCATCCATTCAACGTCAGCAACCCTTATCTTTTTCACAAGGCAGAAACAAGAATTTGCAGTCTTTGTTTGAACTTACAGTAGGTGTACACTTTAGACAATTGATGGTCATATTTGTGCTAGACCATGACATTAACCTGTTTAACAGGTTTGTTGGAAAACCAATCAAAATAGGTCAAATCTTAACCAGACAAAGGGTCAAAAGAGCAAGAATAAGGCAGCAAGACAGAGAAAGAAAAAAGGGAAAACACAAATATGTCTACTTAAACATGTTAAATAAAAAAAATAAAAAACGCTTTAATGTACAGCATTACCTAAATGATTTTACATTAGCAAAATTAGAATGTTTCATTTCTGCATTGTTCATCTTTTGTAGGTTAACCATTCTTTTCCACCCTGTAATATAACACTGAGATAGTTTCAAGTTCAATCAAGATGATTTACGAGACAACTAGTAATGTTCATAGCTATTGGAAATGTAACAGTTTTATTAACAATTTGTAGTTATCGGGAGGTAAAGAGTATCCAGAAATAATAATATAAAAAAAATATATTAATAAGAAGAAAATGTGAACTCCACTACAAACTAAAGAGCCTTACACCACTAATCATACCTTGCACTCTAGGTCTACCAAAAATCTTGATTTTCCTAATTTTATGGGTTTCACTGTAGAACTGAATCTGTGGTAAGTCATATTCCTGTTTGGAATTTTAGGCATGCTGTTCATCAAGAAACGCACATCTGCATAGTTTTCCTGGAAGACAACTGTGGTTGGGCTTAACCCTTTGTAAAAACCCGCCACACTATCTGATTAAACTGTTATGTCTAGTTTATGCTTCTCAGTCAGCAAGTTTGCACCGCACACATACATATGGACAGATACATTTTCCTTTTTGTTCTTCTATGTTGGTGAGTCAGTGTTTCGATTCAATTCTCCGCCAGGACAGCAGGCGGTGCTGGCCTTTCCTGGAATCTCTTTACTCTGGGCCGTTGCTAGGCATTTGGCTGCCCCCTCCCCCGGAAAAACTATCAAAAGCACAGTATGTCAGTGCGCCTCTCTTAATTTCTGAAACCCTAAAACACCACACTAATTTTGCCTCACCAGCAGCACCACACAAATAAATAAATAAAATAATTTCAAATATTACCACCACTATCATAAAAAAAGATCTGTTAAATTATCCATGGATGAACCGAAAATGTTCGAAGGCTAAAGGACTAGGACTCATCTTGTAGTGCTAGAATGAAACTTTTTTGTGCCCTTTCATGTTTCTATGTTTTATTTATTTAATTCTACTTGATAACACAGATATCAGACTTCACAGAGAAAACTGTTAGATGTATTCAAGTTTTTTTTCTTGAGGAACATTTCGTAGGAGGAATTTATTAAAACCAAAAAATGTCAAACTAAAAACTTATAAGTAAATATTTTTTTGACAAAAGCCTAATTAACAAGTTGAATAATGGATCACTTCACATATCTTTGCTGCTTTTGTATGTATCTCTTTTTTATAGTGATGAAGTGTTGCTTTAGCAGAATGTAACTGCATGGAAAATGACACCACTAATTGGTTTGTATTTTTGTACAACAGTGAAAACCTACAAAGCTTCTTTCATTTCGTCTCTCTCTCTGTCGCTGCTTAGGGGATCACATACAGCTGCTCTGAGGGCCCCAACAGGAGGACAGAAGGAGGGTACACTTGCAGCGGTCACCCCAACTTTTTATCTAAAGGGAGAAGCAGAGAATTAAACACATTAAATATATAGTGCACATAAGGTCCAAAATATACCGAAATTTGTGCTTTAACCTGTTAAGCCCTGACGCGATTTTCAGGGGGGAAAAAGCATAAAAGACATACCCGAAGTAAATGAAGAATTGCTCCACATTAATAAGGTTAAAATGCATGTTCATGATATCTAGGAACATCTACAGTCCTTCGAGAATGTATTCCAAGTGTCAAAACTATTATATCTGATACTATGCCTGAGTAAAATGAATAAACCAAAGGAGAAATGTGAAATATCTCTCCTTACCTTTTAATGTTTTCATGTTTGACACAGAAAAACACCATGCTGACAATGTTTCCATGAACAATGATGCCACTGGACACATTCAGCAACTCCTTCACCATACATTGTGCAAAGTCAAAAGCTTCCAGAAAGGTTTTAATAAGGAAACTGAATTTTGCACTTTCCACTTCAAATAAAAACTGGCAGGAAAATACAACGTATTTCCATTACTGGAGTCAAATACAATCCACTGAAGCTTTTGAATATGAAATGTAACTAGTGCTTTATCAATTTCTGCTATTGTGCACACTAAAAAAAAACAATAAATATATTAAAAAAACATCAGAATATATGATTTTGTCTCCAAATGGACAAGATGGAAATACGGTAAAATGGGTAATGTTTTTCTTCTTTTTTTTGTTTGTTCTATGATCAAAAATAAATAGTTTTCAATTGAAAAGAACCACAGAAACCACATAAAATATTTACTATCTTTCAGTAGCTTCTCCTCTTCCATTGGAATTCAAATATGGCCACCCAGTGGCTGGATTTACAATAATATAAAATACTTATTTCTTCTAGTCCCTTTTGTCTATGTAGCCCTGAGATGTTATAAATCATTTCTAAACAATATTTGAACTAAAATGGTCTTGTTATAAGAACATTGGGGTCTTAACTTTGAGGACAGTTGAAAATAAACACATTTTTCCTGTTTGATTATCCTTTTATTGCAGATGAATATGTCTGTAACTCATTGGGCCCACAGAAGGGCCCATAGGGTTTAAGAGGTTCAGTGTATTTAAAGAAATTAAAACCCTTAAAAAAATTTTTTTTAGAACATGCATTGATTTAGGTGTAGCTTGACAGCCCTGGTTGCCAGGTTTGTTTGAAGTTCACCTTGCTAAGCCATTTTTCATGTATACAATTGTAAATTCATCCAAGCACGGTCTGTGGCAAATCTTATCAGAACCAGTTATTGGGTAAGTTACTTTAACTGAACATGGTTAATACTTTGATGACAACTGATGGCTGAAAAAAATCTCACAGAAGAGACTACAAAGAGGTCCATCTTT
Source organism: Apricaphanius iberus (assembly GCA_028564705.1). Classification (NCBI taxonomy): domain Eukaryota; kingdom Metazoa; phylum Chordata; class Actinopteri; order Cyprinodontiformes; family Aphaniidae; genus Apricaphanius; species Apricaphanius iberus. The sequence goes on along the minus strand of JAPXFQ010002782.1, from coordinate 12,725 downwards.
TTCTTTTGGCTTAATCTTTTTTGTATTGCTTACTAATAACTTTTTTTGATACATTTTAAATTATATTTAAATATGTAATTAATACCTTTTTTCATAACCCGATTAATTGAAGCCCCCTTGACCCCTTGAGGCCTCATGCACTGTGGTGATGTGTGTGGGTGGAGTGCCGGCGCTGTGCTAACCATTGAAGTTACGGGTCTGTTCGACAACTGTTTATTAACTTAAACTTGTAAAGGCAGATCGACTCAAGGAGAAATGACTGGCAAAGAGTGAGTTTTGATTGAGCCGAAAAGCTTTTCACTAGAAACACACACAGCTCTGAAAATACTCAAAAAATTCGGGTAAACATGCAAACACAGCCATCTGTTTTGTTGTTCTCAAACTCTTGTTCAAAATAACCAAAAGACCATATTAGAATAACAGGCCAAAATAAAGCATGTAGTGCCCAATATTTGCATTGACTACCAACACATCAACTATTGATGTGTTTAGTTGGGCTGCCTAATGACAGACGTGTGCTTACTGTTGCATTGGATGGATATGGTATAGACATATACATGATAAAATGTTACCATTGGTGTTTTATAGTATTTTGTCCTAAGATTTTATTTTTATCCTGTAATTAATGTCGGACCATGAAGTAAAAGAGCTCGTTTCTCTATAATCCTGACTCCTATCCCCCCGCTCCCCTCACTGTGAGTGAAAAAAACAGGCTTAGCCTTATCTCCACCCGGAGTCCGAAAGTGAATTGGAGGTGCACCAAGTACCACAATGAAACTGTTATATTAAGGGCTCAGACATTTGTTTTATTTTATTTATTTTTTAAAAACAAAAACAATAAAGCTTCTTTCAGCTGCTAAATCTACCAGCCTTTAGGCAGAGCCCAAACCAACACAGCTGAGTCCACTAAGCAGATCTTTCGGGCCCAGTATACAAAAAAAGACATGGGTGTCGTTTGTACCCATTTACTGAAGATTATGAGATGCTACAGATCAATTCATTAACCACACAAGGCTGTCATAAGATCACATAAGCAGGTTGATAAATGGCTAACACAGTAGTATTAGCTTATAGATACTTCTCTCTCCATCAGAGTCTTTGTTCTTTGATCCAGCTGCTGTTATTTAGGAATGTAGAATAAAGTCCTGTAATCCATACAGGCAAACGGGTGTTTTCACAGAGAAAGTAAAATAAAAAATAAAAAAAGTGGTTCCAGCTGCTAAAACCACAGCAGCTACGAGCTTTTGGGGACAGAGAAGATGGTGCAGCTGCCCAGAGAGCAGGATTCAGGAGGAATACTAAGACACGTGTGAATTATGCCAAAAAGCATTCTGGCAGGAATTTTTTTTTGTTGAGAAAATTGCACTACCAGATGGTTGAAAACTCCAAAAACTTGATTTTGCATGATATAGGCCCTTTAACCTCGCAAATTGTGGTTATCACTTCCTAGCATTTAAATTTCACCTCAGTTGCAACCATCAAGCTTCCGTTTCCAAGCTGCATGCTATATTATGGAAAAAAATGCCTTTAAATGACAAGGAGACTGATCTCGAGATGTTTTAAGGATTTAATACATCATGTTTATCAACACAGAGGAACAGTTTGCATCATGTTTGCACTATTCTAACCTGCAAACCATTTTGTGCAAAAACAGTACGTAGTGTTTAGTAATCACTGCGATCTGTAATGACATTAGCACTTTTGTCGTCTCAATGACAGTCAAATTGGCAAAGCGTGAAGCAGTCCTCAAAAAGGCTAGAACGCCCTGTGGATAACTTGTTGCTCCTATATCAATCCCTAGGTGATCCTTCACCACTTTTCAGACATGAACAGGCTTTGTGTCCCTACATGCCATACTGTCCTGGATGTTACTTATACTTAGCCAGGGAATGATATGTTAAATATTAATTACAATAAAATATTCCCGCAACAGCTGTAAAGCTGCATTCACACCGCACATTTGGTCTGCGTCAGGCAACGCATTCAACGGACGAAGTTTGACGTATGTACTTTTTAGCTTCCATAGCCTGCTTCTGAGGAAAAAACAACACATGGACGGGGCTTCCTCTGTTGCCGCACGTTCTGAACTATGGTGGATCGTAACGAGAGTCACTTTGCTTTATTAGCTAGATAAAGCTAGACAACGTTGACATCGGGTGCATCAGCGCCCACTATTCAGATGCGTTCTGAGTTCGGGGAGTTTAACCATTTGCTCCGGGAGCTGCGTACGGATGAGGTTCGCTTTCAGTGCTACTTCCGTCTGTCCCGCGCCTAATTTTACGACCTCCTCGGCCCCATCCGAGCTTAAATCACCAACCAGGGCACCAACTACAGGTTTTCTGTTCCTCTTTAGGAGCGCCTGTCCATCTGACTTCGGTAAGTATTATTTCTGATTTTTTAAATCTGCGTTTGTTGAAAATGTTTTCACTGGGCCCGCGCTTCATTCAAGATACGTGTATAGTGACAAAACTACAGTGAGTAGCTCTGATTGGTTGCCGCACTACGTTAACTCCGCTGGATCCGTCAAAAGTTCAGCTTGCTGAACTTCTGTAACTCGTGCGTTGGTACGTTGCCGTGTGAAACGCAAGCATCGTTGACGAAGCCAACGTACCTAACGCAACACTGAGCCCTTGACGGACCTCTGACGTACTCCACCATAGACTTTACATGTAATCTTGCCGCAGCTGACGCTGCCACATGGGCTTGATCTAAATGCAGCATAAGTCTGTTTAGTTTACTTAGAAATTTGACTAAAGCAGTTGCTTAAAAATATGTTTAATTTAATAGGAAATAAGGTAATAGTTGTTGACTTACACTTTGTCCTCCATAGGTGATAGAAATAACTTTCAAAACCCTTACAGAAAATCAATAGGTTTTTGATGTCTACATTGATATTGAATACTTTTGGTATACAGTTGAATCATAGACAGAAATACAAAATCTGCATCTTTAATTCAGTGCAAAGTCTTTCCATTTTTCTTTAGAACAAATTTTACAATCTTAACCAAGTAACATCCCCTTTTTGTAGATTCTTATGTTTACACTTCACTTATAGCTGAATTATTTTTTTATATAGATCACACAAGAATGAATTATGTCTACCATGGATTCTCATATGCAAGGTTAAACTTGATTTATGACTGAATCTGTGTCCACAAAGATCACAGCTCCAGTTTCTCTCCAGTGTGGATTGTCTTGTGTCTGTCTAAATGTGACTTTTGACTAAAGCTGCGTCCACAACGATCACAGCAGAAGGGTTTCTCCCCTGTGTGAATTCTCCTGTGTCCATTTAAGCTCGACCTTTGACTAAAGTTGCGTCCACAAAATTCACAGCTGAATGGTTTCTCTCCCGTGTGGATTCTCCTGTGTTTGTCTAAATCTGACTTTTGACTAAAGCTGTGTCCACAAAGATCACAGCAGAACGGTTTTTCTCCTGTGTGGATTCTTTTGTGCATGTCTAAATTTGACTTTTTATTAAAGCCGTGTCCACAAAGATCACAGCAGAATGCTTTCTCTCCTGTGTGAGTTGTCATGTGTATGTCTAAATGAGACTTTTTAATAAAGCTGTGTCCACAAAGGTCACAGCAGTATGGATTTTCTCCTGTGTGGATCCTCTTGTGAATGTCTAAATTTGACTTTTGACTAAAGCTGTATCCACAATGATCACAGCTGAATGGTTTCTCCCCTGTGTGAGTTCTTTTGTGTCTGTCTAAATGTGACTTTTCACTAAACCTGTGTCCACAAAGATCACAGCTGAATGGTTTCTCCCCGGTGTGGATTTTCTTGTGTTTGTCCAAATTAGATTTTTGACTAAAGCTGTATCCACAAAGATCACAGCAGAACAGTTTCTCTCCTGTGTGTATCACCCCATGTCGATTTAAACTTGACTTTCGACTAAAGCTTTGTCCACAAAGATCACAACAGAACGGTTTCGCTCGTGTATGAATTCCTTTGTGTGTGTTTAGTTTGTCTTTGCTGATACAGCTTCCTTTTGACACACCAGCTCGACTCCTCAATTCATTGTCACTGTCATTCGTGTCAGATTCTGACCATCTTTTCAGTTCCAAGCTGGGGTGGTTCACATTTCTGTGCTCTTTGTCATCCTCGCACACCTCTGTCTCTGAAGAGTGGCAAATCTCAACATCAGCATTAAGATTTGGATTCCAGGTAGCTTCAGCTTCTCTGAAGTCCTTTTCAACAATTGTTCCCATCATGTGGTGGCTTGATCCGCTGGTTGTACAACCATCATCTTTTTGGTGTTTCTGAAGCTGTGAGAACAGAAGGGTCTCTGCATCCTCCTCCTTCTTGATGAGAATGGTAGAAACAGGAAAGCTATCTGTATTGCTCTCCTCTTTCACACAGAGCTGCTTTTCCTCTGGACCAATCACAACTTCCTCCAATTCTTCTTTTATGTAGGAGGACTCTGTGACCTGCAAGACACCAGGACTCTCTTCTTCAGGAGCTTCTATTTTAACCAGGATCATCTGTTCAACATCTGAAGGGACACAATAGGGATATAGTGAACAAATGGAACTTTGTGTTGACACACACAGTGCAAAGTAAGGCAATTTTATTTGTATAGCACACTTTCAAAAACAAGAAAATTCAAGGTGCTTGACTCTAGGATAAAGACAGCAGAAAAGCATACATAGAAAAATGTGTAATTAAGAATAAAGCATTAAAACATAATCGTTTACTCAAAGGCAGCTCTAAAAACATGAGTTTTAAGTGTTGATTTAAAGCCGCTCAGCGTTTCAGCGTCTTTGCAGTTGTCAGGAAGTTTGTTCCAAATAAGAGAAGCATATAAACTAAAAGCTGCTTCTCCATGTTTGGTTCTGAGTTTAGGGATAATCAGTAGAGGAGAGTTGAAGGACCTGTGTGGTCTGGGTTGGTATAGTGACAACAGGTCTTCAAGAAATATTGGGTGCTAAGCCATTCATTTATTGATAAAACTAATAGGACTATTTTGTAGTATATTCTTTGAGCTACAGGGAACGAGTGGAGATACTTTAGAACTGGGGTGATGTGTTCTACTTTCCTTGTTCTAGTGAGGACACGAGCAGCAGTTTCTGGATCAGCTGCAGCTGTCTGTATTACTTTTTATGTAGACCTGTGAGGACAGATTCAGATAAATGAGTTTTTCAAGGTGCTGTTACGGCTGTCCTTTGATCCTAGAAATGTTCTTCAGCTTATGGAAGGCTGACCTTGTTATTGCTATTATGTGGCCTTGGAGTTCCAGGTATGAGTCAATTATAACACCTAAATTTTGTTGCAGTGGAAAAGTATACCGTCCCTTACAGTACCAGTTTTTCAATAGGAACTTTTTTACAAAGTGTACCGTAAATTTCAGCTCCCTCAGATTAATTTGCCACGAGGTAAGACAGTGTGGGGCACGTCAAGTGCCCCCTCTAAATAATGTATTAACTTTCACAAAACTCCTTCATTTAATCAAAGGAATTTTGGGGCAGATAATACCTCATTACTGCCAGCAAATCTCCTTCACTGATTGACTCATTATATGGATATATGCTGATCATGGCTGGATATAAACTTATCCTGAATGACTCCAGGTGGCTCCAAACTTGTCTGGGTGAGTAACTGCACGTAATATTTATTTTAAAAAAAAGGTCCAGGTTGAGAAGAAAAAAAATCCTTTAAGTTGAGAGGTTTGTAATTTTTTTATGAATGGTAGAATTAAATTTGAGTTTGTAAAAAGAAAACCACACTAAAAACAAGTACTTGGTTAAATAATATTTGATCTGAATTACAATGAAAACAATACAACCACACATTATATAATATATTCCTCATGAATTTTATAGTTGTTTTTTGGTTGCTACAAAATAAACATGTATTCAAATTTTGGTTCTTGCAACATATTTCAAAAAATTTGGAACAGTAAAGCATTTACCACTTTATAATGTTGCCATTCCTTTTCACAACAGGCAAGGGTTTTGGTTATGATTTGGTTTTCGACAAATCTCCGTGCATCCCAGAAAATACTTGTGAGATCTACTTATTCTCGTCATACAGGAAGGTCTCAGTACTTTTACTAAAAACTGATCAGTGTTATTTAACTGATGTCATGTCAGTTTTATGCCACGCTCTGAGTTTAGCCCCCATCCACACGCAGACACCATTACACAAAATAGGAAACTAATGCCCACACTTCAACCAGCTGATAATCACACACCAATGTGAGAGTTTTAAAGGCCTAAAATGTAAGATTCTCATTTTCAAAATAATTTTCATAAGCCTTTAGGTGGTTCAAAGACCTATCACAGAGTGAAGTCTCTCAGCCCCCTCTGCTGTCAGTGGGAAGAATTACTGCACAAGTAACTTTCACAAACTACTGTAGGTACCAGCTCTGCTTTGGGGCCTGGAACTACAAAGCAATACATGATTGGCTGGATGTTACAATGTTGACGTAATGTGCATTTTTTTTTAATGGCTTTATACTAAACATGAACAAATTAAGTATATAGAGGAATTCAACACGTAAAAATACAATACATGCAAAATACACCAATAAACTCGACCTTCGTTTGTATTAGGCAGCTTTATGTGTGCCTGTTTATAACATCAGGATTCTGCAAAAACAACAACATTTGAACCAGTTAAAGCTGCATTTACCCCGTTGTATGAGGATAAGTGATTATCGTATTATAGATTGCACAATACATATTGCACTATATTTGCAGCTGCATGTTTGTCTTTTATTTTAAGAGATTTTATGTTTTATTCCATTTGCTCAATATATTTTTAAACTAAAGTAAGTTCATGTTTGCTTTCTGTTTACTTTATGATTTTGATGTATTTTTGAATGAGGTTATTTGAAAAATGCATACACACACACATATATATATATATATATATATATATATTGATTCAGAACCTTCAGTGCATTTCTATCATCTCTACCATAGAAGTATTTTAGCCCTGTGCTGGTTATCCCTAACTGGAGTGAATTTCTTTATTTAATGTTTCTTTTCTTTTAAGTTTGATTTAAGTTTTGTTGGACAGAATTTAAAAAAAAAAAATCGGGATAGAATCGAAATAGTTATAATATACTTGAAAAGTCGCGATATTCTATTTTTGCCATATATTTCACCCTTATATTCAGGTGCGACGTATCGATGTAAAAAACATATTTTCTTTTAAATTTTAGTTGGTGCGTCTTAAGTTCAAGTGTGCTCAATAGTCCATAAATTATGGTACTTATTTTATTTTTCTTAATGCAAAAATAATAATTTTTATAGTTCAATTGTTCGCTAGGGATGGATACCGATATCCGGTGCCATCATGGAACTGGTTCTGATATATACGTAGTAACCAGACCGAAAAGCAGCGTACATTTCGGTGCCTTATTTTTTTTCTAGAGATGTCAAACACTATGGATTATGGGTATGCCATCAGCCAAGAGCAATTTGCTATATCATAAGAAAAGGTAAACATGGTTATCGTTTAGCAAAAAAAACGCTAAAAGTTAGGTCTTTCAGAATTAACGCACCAACGCAGGTTGACTAATTCCTAGAATTAACTTTTTTTTTTTTTTTTTACACCATTAACGCATACACAGAATATCGCCCCGTTTATAATTCAGCCCGCACCACATCAGCTCTCCTTCCTAACCAGCCAAACTGCAGATTGGTGTGCAGCAGCATGTGTTTGTGATCCTAAATGACATGTGAGTATATTATTATTGGTGTATTAGCTTTGTGATGCAATATGATAAGTTGTCTATGGGATTTTTCTGTCTTGATGTCAGCTCGCTGTGCAGAGTTTAAATGCTCCGTATTCATGTTGATTTATGTATGTTGGCTCACTGTATAGCTTTAGGACATTTCACAGTGAGATAGCGCTGCGTTTAAGGTGATGTTTTCGGACTTAAACTTGTGCTAACCATTAGCGGAAGTAGCTGTGTACATCTTCACAATAAAAACATCCATTCCCTGTTGTGATGAACCGAGGTTTTATCTTCTGTTTACTTATGAGAAAATGATAAATTGTGACATTTGATTAGATTACATCTGATTTATGTGATGTTTAAGAAAATCTTCTGATATCCAAATGTTAAGTTTATTCATATATTTTGCTTAGTTCTGCCTGTATTTGTTATAATTTTTCATATGAGACCACTCAAACATTGTAAATGTGATTGTGGAGCTAAAAATTGAATTGATTCCTCCTATATTTACTTAAAAAAAGAGCGGCTGCATCTAGATTTGTCCTTTATTTACATGGAAAATGTTTATTTTTATCATATTTAGGAATGGTGATTAATTCACAACTAGCCTGTGATTAATTAGAAAAATTTTTTGTATAGTTTGACAGCCCTACTAAAAAAAAAAGAAGATTTTTCGAGGAAGTCTGCATGTTTTCCATTCTTTAAGCACCATTTCCAGCACCGTTTCAGAAGTATCAGTATCGGATAAAACCTAAACGATACCCATCCCTATTGTTCGCAATTTGAAATTGGCATTAATGTGATTCCATAGGGGTTCATTTACCCAGTTCTACTTAAAGCAACAATACCACTTTTTTTGTCTTTGTTTTTAGAAACATGTGATTGTGAATTAGATAAAGCTTGGATTGTTTAGAACCATGTTTTAGAGCCTGGCCTGTAGTGATACTAACATTTTCTATAAAGCACATACAGAGTTCAACTTCAATAAAATTTACAATAGTGATGGAGGTGAGTAAATGTTTTGTGGTGATCCAAAAATACTTAGTTCATGAGCAAGTACTAGCTAGTACTTGAACATAAAAAAAGGATTCTCTTGACCAATGTTTATACATTTTTTTTATTTATTCAGTGCCGGTGTAGTTTTTATTCACACACTGAATGCCAAATGTGTACATTTAGTATTTTGCTTAAACAAGAGTTGATTCATCTTACACAACACTGTTAAGCAGCTGGTTGGTTGCTAAAGAGTGAAGTAAAGCCACGTGATGATCTTTGACTTCATGTCGGCATTTGTCTTAGTGCTCTTAATGGGAAGCCCATTTATTAAGCAACAGCTTGATGAGAGGAGATAAATAAAATAGGAAAGCTATTTCTTTCACAACTAGATTAATTAGTGACAGCCAAACGGGGTCAGAAACACAGATGTGTGTAAAGCTTAGGTAGCTGTGTCAGTGCCGTATTAAAACACTACAAACATTTAGAAGTGAAACTGAGATCTGTCCAAATATATTATTTGTATGTGAGAGAAGATCCATTAATATTTTATACCAATTTGAAAGATAATCAGAATACGCCTCAAGAGGAGACAGCACCAAACATCGACTGGATGGGCAGAGAAGATTTCCATTTGGACAGTAACAGACTGTAACACACAGAATGATAACAAAAATGAATAAATTACGGCTCCATTAGCTTAACAGAGGGACATAATACAATCACCCCGACCCAGAGTAGCATAGTCTAGTTATTTCCCGTCTTTCATGTTACAATTGCACATTTCAAACAGACATACATTTTGTAAACTTGTCAATTTATATAAACCTGCCACTATAAAGGTATTGTCCTGTGTTATCCTGCAAACAAATACCTTGTTGATTAGTTGCAGTAATACAGCAGCAGATAAAACAATCCCTCAAAAATGACAGATCAGACGCGTGGATCGTAAAACGGTCTAAAATCGTCGTATGACCCACCCCTATGTTTGAAATAAAATGACAAGTAGATTTAACTCAAAAGTGAGGTGGATATGAAATTGCCATGAAAGGCTGGGGGAGGTATGTCCTCTATAAATAGGCTCTAATTTTAAAACAAAATTAGGTAAAAGTTTTATGGGTCTCTAATGTGCAGAGGCCCTTCGCCATCTCCTTGTTAGCTCTTCCATTTTCTGTCCAAAACCTGGTTTTCAAGCAGCATTTCCGGCGTCGTGTCACCTGGCATGGCAGCCCATCACATAAAATTAGTGTACCATTTGGGTTTTAGTGATGTATCGTTCGTGAACGATTCGTTCAAAATGAACTAATCTTTTATATGACCCCGAGAGTAACGAGTCCTCTCAGTGAGCGATTCGTTCATTGTCGTGCAGTACCTTCTCTTGCCACATGTCAGCAGCTGCATGAGCTTAGTCCGCAGCAAGACAGGAAACAGAAATTATTCGTTCACGACTCACTCAGCTGCTGCGTCCGTTTTCAGGTCCCAGTTCTTTTGTCATGCGACAGCCGGACCGCTCAGGCTGTGTGTGGCGAGCAGCAAGTACTACAGTTCGCTCACGATTCGTTCATATACGGATCGTGACGGATCATTCTTATTCATTCGTCACGTGAAAACTGTGGCTCAGCTTACTGCAGGATGTAGAGTGGACAGAGATGAACAAGGAAATGAATGATGTCTGATATCTAATGTTCCTTTATTTGTCATTCGACACCCGATATATATAATTCATTCATTAAATCATAATTATTTAGTGGTCTTCAGTTCTTGTAGATGTGTTATTGTGCGTATAATGTAAATTGTGTTTATAAATAAATAGTGTTGAAAACTATATCAGCATATTGATTAAATAATAAATATATAATGATGGTAACAAAAAACATAATGTCAAATTTTGTACATGATAAACACCATGTAAACATTGGGAATTTATTAATTCTTCCTTTTTGTTTTAATTGTATCACTAATTGTGAAAATAAGTTTACATTCACTCTTCCTCTACCCAGCTGTAATGTGATCGGCAGCTCGGACTGAACAGATCTCCTCATTCACAGCTCAGGGTGTACTGTGTGTGGAGCAGTAGATCCGTTCATTTGTCACGTGACACCTACCTATTCACTGTCGCGTTGTTAAACAACGATGGCAGCGTGGACACAAATAACTTTATTGTGGTGTGTATATGATTTCAGAAGTTTTCGAATTGCTTGTGGCATTTTGTTTTTTATTGTCAGGTAAAACAAAAAGTGTTGCCTTCTGTATTGTAGTGGATAATTGAGCTGTGAGCCGGGAAGGAGGAGGGGTGAATGAGTCGTTCAGCTCGTTTGAGCCGGGAGTGAGCGATTTGTTCACGCCAGCGATTCAGCACCAGACATTGCAAGCTAGCTTCGGGTTAGGTCTCGGAAATGAAGGGGTGAGTAACTCAATGTGCTGTTAGCATGTTAGCAGAGCTATACTACTGTGAACTAATGAGCTATTCACGTGATGCGAGTTTTGTACTCAGGGTTTTTCTTCCAGTCCGGAGCAGAAATGTTTTTTTACTGAGTGCTTTCCCCCCACAAATTTAATTATAAACTATAAATATTTCTCTTAGTTGCTAAGAGTAACAGGAATGAGTCGGTAAATGAGTCACTTGGGGCTGTGAATTATGATTCGTTGGAGAACCGCTGCCTTGTTTACTACGACGCCCACAAAAGGGCAACAGCGCCACCTGCTGTTAAAATGAACTAAATGATTCATCTAAGATTCGTTCAATTTAATGTTGGAGAGTAAATGATCCGAGTCGGTAAAAAGAGTCGGTCTTCCCATCACTACTGGGTTTTCAAAGTTTCACACTGTTTGACTTAACAATTACCTTTGATAGTACTTTGCTCGTAGACTGGATTATTTCGCCATTTTAACATAGTTTTGAGAACATAATTTGCCGATATTGTGGAAAACACTATTCCCCAGCGGTTATTTTGTTGTCATTCATTTGTTTCTTATTTATTCTGCTCATGGTAGAATATCTTTGTTTCTAGGCATTCAACCCCAGCCAGACTGTTTTATTTTATCTTACTTGATTTAATTGGTTTTATTGTGTTGAATTTTAGTTGTTTTTGTGTTTTATTCTCTTATTTGCTTTTATCTATTTTATATTTCCATTTTAATTTCCTTTTTTTTTTTTGCCTCATATTAATTATTTTACTTGTGTGAATTACTTTATTCCAGCTGTGGTTGTTTTAGTGCTTTATGAGTAAAGTTGGTATGGTACGGTAAAATGATTGTGCGTGTGTCAGATATATCTTTATTCATCTCTTGTGGATGGGCATCCACTGTGCGGCTCCCTCCAAGCAAAACAGAAGCAAGTGATTCATTTTATGGGTTTATGAGGATGAAAGTCTTTCATCCTCAATCTTGTTTCAGACCTTCCAAAGACCTCTACCAAAGCGTGAAACTGAAGACAAATGATCTTACAGTTAGAACATTGAAATACAATAAATACAATAATTTAAAACTAAATGTAGAAATAAATATCTCGTTGGCTGTATGCTTTAAAAAAGGAAATCTGTTTTCTTCCTTCAATCCTTTCACAAAGGACGTACACTCACTATGAGATGATAAGTTGAAAGATAAGAAGAACATTTATTTGGAATAAACATAGACACATCTTCAAACGTACATATTGAACATAGATGGAAAATTACAATGGGTTGAGAGTGGCTGACGGAGGGAGAGTTAGTGTGGAGCGCCCCTTGTGTAACAGCCACACACGGTGGTGGTCAATAAAGTTCTTATTTTAGACATATGAGAAGATTAAATACTTTGATTTTGGTCCCTAACCGTTTCTCAAGTATAGTAGTGCATGTGTGAAGAAATAAATAAGAGGCATTAAAATACGTTTCATTATAGAAAGGCGATTTATATAATTAAGTCTCTTTACTTATTTTAGTTTACAGCGCAAAAAAAAAAAAAAAAAAAAAAAAAAAAAAAAAAAAAAAAGTTTACAGCGCAGCTTTGCCACATCCAATATGGCGGCGACGGTGACGTATCGCAACGGTGGCCAAATACGCTC